>JALBCR010000789.1:0-479122 GCA_030710515.1 Abscondita cerata | reverse complement strand
TTTAGTTACGTATTGCTCGATGTATAAACTATGTGTTAAACACGAGATACTATTGGCGACATTGCGTCGTTGTGGAGTCTCCTGTCGTGCTGGATTTAGACAAGAGCTTTAATATAATATTTGATAGTAAAGTCAGTATCTTTTTCTATCCTCATTTTCTTAATACTCGAACGCGTTTTCTTGTTTTGTTTACTTACCAATACCACATAAGTATTCTCTGGTCTCGTGAAAAGAGCAGCAGTCACTCTTCTTAACTAGGGTCGCATAGCCTGCTCACCATCCTCTAACCTTGTGTGTGTTTAGAAATCCAGGTGAGGTTAACCTTATTGACTGCTCTCAACTCTTGGGTTAATGGCGTCACTTTTACTTTTTGCATACTTATCTATCCAAGTTGAACTAGACGCATCACATTCAATTGCATATATTGGATGAATTTGCCCACAAATCCTGAGTATGTGGTTCTCAGCCCAAATACTCTCACTTAGTACCATTTTTAGTTTTCCTATGTTGGGATAATCTCTTCTTGAGTAGAGTTCTATCGTAATGATTATACCCTCGGTGTTTCTTCTGCTTTTGTACTTTTTCATTCTTAGTAGGGACGGTTTGGTTTATCTGCAAGATGGATTGGGATCAGTCCCCATACATGCTCCATACTGTGGTAGGACATGTGCACATTACCCTAGTAATACAAAACGCATGCTAATTAAATTTGTATCTTTCTCGGCTTTATGGCACCAAACAACCGCGCCATAGGTGAGGATGGACCATTATAAGAGTGCTGACTTCCACGACGGGTAGTATTTACTGTATTTAAGTTTTGCAAGTTTCACATTGTGAGAGAAAGCCGTAATTGTGGTTTTGTTGAGGTTAATTCTCAACTAAACTCTCTTTAGTAGGTTTTGTATGTGTGCCCTCAAATTTTCTTTGTGGTATGATAACAATGGTATCTGCGTAGTCTTGGCATTGTAACTCTATTAGATAGAGTGCAGAGAGCTTTTCCACAAGTAGCCTGTTTAGTGAATTCTAGCTGCTCTCAAAGTAGAAGAGATCTGGTACGTGTTAAGTCATTGGCTCTACTTATTTCGTGATTAAAGCACGCCGTAGAGACCTTCTTCCAATTTCTTTTGTATTTTTTCTTTATTAAAAATTCCATAAAATACTCTATTCCTTTAGTTATTGTTGATGTTTTTCTGATTCCAGTAGACGTTAGAATTTGCCAATGAACAAGCTGTGTCGTTCACTTTTAAATTTAAACTCTGCAGATAGGTAATTGCAGTTTTAAATATGAAATTAACTAGATATTCTACCATTGAGTAATTAGGTTTGGATCCAATTTACACTAGGATACAAAACATACCAGTTAAATTATAATCCAAAATGAATGATAGGTGGCATGCAGCTATTGCTTACTTCTATAAATTATTTAAAACTACTTAATTCTGGTCATAGAGGAAGACATTGATGTTTAATATAAAAGACATTAAATAAAGAAAACAGATATTTAACACCAATTGTAAGAAAATGGCGGCGTTAGGGCGTTGGTCTCTTACGTATGAGTTTCTGATTTATTCTTAAAACCATCTTTCGTTCTCACAAACTTGCATGAGATAAACCTATAGGTACGAGATGTTAGAAAAAATCTGTCAGACAAAGGAAGTCTGGGCATGTAAAATAGTTAAAGTCAAGGAAATTTTGGGCTTTACTTAAATTAAAAAATATGGAAGATAAACTTTCATAAGCACGTTAATTCACCGTGCAGGTTTACCAACGAAAATGGCTTTCCCGGTTTCTTGTAATTAGTTTGCGCAGGTTGAAAGTGTCATAGGGTATCAATCCAAAACGAAAGATAAGTATATCGGTGGTGGTCTAAAAATATAGTCGCAAACAATACTACGCTACTAAGAATAAAAAGTTATGAAAAATTTTTCTTATAAACGTTTGTTCAGTTGGGCTTACTTTAAGGAGGCACTGACCCTGTAAAGTTTTAATTTAAATTGGTTTTTTTCTTATTATTTCAGAAATGAGTTAGAGAAAACCCTGAAAATTTATATGGTAAAAAACAGAAAAAGAGTAGCAAATAATTAAATACGCCAGCGCTGGGCTGCAACCTTTACAAGAGCCGCTACTGCGTAAGGAACAAGAAGAATACACCTGTCCTGTAGGCAACGAAAACATTGAACATTGTTTGCCATTGTTTTCCATCTGATCTAAGAACCTGCCTTCGTTTGCTTTTACCTGTTTTTCTTGCTGCCACATGCCGATTATTTAAAACATCTTACTACTTGCAGCAGATCACCTTCAAAACATGTCTGCTAAGTTTTCCTTTAAATTTTAATGACATCTGAATAAAGCAATGTTACATAAATTCAATTCCACTTATGTAATTATTTACTTTTTCTTTTAAAATTATAACTAGTTACAGTTCAATAGAAATCATTATATATGTTACAGAAAACTGTTTTGGCTTATCTTTAACAGTTACATCTGAACCTTCTTATTATATCCCCTGTGTCCAAGCTATATCCCCAGTTTTTTCTAAATTTTGTTTATAGAATCTATGACCTTTATCGTTCGGCATGCGAAAAAGACTGTGATGTATTTCTATTAGTAAGTGGTCTTACATCCTTCATACTGCTAAAAATGTTTTTATGATTAACAATATCTGTGAACGTCTTAAACTGCTAAAATTGTTTTAATAATAATTGTGTTTAATTATTAAAATAAATTTTAATCTCAGGTCGATAAATTTACTTTAATACGCTTATCGTTAAATTTACTTCGATCACTTTATTAAAATGCATGCCATACGATTCTTGTAAAATATTTGTAAACACTGAATACGTTACTTTGATTAGAATAATGTACTAATTGCCCAGCATCTGCAATTCGTAGTTCTCTTTAAGTAAATGATATACAATATTCTTGTTTTGATTGCTTCAAGATCTTCGCCTTCTTTACATGTGTCAAATGGAAAATTAAACAAACAAATAAGAAAATTTAACTTTTAATTTAAAATGATCATTCAAGTAATTATACATGAGCGTATGACCCAACATGCATTCACATTTTAAAAATTAATTTACTAATTTACTTTATTCACTTTTAATACGAAGTTTCATTTGTAGTAATATTGTTTTCCTTTACGTGTAGTTTTCTCTTGTTTTCATAATGTGATTGCTTTATCGCACAATAACAGTAGAGAATCTCTTTCCTAATAATTGGTTTACGTTTAAAATTCACGAAGTATTGTATCGTTTGTGTAAATTTTATTTTTCAATGTGAGGACAGACATGGTTTCGACGCTGGTAAATTGAGAATCTCCGAAAATTTTACAGTTACCCGTATTTATAATGTCGCCAAAGGTCCCTATAATAATTAACGTTTTTAAGCCAAATTCAAGTCGAAAAGGGAATCAAATGAAGCCCAAAAATTAATTTTGCGAAGTTAAATAAAATATTAGAATGAAACAAAAGCTTGCAAAATTCAAAAATGTTGATATATTTATACCATTCCGTTATAGCGTTTTGGAGTTATTTGCACTTTAAGGTTCGATACACGCGCGACCTTATAAATTATAATATTCGTCGTTTGTTCGGGGTTTTCTTAATTTTTATGGGCTTTTCATACCCTTCTTATGATTCACAGTCCTTGAAAATGTCTATAAATTGTTATCAGTCGATTTTTATATTAAGTTAATTGTTTGTTTGGAACACATTTTTACAAGAAGACGAAATTTTCCATAATTTTCCTTGAAAGAAATTAAAATGTTTTGGACACAGAAACACACAGTGGGTTCTATGACTGCTCGTTTTAACGCCACATTAAAGATCCTCCAACCTCAACGGAACCATCAGGATAAAGGTCGTAATATTCTTATAAATAAACTACATAAAATAAACAATGTATATTTCAGAAAGGCAAAATCTATTGAAACAATCAAGACTAGAGTTATCAAAACCAAGTTTTGAAGGAATTTAATATATGAAGCTGAAATGCTATTTACGAAAATGTTATGAATCGACAAATGGGTAGCCATCGCAATATTTATCCATAGCAATATATTTAAATAAATATGTTTTATTTTATATTTCAATGAAAAACCGTATTTACAAGAAAGCTAATAATCGCTTACAATGTAAAACAACTTAATATAAAGACATAAAATTTGTAAAATAAAAATTGGGAAGCAGCTACGATATTCCGTTTTCTACGATAATAGTAAAACACGCAGAACCATAAACTTTCAAAAATTATTTCGTTGTGCATGTACCTAAGCATCGCAAAATTTTACAACAGTTCTAAAAATTTATATGTTTCAGGTATTGATTTGGTTTTTAGAACACTAGAAAATGAATTCATCAAATTATAATCACCTGACCCCCAATTAATGCCAGTTCGACTTTGAAGTAAATATTGACCACTACTAAAACAAACATATTTCCGATAATAGGCCAACTTACTTTAGAGAATCGTTTGTATCGGCTATTGATATATCTAAAACTAAAGTGCTGGTCTTTTTTTCAAGTATATCTTTCGTCAAAAATGTTGATTATTTTTCTAGGCAATTAATACATAATTTGTTAAGTGTATAACCTTTAAAGTTACATTTATCCATTTTTATTGTGTTTATCGATTATTTATGCAAAAAGAAAAAATTACATGACATTCCATTTCGTTTTTTTATCGATTAGTCTATTCTTACATCACACATAGTCTTGACATAAATACGAACGCTAGTTGATGTGCTCTTCCGCCTTCCATTAATAGGTAATGTCTTAAAAATACGAACTAATTTTTTATTATAAACAATTGCGAAGCTAGATTTACATGCATTTATGCTCCCTTTAACTATTAACACTGATTAATGTGTTTGGTACAGTAAAACCTCGACATTTCAAACAAATTTAAGTTAATAACTAGAATCCGTTACATCAAAATTTTTAAAATTCCGGAAATAACCTTTCACCAACACATCCGATGATGATGTGTTTTTTTTTGTTTAAACTAAAATTCAGTGACACGTTTCAGGAAATTTCTAGTGTGGATTTGGAAATACAGAAAGATTACATGACGCATCATTATAAAACGACCAGTAACTTTTTAATAATAATAATAATAATTTAAAATCGGTAAAGATATTATCTGAAAAGTCAATATTCTTTAGTTTTAATACTAGTGGTAATAGCAGTAACATCTTTATTTTTTGGCGTTGATTTATTTGTTTCTGCGTATTTAATTAATACAATGTCAACGTGTACAATTTGCACACTAATATTGAATCACAAATCACCTGGCATTCAATTACAAATTGTAAATTATTTTATCATGCGAAGTGTGTTGACCTTGCGACAACGCAAATAGACGTTATTAAATCAACAATAAATTAATTTTGAAATGCTCAAATTGTAGCCAAAGATTAAACTCGAACTCAAACCATACTTGCTCAGGATGTTCTCAAATACCTGTTCTAATGGAAACTATTAACAGATTAGCCGAAACGGTAGCACAATTGGAACAACAACTAAAAAATACAATGTATAAATCGAACGCAAATACCGATATGAAAACTGTTATAAATGAAATAAATGATCATCAACTACCAGATAATACTAACCTAGAAAAAATTAATTAATTCTTTGTCAATACAGCAAGTGACCATAAAACTGATAATAATTTGATCAATTCTTATAGATTTGAAACAGATCAGAATTCCACAAAATTTGTTTTTAAAATCATTATTCATATGGATGTGTGCAAAGTAATTAATGTATGTATGTATGTATGTACGTTTATTTTGTTTAATTCTATAAAAATTTACAAAAGTAATTCGGTTTCAATTCCATAAATATAAAAAACAATATAATACAATACAAAAACCCTAACCCTCTCTTTCCTTTACCCTATCTAGTCCTATTACTATTTCCCTCCTTCTTATCACCTCCTTCATCCATCGCAACCCTCTTCCCCTTTCTCTTAATAACTCTTCCTTTTGTTTTTTCTCTTCTCCTTAGTTCCTCACATTCTCTACTCAAGTGTTCCAAATTCTCCCACCCCTTTCCACACATTCTACACTTCCTCTTCTCGTCGTCGAACCAGTACCGATTTTCCCTCTCCTCATTGCCACATCTAAACCTCGCCACAATTTTTTTTTAAATTCATGTCTCATTTCAAGTATTTAGGTAATCCCTCAGTCACCAGTCCATCATACTTCTCATTATATTTACCCGTCCTGATCCTTTCCCTCTTTCCTTGTTTTTGCGTATTTCTATCTCTTTGCCTAATCTCTTCCCTTATTCTTACTCCCTCTCCTTTCTCTTCTTCTCTTTTCTATTTCTCTCTCTCATAACCCCTCTTTCATAGTATAGTCTCCTTGCTTCTTGTCCATATTTAATCCTTCCATCTTTTATCTTTTCCCACACCTTTTTTACTATCTCCTCTTCTCTCCATACCTTTTTCATACTTCATAGCTATCATCCCTGCGTGTATCCTTATTTTTCCATTTTCACTTCTTCTTCCACTATATACCCTGGTGTCTCCCTATCCAACCCTAATACCCCTTTCCAATACCTATCTTGCACTTTCTCTAGTCTTTCCCATTCATTCCATCCCCATACCTCCGCCCCATACATCATTACGTTTCTTATTAATTTCTTAAATAACCACCCCCTTCTCACAACATCCTTTCCAAATGTCCTCTCTCCTAAACCCCACACCTGCCCTGTTATTCTCTTTCCTTTTCTTTCTAAGTCCTTTATGTGTGCCTCTGTCCTTATTGTCATATCTCATCCTAAACCCTAAATATATTACTTCATCTACTTCTTCCATCACCTCATCCTCCCACTTCCATTCCTCTTTTTCTTCTCCCCCTTCCCTTTTTGGAAGATAACAATTTTGTTTTTCCCACATTCGTTTTCATTGTTTTCTTTCAATGAACTTCTTCACTGCCTCTATCATTCCAATCATTTCTTCCCTAGTTTTTGCCACCACCACATCATCCGCGTACGCCAAGACAAACACTTTCACCTTCCCTATCACGATTCCTCCCTTTGATGTCCTTTTAGTGTATCCTCCAACTCCCTATGTACACCGAAAATAAACTCGGGCTAAGCGGACACCCTGCCTCAATCCTCTACTTGTACAAAATCCCTCACTTAATTTTCCTCTAACCTTACCCTGCACTTTGTTTCCCTTTTTTCTTAATAACTCCCACAATTTATCTCTGTCCACATTGTCAAACGCGGCTTTAATGTTCACGAACAACGCATACACTTTCCCACTTCGCTTTTCAAATTCTTTATTAATTAATTGTTTTAGTACATATCACATTGTCTATTGCCCTCTCTCCTTTTGAAAACCAATCTGCCACTCCCTTTTTCCTCCAGCTCTTTATCCAGCCTTTCCTGCAATATTGATGCATACACCTTATAACCAGCGTTAGTTACACTAACTTTCTTACATCCTTCTTTTCCCCTCCCTTGTGTATTGGGCATATTATTGCCTCCTCCAATCAATAGCAATTCCCCATCCCCATCCCTATCCTATTCATTATTCTTACCATGTTCTTTCTCGCTTTCTCCCCGGTGTACTTCCACTGTTCCCCTTGTATTCCATTTGTCCCAACTGCCTTTGCTTTTGATCCTTCTGTATGGCTCTTTCCAATTCTTCCTCCGTTATTTCCATCGCTCCTTCTTCTCCTCCCACTTCTCTTTTGTCCATATTTCTTGTGCTCTCCTCTTCACCCCTTAGTACTCCTTTACAATGATCCCTTCATTCTTTCATTTCTATTCCCTTCCCTCTTCCTACCTTCGTCCCCCTTTCTTTATTTAAGAACCTCCATACTTCTCCTTCATTTTTAAAATTTTTTTCCTCTTCCCTAGCGTTTCTTTGTACTCCTTCTTTCTGTCCTTACAACTCTTTCTATACCGCCCTCTGCACTCTTTCACCTCTTTTATATCAATTACTCCCTTCTTCCATCTTCTTATTGCCCTTCTTACCTCCCTTTTGCTTCCGTGCATTCCCTATTTCACCACCTCCTTTCTCCTCTACCTGACGTCTGTCTTTTACAATACTTCCTTTCTCTACCGCCTTTTCCATCTTCCCACTCATCTCTCTAACCTCTCCTCTACTCCTTCCTCCAACCGTTTTCTGTAATTTATTATGCTGCTTTCTGTCCAAATTTTTTTCAATCCATTCTTCCCCTACTTTTACTTCTTCTTCTTTCCCTCTTTTTAATGTTAACTCTAGTGGTAGGTGATCGGACTCCTCCTCGTCCCCACTAAACTTTTCTACTTCCTCCCACACCTCCTCATTCACCAACACATAATCTATAGTCGATTCACCCCTACCTCCTATGTATGTATATTCTCCTCTACCTCCTTGTTCCATATTTCCATTCATAATTATCCACCCTCTTTCCTCGCACATTTCTAGTAATTTTCTGCCCTGTCCATTTATTTTCTTATCCATTGATGTCCTATTCTTTATTTTTCCATTTATCATCATTCCTCCTTTCTCCCTATTCTGGCATTAAAATCCCCTCCTTATTATTATTTTCCTTCCTCTCCTTCTCTAATTGCATGCTCTATGCTTTCCTTAGTTCTTTCCATTTCCTTTCCGTAGACTGTTAATATTTCATATTTCTCTCCTTTTCAGATTTTACATATGATTTCATTATACCTTCTTCTTGTTTCTCTTCCATTTTTCTTATCCATCCATTGCTTTCTAACTCCCACAATTATTCCTCCTTTTGCCCTACCTCTTCTCCTTTCTTGTCGCAAACTGTGATGTCCATGTAAACTCTTCTGGCAGCTTCACCTCCCATTCTTTCCAATCTTTTTCTTCTATCCATGTTTCCACTAACCCCACCACTTTAAAACCCTTATATAATTCCAAACATCGTTACTTTTGTTTTTTACACCTGCAATGTTCCAAAACAATAATTTATTTTTCTTTAAATTTTCTACTCCTCCTTTTCACCCCCGGCATTTGCGTTTTCCCTTCCCTTCCCATCTCCCCTTTACTTAGTTTTTGTCACCCACTTTCTTAAAACCCCCTCCTTCTCATCCCATCTTCTTTCTTCTCCATCCACCCACATTTTCATATACCCTACTTTTATCTTTGCTTTTCTAAATTTTTTGCCTCTGATCTTATTTTGATTTGTATCTCTTTCTTTCCTTTTTGTCAAGTCATCATCAATAAATATATTGGTACCTCTCAGATTTCTTTTATTTTTCAATATGTTTATTTTTCCTTCCATACTTCCCATTTTTATCAAAACTAACCCCCTTTTTTATCTCTATTGCCTACTTTTTTTCTCTACACTTATCTTATTCTTCAATATTTCTTGCACTTGTTTCTGCACTTCCATTTTACTTCCATTTACTTGTAATCCTCTTATCACCAAATTTTCTTTTTCTAAAGTCTCTATCCTTCTCTCTAAACCGTCCACTTTTACCTCTGTTCTTGCATTTATTTTCCCATTTTTATTTATTAACTCTACTTCCGCTCTTATTTGTTTCATTTCTTCATTCGTCTTTTCTTGATTCAATTTCATTGCTTTTATTTCCCTTAGCATTTCCTTACACAATTCCTTTATTTCATTTTCTTCGTGCCTTCCGTGTTCCTCCCTTTCTAAATTTTCCACTCTAGCTCTTTCTTCATTACCCAGTGACCTCATTGTTTTTTTTTTGTTCTTTCTGAAAATCTTGTAAAGTTCTTCCTCATTTCTTCTTTTTTTTGTGTCCGATTCCGCACTTTCCGATTCCGACATTATCTGTTTAATTACTTAATATCGCTATCACCCAATTAATTAAGGCTATTCTTTTCCTTCTTCCAATCTGCCAAAATTCGATTTACTAATTACAAATCGTCGCTATTCAGTAATGTCAATATTTCTGTATTTTCAAGTCGCTAATTTTTCTTATCTTTGCGTTTCTATAGCGTACTATCACACGCGTTATCCGATATCGCTACACTCACTATACTTGTACTTCGTATATCTATCCTTTAATGTTACTTGCAAATTAAAACTAAATACTTTTAAATTAAATTTTTATTTTCTTACTATTCTCACTAACAACCGTCCTCACACCTTCACGTCTAAACACCGAATGTAATTAATGAGAATAAGCAGTAATGCTTATGGTGCAGATAACATCAACATCAAAATGGTAAAAATTTATATTACTGTTTATTATTGATCACTTGGTACACATGTTTAATATATCTTTAGAGACAAACAAATTCCTTTTAATTTGGAAAACAGCAGTCATTACTCCGATTCCAAAAACATCTAATCCATGTAATCTAAATGAGCTACGTCCTATTAGCATGTTACCAGTGCTTTAAAAGATTCTTGAGAAATTAGTAGCTAAACAATTGCAAACATATATCGACATAAACAACATATTCCCAGAAACGCAATCTGGCTTCAGGAAAAATTGTAGCACACAAAACGGCTTTACTCAAGGTAACAGATGACTTTGCCAAAGCATTCGATAACAACCAAGTTACTATAATTGTTTTACTAGATCAAAGTAAAGCTTTTGACATGATAGACTTTGAACTGCTATTAGCAAAATTACAATTCATTGGACTGGACAACATCTCCCTTTGATGGTTTAGAAGTTACATTTGCAACAGTTTACAGTGTGTCAAATTTAAAGACCTAAGCTCAAATTTATTAACTACCAAAAACGGAGTCCCTCAAGGAAGTATATTAGGTCCTCTTTTGTTTACCATTTTTACATCAGATATCAGATATCAGATATGTAATAAGCCATTGCTCGTACCATCTTTATGCAGATGATATGCAACTGTATTATTCTTTCTGTCCTAGCCAAATCAACGATAGCATTGCTGTTATAAATCAAGACCTAGACAACTTTAATTTGTGGTGTAATAAAAATGGATTTATAATAAACTCTAAAAAGTCAATGGCAATGTGTATTGCAAGTGAGCAAAACAAAAAACTAATTAACATAAATAAAATCATCATTAAAATAAATAATACCTCATTAAATATAGTAACGCAAGTAAAAAATTTGGGAGTGATAATAGACAATGGTTTACGTTTTGAAGAACACGCGAATAAAATAATTGGACAATCATATATGAAACTGAAAATGTTGAATAGGTTAAAGTTCTCTTTAAATTCTGAAACCAAACTAAAACTAGTCAAATCTCTAATATATCCTAATTTGGATTATTGTTCAACAGTTTATTAGAATTTCCTTACTCATAACTACAAGAATAAATTACAAATATTACTAAATTCGGCAATGAGGTTTGTGTACTTGTACTGCATACCTTTCAAAGAACACGTGACAAAATATTATCATTCCTCTAAAGAACTAAAAATAACCGAAAGATTTCGTTATATTTATTATATCTTAGTGTATAAAGTAGTAAGATTTAAGTGTCTATCGTATTTGTACAACAATTTATCACGCAGGTCAGATATACATAATTTAGATTTAAGGAGAAACACGTTCACAATACCAATCTACAATACTACAAAGTTTAGAGGATCATTTTCATATAACGCACCACATTACCTAAATGACCTATTAAATATATTGGAAATGCCTGAAACTGTGTTTAGAAAACGTGTAAAAAATATGTTATGCAATCCATAGAGACTTGTACCCTTTATTGTATCTGTACATTAATAATTAATATTTAATTTTTGGTTTATGTTACTTATACCATTGTTACATTGTTTCATTGGAATACTGACATACATATATTAATTTTCACTTTTTTTATATTCATTGTTAATTTATAATCAATTACATTTATGGGTAAAACGGAAGACCGGCTTGCCGAGTTTTCCTATTCAATGAATAGATAGATTAATTAATTTATTTTGTATTACTTAGTTTTATTTTTTATATTTCTTTATGCTATTCTATTCAATAAACTTATTATTATTATTATTATTATTATTATTATTATTATTAATATTATTATTACTATTATTATTATTATTATTATTATTATTATTATTATTATTATCTTCAGGTATGCACGGCCTAAGCCGGTATAGTTTGGTTGGAGAGTATAAATACTGTCGTAACCAAATGTTCATTTCTTTTCTAGGGAACGAGATTATTCAGAATATAGGAATCTACTGTCTTTTGCATTGTTTGAAACATGTACGGCTTCACCTCTACTTCTTTTTAGTGATCTAAATAGAGATTTGGGAATTGTTCCCATGTTGGATATTATAATGAAGATGATTCTGACTTTTCAACTTTCTATTGATCTTTAACTTCGAAGCTTAGTTCTATATATTTACTAATCGTTTCATTATATGTTTTGTCCAAATTGGTATCGTTTGTCACTGCTATATCTATCAGTATTACTTCTTTCTTTTTTTCTTCCAAAGGGTAATGTGTGTCGGTTGTGTGTGATGTTATTATCCGTTATTATGCTTCTGTCTCAATGTATTTCATAATCATCACTTTTAAGAATGTTGTTGGGTTTATATTAGAAGTATCTTTTCTTCTCTTTTGTCAGGTTGTATTTGAGAGCCAATTCTTGGTGGAGGATCTTATCCACATCGTCATGCCTATGTTTATATTCTTTTGTGCTATTGTATGACAGCCTCCTATTACATGGTGGATCGTCTCACTAGCTTTTTTACATTTTCTACAATGGTCTGTCGCGATGTTCTCTTTTAGAATATATTTTCTATAGCTATTCGTTTTAATTACTTGATCTTGTATGACTAAGATAAAACCTTCCGTTTCCAGATACAGATCCCCATGAATTAGCCATTTGTAAGACGCTACTTTGTCTACATATTGTTGGCTTACCTCATGGGGTACCTTCCATGTAAGGCTTTTTGTTTCCATTTTGTGATTTTCTCTTCATCTGTGTATATTGTTTCCTCCTTTTCGGTGTTACTTAATTGTAGTGTTGTGTATTTATCTGCCTCTGTGATTGCTTTATAGTATGCCCATTGTTCTTTTTTCTGATAGAAATATTTTCTCAGGTTTGTGACGCTCCTATTCTGTGAGTTGACAATGTCTATTATACCCCTTCGTTCATCCTTTCTCTTTAGTTTTAATCGTTCTATGGCAGATTTAGGATGGTGGTTTCGATATCTTGTCATTAGTACATTTGTTTCTGTTTGAAGGTCTTTTAGTTCTGTTTGTGACCAGTTAAGGATTCCAAATGTGTATGTTAACAGGGGCATGGCATAAGTGTTAATTCCTTTTGTGAGATTTTTTAGCATTCAGCTTGGTTTTTAATATTTCCTTTATTCTACTTACGTATTTTTCCTTTATGTTCTTTTTCATTGTTTTGTTATTATTATTATTATTATTATTAGTTTCTTCTTCTTAGGTTCTCCTTCAGATTGTTTTCGGGTACTTATGTGACTCATATTGTAACAGTCTTACAAAAATAAAATAATTCGAGTGATAAGATCGCATTAAGCAACTTTGTCGACGGGTATGTAAAAGCAGTTACGTAAGTCGAACCTTCGATAATTATAGCCAACATAGCAGTTATTAAGAAAAATGCCAATAGTTACTGTAACGACATGTGTGTGTAAAGCTTTGCACTTTTACACACACATGTCGTTACAATTAACTGTTGGCATTTTTCTTAGCTTATACTATTCACACGTGTCAATGTTTACACGAGATGTCGCAAGACACACATTTTACTTATAAGCGTTAGTCTCAGGGTTTGTTTGCTATTGTACAACCTCTTGCGAATTTACAGCAGGCGATTCGAGATTTTAATTTTTGCTAACGCTTATGTTGGCGATAATTTAAAGTTATAGTGTTTTTTAGTAGGTGAAAAATGGGGGCGCAAAAATAATTTATTTTCAAAGTGGGCAGTAGACAAAATAAGTTTGGGAACCACTTGGCCACGAATAGACAAAATTCTTCGTGTTGTTAATAATGCTCCGTTAGAAAATAGGATTGGTTCTTTTCACCATTCAATAAGATAAAATCCCAGAAAACAACTCTACAAAACCACGTGGTTCGCCAAATTTCGTAAAATGGCTATAATGAAAGATACTCACGGTTATTTCAGAGTTCTTTATGTAGATGTTAAAGCAGTTTAAAGTTAAATTACATTTAGAACTCACTTTTGAAGTAATTTACTTATAATTTGTGACTGAAAACCGGTCCTCAGAAACCGTCACTTCTGTATTGTTCTCATTTAATTTTGAAAAAAAAAATATTAATTAGTTTTATGATTTATTCTAAAATACAATTCCTCATGTTAGAAAAATGTCTAGGTAAGTATCATTTTATAAATCTACAACCACTTTAATTTTTAACCTTGATATTATTTTATTTCTGAATGCCCTCAGACATAATGCACTGAAATATTTCTTTCTCAACTGTCAGGTACATCTCAGAAATGTATCTGTGAAACCGTAATATAAATGAAACATTGAAATATGTCAGAAACTTTGTGTGCTGTATGGGCTACTGCTTTGAGTAAGGGTTTTGTGGAAATAACGTTGCGACAGTCATTTTCTTGTAGGCAAATCAATTTATTACTTTTCAACACAATTGCAAAGAGTTGTTCATAGGAAGATAACCATTATATATGTTACTTTTATTTTTCGAAAACGGTAAGTAAAGAAATGGCCGTTTTGTCTGATAAGCGCCATTACGTTTTTTTTGTAGACCTTTACAGCCACAGGTTTAACTTTGATTATCAAACACCTGTGGAGCACTCTTTATGCCACCAATTAGAAAATTTTCTTCCTCACTAATGTCGCTGCCAGCTACAACTTATGCGTGGCTCCTGCAGTGAATATATGTTAATCCGGTGAAAGCACCTTCACCTTCGACACCGCCGAAAAGCCGTTTCCTAACGTCTATCAACGACCTTCAGCAAATCACGTCAAAACATAGGAATAAGTACTTAGATCTTAAGTTTCTTTATTCATTTCTTATAACACTATTTTAAAAATTTTCTATTTGTATGTACACATTACTTTGTATTCACATTCAATTTAAAGGCGCGTTTCTTAGAGATTGTGTCTTTTGCGGAGGGTCCCTCGTTTAAGGCGAGATTTTCGGTATAAGCATCTATTTTGCGATTCAATTATCTGCCGGTTTTAGAAAATTTGCCCGTAATTTAATTTTTTAATTGCTTGCGTTTATGTTTTTAGTAAAGAAGTAATCGTATAAAAATTTATTTCTGATTTGAATAAAAATCAGTGATTACTCTAAATATTAAGGAGATTAAAAACATCGTTATCAAAATTATCCTTATCTTTAAGTACAAGTACAACTATTATTTGGCAAAATAACAGGCAATACATCAAGTAATGACTGTACAATGGAAATTCAAGCGCAAAAAAAGCGCAAACTTTCCCAATTAACACTTCCAATAAGTGCAGTTGAAAAACGCTAGGTACGCATGGGTAACAATACAAAATAAATACGCTGCGTTAACGGACCTAGAGATTGATATAACCGATAAACCAACACAGCTGGAGCTGGCGTATTGACTGATAGTAAACATGAAAATATTAATAATAAAACAGAAACTCCGAACGCAAAACTGAAAATTCCACCTATCTACCCATTACAATAAATCACAAGGTATTGACCGAGGACATCATAAAATTATCAACAGGCGAATTCTCAACCTTTTACAATACTAATACAATCTAAATAACAAACCACTCAACGTTGTCATAATAAATGTTCCTTTATCTTTAACAGATGCTTACAGAATTTCTGAACGAACTTGCTAAATCATTACCGGTTATTAAAGTAACGCATCTACTGACAAAAAATAGGCAACCACTTCTTGTATGCGCAGTGGATTTAATTGACAATAAAACGCAAAAAAAGATCTTTACGATAAAAGATCTTCTCCACTCAATTGTCACAGTAGAGCGCAGAAAGAAACCAACTAACATCCCGCAGTGTCACCGTTGCCAAAACTATAACCACACTAAGGATTATTGTATTCTGGACCCCCAATTTCTGAAATGTAGCGGCAACCACAGTCATCAGCAATGTACAAAAAAACCTGAAGAAACACCCAAATGTGCAAACTGCGGTGGTCTACATCCAACTAGTTATCACGGCTACTAGCAACACATTGAACTAATAATGGTAACTATCCTCAACCACGATACAGACCAATTAACCCAAACCGATCTTACGCAGAATGAACAAAAATCCCACACCTACTTCCCGCCATTCCTACTGATAATAATCAACCATCTATCCCAGTAGCGCTCTCGACACAAGTAACATAATCAATTCAATTATTAACCTGCTAACCTCCTTCCTTCACCAAATAAAAATTTTATCACTAACACAATCCTTCCTTTACTCTTTAATGGATCCTAAAGCCCTTAAAATAATAGAAAATTTATCAAACCTTAATTGAAACGCAAACGGTCTCCTAAACCAAAAAACAATTATACTTTTTCTCGCCAGGCACAACATTGACTTTGCTTGCATTACCGAAACTCGTTTATCCAAAATAGACGCGCTAAAACACCAGGATACCACATATACCGCGGCGACAGAAATGCCAGAAAAGCTGCTGTGGGAGTAGTCGTGATTGTCAAAAAGAAAATCATCCACAAACCCTCTACAACTTTTTTCTAAAACTACTGGAATTAAGATTAAACTAAACGATCACCACCTTACAATAATAAGCGGTTATCGACAACCCAATAAGAAGTTAAAAGAAGATGACCTAAAACCATCTTCAACACAACAGAACCACTCTTGTTACTTGGAGACCTAAACTCTAAAAACCAACACTGAGGTTGCAGAGCGAACAACCCTGAAGGAAGAAAAATGAAAAATTATGCAACTAATTACTCCTTTCAAATATTAGTTCCCACTAAATGTATATACTACTCATACGCCATCGACCATTTACCTGACATACTTGACATATATCTTCAAAAGAACTTTAACAAACAGATATTTTTTTCCGGTCAACCTTGATCGTGGTAACACTATAGCTTTCTTCTCCGATCAAGGCCGCTTAAGATGTTCGCGACTTTTGCCGTTAGTTGTATATGTAGTCTACTTTTTTTGTGATTTTATTTTTGCCATATGTTTATAATTTTGATTGTAAAAGGTTTGGTCATACACACAAAATAAAAGAAAAGGTAGTAGAATACCAGGAAAACTGTATAAAGATGGTATCTGTTATGACCAACCACGAGATATCGTTATACAGCCAAACACTTTTAATTTACTTATATGCATCCAGATAACTCGACTAGTGTGAATTCTTACACAATTAATAAAGACTTTATTTATTTTCCTTCCATAACTATGAATACTGTCACAGACAATGATATCTTATCAGCTATAAAGAAAATGAAAGACAAAGTCACAGCTGGTTCCGAAAAATTCCTAGTTTTATTATTAAAAATGGTGTTGCTGATTTTGTATATCCCTTGTCAAACATATTCAATTTAAGTATTAAAACTTCTACCTTTCCCAGTAAATTGAAATTAGCAAGAATTGTCCCAGTTCTAAAAGCGGTGATCCGACTAACGGCACTAATTATAGACCAACTGCCATTCTTTCAAACTTCTCAAAAATATTTAAATAATACTGTTTAAAGATATTTATTCTAAAACCAATTGTTTGATTTCGCCATACCAACACGGTTTTGTGGAAAAACGTTCAACAATAACAAACTTAACTTGTTTTACGTAATTAATTGCGGAAACATTAAATATCCAAGGTCAAGTTGATGTTGCTTACACAGACTTCTCTAAAGCTTTTGATCGACTTCATCACGGTGTTGTGGTAGAAAATTATTTAATTACGGTTTTTGCAACATACAACGGATATAATTCGTTTGAATATACAGCCCCATCGGGTGTACCACAAGGCTCAAACCTTGGATCTCTTCTGTTTGTATTATTTATCAATGATATTTCTGACAACATTTCTTCAAACATATTAATATATACAGATGACGTAAAACTATTTACTTCTATTCAATCAGAATCAGACTGTATAACATTACAAAAGATTTGGACACAATAGCTGATTGGTGCTCTACAAATAAATTAACTTTAAATATAGGAAAATGTAAAACACTCACATTCACTCGCAAGATATCACCAATAAATTTTTCATATTCTATTAATGCAATTACTTTATCACGATCCAACTGTATCAAAGACCTTGGCATAATATTTGACTCACAACTAACATTTAACAGTCATATAACAGAGCTTGTATCTTCTTGTTATAAACTAATTGATTTATTCTTCGCAATTGTAGTTCTTTTAAAATGTCTCCACCTTTTCGAAACTTATATTTAACTTTAATACGTCCTAAACTTAAATATAGAGCCATTATTTGGAATTCGCACTACAATCAATATAATACGAAAATTGAAAATATCCAAAGAAGGTTTTTAAAATATCTGTGGTATAAGTCATTCGGTGTATTTCCCTGTCAGAGGCATTGACCAATTTATCTTATTACATACATTCAACATAACAAGTTGCAAATTAAGAAGAATTATTATAGGTCTTACTTTTCCTGTACAAAATATTAAATAATCAAATAGACTCTTCCGATATTCTAATGAGACTATGCTTTAAAGTACCCAGACCTAACAGCAGGCAAACTAATACGTTTTATCTCCCAGCTGGTCGTACCAATTTTCTTCAAAGATTTCCATTGTTTTTTATCTGCGAGAATTACAATAAAATATGCACTACCACTGACTTAAATGAAAATACACTTAACGAAATCGTAAATGCTATCTCTAAAATACATTAACTGCCTATGTTGTACACAATTTAGATTTAAGTTTTCGCTATTACAATCAGTTAGTTATTTTATATTATTATTTTATTACTCAGTATTTTATGTTGATATAAATTTTACTACACCTCATAATAGTTTATTGTTACATTTATAATTGTCTTGAAAATGAAATTTCTTTTTTGTTGGACAATAAATGCCATTATTATTATTATTATAATATTTATATTATGCCTGTTATCATTATTTACTTAATTACTGTTTGTTTTGTTTTCTATTAGGTTAAATTTTGTTAGTTCTATTTTTGTTTTTTGATTATTTTAATGTTTGTTTATTATTATTTTTTTGATGTATTTTTGCTAGTTTTAATGTAATGTCTATTATATCCTAACCTAGAACTGAGATTGGGTGTTTGCGTCTAGTTTTATTTCTGTTACTGATTATTAAATACTTTATCGTAGACGTTGCAACTGCGCTTTTATTTAACTTACAGTAAAAGATGGCCGCCGTTAGTTTTGAAATTTTGTGAATATAACTGATTAATTGATTAATTAGCCCTGTGTAATAATCGCGTTTGTAGCATTTTGTCAGTGTTTTGTGGTGAGTATTCCACTTTTTGTAACTAATTGTTCTAATTTTAGGTTTTGTTGCTCTTATGATATGTCTTGTATTCCATAGATCCATTATATCTTCTTAATGTAATTTTATTGCTGATACTGATATTGCTTTTAGGTTATTTGCATGCTTAGTTTATTGTTTCTGTCTATTTATCTCATTATTTTATTGTTATCTTTCTAATTGTAGGTCTTGTGGCTATCATAATGCGTGTTATATTCCAGAGACTTATTATATCCTTTTAATGCATCTATTTTTGCTGTTAATGGTTATTAATTGTTATTTGCATGCTTAGTTTATTGTTTCTGACTATTATTTACCCGTTTCTAGAATGGTTTCTACGTCTGATAACTAGGTGTACTGTTTGTTCCCTATGTAGCAGGAGGCTTTTCCCATTATTTTTGTTTATATGTTTTACATTTATTAGCTCACTTACAACATGTAAATTAAAATCGTATATTTGTAAATGGATTAAATTGGAAGATATGACATATATTATAAAATTCGTGTATAATAAAATGTATAGATGTAATTGTATAAATAAAAATGTAGACATAAACAGCGTATAATTTAAATTTGTTAACGTGTATAAATTATTACATTGACCTGACTAGTAGGGAGTCTTTCTGTTTCCTTGAGAATTTCTTCAACGACCTTCTGCACCTTTCGTCACATATTTTCGTCCCTGACTATATAAGATGCATGTAACTACAGAGAATTAAAAGGGCTTTTATATGAGGTTTTCGATTTTCGACATGGGTGCTTCGGGGCTACACCCTGTTGATATTTCGGGTCAACTTTTGTCTTCAGAACAATGTCACCCTTCAAATAACTCCAAAAAACGGGGTGTTTCATTTTCGGTGGGCCACCCCTGTATATGTATGCAACTACCAATTTTTGTTCGCTTTTTTATTTTTTTATAACTATGTTCCGACATCTGGGAAAATAATAAACTACATAAGTATTTGTTTATGACCCTTTATCCATATCTTAATAAAAGACAACACATTTTTGATGATGCTGAGGTATTCAGTAACGTGTTAATAACGATATTTCTGAGGTATTGTCTTAAACCGCAAAAGAAAGTGTTTTTTGTATTATAATTAGTCAATATTAACAAAAAATGTTAGCTAAAAGCAAAAATGTTTTAATAAATATGTGAGAAAATAGTTATGTTAAATTCTCACTGTTCTCAAATGTAATTAGTGTTAAATAAAACGGAAGTCGCAGGAAATCAACGAAAGTCAGGGACAGTCAAGGGAAGTCGAAGGTACAAAAATTGGATTCCGATTTCCCCCTGGTTAAAAATCCAGGTTGAACAATGCCTAGTGTCGTTTCTTCGTTCTAGTTTTCCTATTTTGTGACGTACCGTATAGAAGAGTATACTACATCCAACTAGAGAATGGACTAGCTTTGTGCATTGGCAATAAAACTGGAAGGGGCGCCATACACAGCTGGACCACGGACGTTTAAAATAAGATGGACTGTTAACGCATACGTAGTTCTTATTAAAAATGACCCCCATACTGTGTTCACTTTTAGTTGTTTTCGTTTGGGGACTTATTAATATTAGTAGTCATTGCAAAATAAACACGTGAAATCAGAAGTTTGATTGATTTATAGTTTGTTTACAGTTTACGTGGTGGGTTACAATCTTAAATTAACATCAAATTCATTCTGTTTAAATTTGCCGCTAGAATATGAACACAGTATGGCGGCGCCCATGGGGAGGGTCATTATTCTAACAGTGTATTAGCAGTCCAAACAGCTGAGCTAACTGCCCCAGGTAGCGGTTGAATAAGCGGAGATTGGACAGAAACAGACAAATTTTTATGCGGAAGTCTATTCTTTTGTTAGTGCAGTACAGTTTTGTACAAGTACCCGACCGCGTAAAGAAATATCTACAGCGTGTAGAACTTTAATACAAAAATTCAACTAACCGCCCTCCACACTAGCAATATAAAAATAAATCTAACTTTCTTATAGAATAAAACTCCCTAACTTCTTGTTTGTAAATAATCCATTGATTTTTGATTACATTAAACCATTAGGTAATGAGTAAAAATGGTAAGTTTCAATCGTATAAATTCCAAAAAATATAAATCCAGTTAAGGTGATAAATTTTATTTCGTGCTACAGTTTTTTCATTATATTACAAATTAGTAAATATAAGGACACTGAGCATGCATCATTGCTTTATAGCTTACAGTTGAAACAAATAAATTACCAACAAAAAAGTGTATAGGCAAACTCGTTTTTTTTCAAATTTTTCTAAGAATGCAATCAAATCACATTTAAATTGCCATCGCAAATGAAAACACTCAAGAGCTTTTAAACATTAACACAGGCAGAGGCTACGTCAGACAGTTTTCAACTGAAGAGATTTAAAACAACTAGTACTGGTTAGTTCAACACATACAGCCACCTTCCGAGTCCTGCTGATGATTCTGAAGTTGCGGTTGCGTTTGCAAATCAACAGCTAATTCACAGTCAAGAAAATATATTTTGTAACAGGTTAATAGATAAAGCATACGCTACATTTCGCTATACTGCAAAAATTACCCTTTAATTATACTATACGATTATGTGATCAATGTTATTTTTCTTTTATAAACAAAGTTTTCCTACACACAATTTAAAATTAAGGCAAATTTATTGCATTACTTGTAGATCCAACTGATTTACAAGTGTAACATTAGCTTAACAATTCCTTTAATGCTGATTATAACACAAATGCGACGATTTCAATTAGGCACATTAATAGTAAACACAATCATACATACAGTCATATTACGAATGTAATAAACCATGCACTTACAAAAGTTAATAAATATTATAAATTATAAATACTATAATACTTCAAATCTACAAATTCGTTATCATTACATTTGTACAATCCACTGCAGCATTAACTTCGATAAATTTTACAATAACAGTTTATGTTGCTTCCCATCAATTTTAAAGCTATCTAAGTCGCTAAAAACAAACGAAAGTAATTGTGCTTTTACGAGAATTTTCAAAATAAAAGCACATTTAAAATATTGCACTCAGTTTTAATCATTCAACTCATGCATCACTAGAAAATAATAAGACAGAGGTGAAGCAAATTAAAATAAACTTTTAAACACCCTGTCTTTTATTGAGGTTGTTCGTTAGATCTATTATTCTTAATTGTACCCATTAAAATATCAATTATTATGAAACCACGTTATTGAACCTCATTTCCCAATAAGTACATTAAATTTATTATGTATTATATTACGGCGCTTAATTTAAATACATCTAAAGTATATATTTTTTGATTTAACGCTTTACTATCAATTACCCATTCAACTTCATTTTTAAATGTGTCCTCGCTTAAAATTAAGACTTACAATTATGTTATAAAATTGCGTCGGTATTTAACAATTTAAATGAGAACTACAATTTGAGGCGTAAATTTACAGTCTCTTGTTAGAAATGTAGGAAGTACAAACCATTTCTTGCAAAGATACTTTCAACTTATCACAGTAGGTGGTATTATTTTTCGAAAACCGCTACGAAAAATTTTGATTTGTTTTGAGCCACAATTACGTAAACAAAAGATTTTATATTACAAGACCATTTCATTCGTTCCGAATAATTTAATCGACAAGCAAAGCAAAATTAACGTCATAAATACTTAAGCCTAGTTTAGTAGCAGCAACGACAAAAAATTGCGCGACCACTACGCTTTGACTGAAAATTAAAAGGCGACCGCGGCATAAGTTTCTACAGAATGTGGAAATACTAACAATATACATTTAACGTGTAGTGTGCTTCGATATGTACTGAAAGGTATTGCCAAATAATTTTAATAATTGACCGACAAAGTGCCGCTGATGCACTTCACAACAAAAGACTAAACAATAAATTTGAGTATTACTAGTCAACGCGGTAGTGTTATTAAAGTTGAAATTATGAGAGAATTCCGCTATCGAATTAGCTGCTACTACTAGGTTTTAGTTCACACTCCGCCGTGCTTAGTTGTTGTTCGAGCGTTGTGCGCTAAGCCGATATAGGAATTTCTCATAATTTCAACAATAGTTGTAAGCTGCAAGTGTTTACCCTGCTTGACATTGACATCAATCAGAAACTCATATAACCGAATACATTCAAGGGTAGATATATTAAAATGAAATTAGTTTATGTACAAAAACTGAAATTTACAAAATAAAAAGCTCGCTTTTACAAAACTGCAGCTAATAAGTCAATTCCTCTTTGCATTTCCAGTTAGCATGCACAGCCTCCATCTGGGTCTTTCACTTCATTTGGTGTATCTTTTAAGACAACTTTTGCACTAAACACAAATATTAAGGAAAATAACAAAACAAAGCTTATATACTGCAATAAATTACGTAATTGGGTACGTAGTTTTTAAAGCAATATATGTATGTAAAAACAAAATCAAATGTAATGGCTAAAGTGTTCACTACTCAAACCATTAATAAGACATGCCCATGCTTAATTAAGAAATATAAAAACAAAGGATACTGTCTTCTGGTGGTTTATTTTCCGTAGAGTCCATTCCTGGCAAGGCGGCAGCTACACGTCTAAACAGCTGAAATGTAAAAATTGAATGTAAACATTAAAATTAAATAATTCGGTATGTCTTTTCTTAAACTAATGGGGGGGGATTATATTATTGTCACAAGCACAATTTTTTAACAAATCTTTCATATAAGTTTTCCTGTATGCGCTTGTAATACAATAAACAATATATAGGAACTTCATTACTTCAATTGCCAAAATAAAAAAAAAATTGTATGAAGAAACCAACTACACAAAGAAAACTCATGTCTGATAAATAAATTTGATTATAATTAGATTTTCTGAAAAATAGAAGTGAATATTCAATTACATCAAACAAACCAGTTTTCTATTTATTCACTCAACAATTTAACAGCGTTAAAATTACATTACAAATTGTATTTATCCTTACTTAATGAATAGTACTATTTGCCGATGAAGCTGCTGTGAAACCAATTCGAAATAATATATTTATTGAATTAATAATTTGATATAGGTTATTGGCAGATTTCAGAATCCAAGAATTTTCAAAAATATTCCCATATATTAGCTTGAGTGACATGAGAAATCTTTAGAGATTTATTGAAAGTGTAAAGTAAAAAGAATCAAAAGAAACGCATCTGCCATCAAATAATCAAACGATTTTTAAGTGAAGATAAGCAGATATACAGGGTGTCCCAAACAAAGTGGCCTATTAGACGTTTATGAAGAACTAATCGTATTTAAATTTTGAAAATTTGTAATAATAACTTTTATTAAGGTTTGTAATATCTACTTCCCATAGTTTTTGAAATATCGTTAAATTTAAAAAAATATTGGTTTGTAGAATATTTTTTAAAAATTCATATTTTTGAACTTTGTTAAGATAAAAATTATATTTGATTTCCTTATAACAGAAGCTTAGTTTTATTCATTACTGTGATCAAAATATGTTCAGTGTATTCAGGACGTCGACCATTGATTCTCAAAGTAAGCCAACTTCAAATAGTAACAAGTCGATTTTTTAAATAGAACATACTAAATATTATTTAACAGCTTGATTTAGAAATTTTTTGTAATCGATTGATATAAGCAATACCTGTACTTATCTCATACGGTTTACAAGTTATTACTTATTTTTATAAAATTTATATTTAATTTGGTAATATCTAGCTAACTATGGAAAAAAACAATGCATTATTGGTAACATGTAATATTGTAAAATAATAAAACAGATCTTCCTCTTCAAACATATTTGACTGTTGGTACCAAATAGACGGAGCTCCAGGTCATAGTACACATGCTAAAACTCAAGAACTAACCAATATGTTTGGTAAGGTGGATGGTTCGTTACGGTCTTTTACGTTGGCCTCCAAGAGTACCAGATCTGACTCCTTGCGATTTTTAATTTTGGGGTAAATTAAAAGATATTGTTTACCCAACTCCCGTAAGTAATTGTGAAGAACTGGTAGGTAGAATAAATTCGGCAGTTAGAAGAATTAATAGAAGTGATATTTGAAGAGCTACTACACAAGAAGTGCTACGAAGACTTCATCTTTGTTTGAGAGAAAATGGACGTCATTTTGAACAATTTGATAACTAAGTTTTTGTAGATATTAACTAATTAAAAATTAATTTTATTATTTGTTTATTTATTTATTCGTATGGTATTTGTAACCTACATTGCTCCTACCGTTAAACATTATTAATTTTTGTCTTGTCTAGATTTTGACTTACTACAAATAAATATTTTGCTACCAATGCATACTTATATTTTTTCCATAGTTAGCTAGATATTACCACATTAAAAATAATTTTATAAAAATACGTAATAACTTCTAAACCGTATGAAATGAGTATAGGTAATGCTTATATCAATCGATCACAAAAAAATTTCTGAATCAACCTGTTAAATAATATTTAGTATGTTCTATTTAAAAAAATCGACTTGTTACTATTTGAAGTTGGCTTACTTTGAGAATCAATGGTGGACGTCCTGAATACACTGAACATATTTTGATCACAGTAATGAATAAAACTAAGCTTCTGTTATAAAGAAACCAAATATAATTTTTATCTTAATAAAGTTCAAAATATGAATTTTTAAAAATATTCTACAAACCAATATTTTTTTTAAATTTAACGATATTTCAAAAACTATGGGAAGTAGATATTACAAACCTTAATAAAAGTTGTTTTAAATTAGAACTAAATACAAAAATATTATAAAAAACATATCATTCCATTTAACATAAAGAAGTTGATGTCGACTTCCGGCAGAACCGGAAGTGCAATATAAGCGAAACTATTTTACAATTAAAGATCAGTATTAATAATATATTATGACAAATTTTCAAAATGAAAATACGATTAGTTCTCCATAAACGTCTAATAGGCCACTTCGTTTGGGACACCCTGTATAAGCAGGTATCGTAAACATAGCATATATAATAGGCCAAACTATAGCCAAAATGTAATTCGAAATGCGAAAATTTACTATTAGAGAAAGAAGTTACATAACATATAACAATTGATGGTCGGTGTCGCCACCTCATGGACAGTTGCCATGTACTCAGATTCATCAAAATAATTTGTAGAAATCTATAGTATGTAAGATGCTGGCTGTGAACTTTTCAATATTGCGAAAAATGCTAAGCGCAATAAATCAAATTCTTGCCAACCGAATAAAAAAAGTAAGCAGTGATAATTGCAGAATTACGAACGGCATCTACATACACGTGTTTCGCCTAATGTGAGGCTGATCAGTGTAGGGTAGCTCGAAGCAAGTCTACAATAATCACTGAAAAAGCTATAGTATTTCAACGCATCGTGAGCTTGCATCTGTAGTACAGATTTCTACAAATTATTTATTTTGATAACATATAACGTAGTTCAATGTTTAAAAATTTTCGATGAAAGAGTCTGAATCTTAGATTGCGAGAAATTTAATCAAAATTAATCAGTACAGAAATGCTGAGTAGGAGCAAAATGATTAGGTGACCTTACAACAAAATAAAGTTAATCACGCCATTGAACCTAACAAAGTACCAAAAGCGAAAAGGGAATGATGATGTAATTCATTTAGGGATGAAATTCTAAGGCGACGAAGAAATGTAAATACTACATGAGATAATACTCACACACTTAATTTCTCTACATCAGCACGGATTGATTGAAAAGAGATCAACCATTTACTGTATATTTCACACAGTACAACCAGTATACTTAGATTTCCAAATAGCGTTCGTTAAGAGAGATCATAAAATATTATTGGGGAAATTGTATACTTACGGTATTTCCGATTCTTATTTATGTAATGAGTACAAGTAGTGCGATGTCAAAACTTTTTTCACCACAATCGGGACCCTGTCTTATTCTTTTTTTTTATCAATGACATTGCTGATGTTGATTCTTGCGGAAAACTCCATTTAAGATCCTCGTTCTTTGAAACAACGAAACCAATGAAACCAGTTGCATGAAATCAGTCGCGTGATTTTGCGTCCATTTGTACAACCTAATAGGAGTTTAGTTTTTCGACGCGTCATCCGATGAAGATTTTGTGGTGGGCGCCATGTGTTTGAGAAAATGTTTTATGAAAAGATCCGAGAGAAAGTCGGAAAATATGCAAGTCTTCAATTTTATAACTATATAAACAAGAATATTTCTCTATTTAAAGTAGAGAAATATTTGAGTTTGTTCATCGGTCGAGAAGGCTGTAGGCGTTTCTTTACCACCACTAAAAATGCACCTGCAAACCACTTCAGTACATTAACCGCATGCAACTGGTCAATTCGCCATCAACAGATTTGCTTTCATGGTATGGGTTTCTTCAAAGTTACGTCAAAAAGAGGTTCCAGTCGCACAAGTGGACGAGCATATGTTTCATAGGTAAAGTTACTTTCGCAACCGGTTTCATTGGCTTTTATTGCTTAAATAGACGAGCCGCCTTAAAATTATTTTCATCTCTCAACGACTGTCTTCCAGCAATAGTTGAATTGTGCTTAAAGAATAAACTTTATTTAAACAAAAACAAAAGCTGCATTATGTCTTTTACACGTAAAAACCGTGCTATCGATTTTCCATATCATATTGGCGTTATTATAATAAATGGTCATAGATTTGGGTGTAGTGTTTCACTTCAAACTCTTGTTTAATATACATGTCAACGTTGTAGTCGCCAAAGCCTATAAATCTTGTGGTTTCATATACAGAAATAGCGGAGACTTGCTTTCCACCGATTTTAAATTTCATTTTACTTTGGAAAAAAGTTCAGCGAACTTTTATCATATTTTGGAGGATGGAATTTACTCATCTATGAGCTATGCTTATGACTCATGAGGCACATTTACGAAGATTCTCTTCTTTCGGTCTACGACATTTGATCGCCCCCTATTGAACACGCTGATACTTTTGATCGCCGCCGATTGAACGACTCTGTTTGAATTCGAGCACTTTTGATAGCCAGATATTTGTACGAAGTATCCGCACTTTTAAACATTGGAATAAATTCTTATTCTACATAATAATATTAATTCTTAATAAAACATCTAAAAAAATTAATTATAAAATTTAATAGAATTTATTTATCTAAAGTATAATTATTTTCAAATAAAAAATTGCATACGAAAAAAAGGAAATCATTAAAATAATAGTCACCTAAAATTACGTAATTTATAAAGCGTGTGGAAATAAAAATCTAGTAGGTACTGCCAATAATATTTCTTTAAATAAATTTTTATTAAATTTTGACATATACAGTGACATTTTTCGTAACTAGTAACGAAAATATTTCACCACTTATCAGATTATTTTGACATTTGTATGCGAAATGGTAACTATGGTAACAACGGTCACACTTGATTAGGAATTTGAATCCGAAATCAGTTTAATTCCTTTTATACTTTTTTTTCAAAATTAGACAAATATTGTAAGTTACATGTAATGAAACATGATTTTTTGTTACAAAAAATACTGATTATTGTTACATCAACAGAGCTGTTTGGCAAAAAGTGGCGGATCAGGTATAATTAGTTAGGTTTACGAGACCACAACATTTCAGGTGATATTATTAAAGTTATTGTTAAATAAAAGTAATATGATCGATGTTTGTCATTTAATTTCAGCGGCGCTTAACAAAATAGGCGATCAAATTTCGGCGGCGAAAAAGTCTCGTCGATCAACTGTCATAACTCAATCGGCAGCGTTCAAATGACCGACTACGCTCTTCTCTATCTCTACGAACTACAAAGATGTCTATTGTTATTAATTAAATTTCTTTATGTTTTGTTAAAGTGCGTTTCACTACTAATTAGTTAATTAGCAATATGGCTGCCATTTAAATTTGCAACTAAATAAAGCGCGCGAGCACACTTGGCGTGCGAACATTAATAACCAATTAGTATCGTTTCAGAATCACATTTTTACTATTGTAATCGATAGATATTGCTAATATACTACGAAAACAACTTTTTTTGCAATGTTTAGATTGTTGTTCGAATTATTATTCAATGTTTAACTTTATATGGTAGTAATTTACCGCTACTTCCCCTAGTTAAATAATAAAAAGTTTACTTGCGACATTGCCAGATATTCTAAGACGCTTCTAACCTACAATCTATGTTTATTATTTACCGGTAAATGTTTATAAGGTAATCCAACGTCCTAACCTCTAGTAACACAATATGACATCCACAAAATGTCACTTTAATAACCTTCTGACAAATGCTGGAATATTAAGTATATCATATCCACAACAATGCCGATATACGTGTCTGATTGTTGTGAATATACTTCTATACTCAATATATCATTGTTAACAAGTAGTTAAAGGTTTATTTAATTTTAATGTGGACCAAGATTGCAACGTCGTAGAATATATTGCGCATGTGCAATCTGCTATTTATGACGTCAGTAAGTCCAATTTTTAAATTAAGGTGTATAAATGACCATTTTCAAATATTAATTGAAAACGCAAACAAAAAATAAATACACTTTTGTATTTGTGGAAATACACTCTATCGCTTGAGAAAATAAACAAAAATTGCAAACTCCTATTTAGTAATTGGTTGTTGTTGATAGCAGCTATATCGCAGAGGTCAAATTACTACTGAAACGCACTATACATAATAGCACTGAGTAAATCAAATTAACTTTCTTGTGTGTAGATGTTTACGCCAGGCCATTACATACAAGTCTAATGTAATTTTTAGTGCCGTTTCAGATGAGGCGTAGGACGCGCTCTACGCTGGAAAATTAGATAACACTGGGTTAAATGGGATATTTCAGATGCGGCGTGTCAGCGAGAGCGAAATCTCGAGCACAGGCATGCGCTCGGCGTAGCTACATCAGACGTATGAGCATGGTGGTGATAGGTGCTATTCACATGATACGCCACGCGACAGCCCCAATGGCAACAACGCCTGATCTGTATCGTGACGTAGCAATTTTGATACTACTCATGTGAAAACAACAGCGCAACGTGCCCTAAACGCCCGACGTAGGACCCAAAGCGCGTCATACGGCTCATCTGAAACAGTACTTAGGTTCCCAATTACCTTCATGTGTTGTCTATTTAATAAAATTTGAACTGTAGTAGATATTAACAAGTGGGAGCGGGCTTAGCGGTATAAGCGAAAGTTTGTAAATTGGCCACCGCCAGCGCGATGGTTCGATTCCAGTAGACGGCGAGAGATTTTCTCGAGTCAATTTTACTTCTCCTGTGCTTCGGAGGGCTCGTTAAGCCGTCGGTCCCGGTTACCATACTTTGGTAATCGTTACAATACACCACAGCCACTTCCAACCCGTTTGGACAGGGGGAAGTGTAAGGCAAATTCCCAAATACAGAGCGATGCTCCTACGAAGGAACGTAGACAAATTGTAGACGGTATCAACAACAACTCTTGTTTCTATCGTTTCAGATGAAGACAGTGAAACGTTACCTCATCTAGCAGTGTCAGAAACAATGATGTATTTCAGGTCATAAATGCATCTGTCTTTGAGACGAGACAAGATATTCCACTTTTAAGAAAAAGTTACTTGATTGCTACACAATGAGGAGGGTGGGTTTTATTCTTCAAACCACCGTTTGTAGTTTCAATAACAACATCATCTGTCGTTGAAGTCGAAACGAGCGTCAGCAATATCCAAGCGATATATTCAAAATAAATGCAACCACACTTTGTGGTTGTCCCAACTACAAAAAATGTGGCTCGTGTACGTCGACTCTAACATGATTATTTAAATGCTCCTAGAAGAAATTCAATTCGATGCCTTTTGACTTTTAATCACAGTTCATTGTAAGAATCAACTAATCGATTAAAAAATTTATGTGAATTGTAAATTTCGATCACTTAAAAAGGAATTTGCGATCAAATTCTGTTGAGGACCAATAAACTTTGAACGTCGATAAAGTTGATGACAATTTAGCACTAATTTGTACCCAAAAAATTAGAATTTGTACCCAAACTACATAAATTGTGTAAATACATACAAACACTCGGTATATAAAGAGATTCTTTGTAATACCGATTTTTAAAGTGGAAATGTTAACTTGAGCTCAAGCTGGCACCGCAAATATGTCCAAATCAAATTTCAACAACACAACTAAACACCTTGAATTAAGCACTAATTTGTACCCACGATTGTTTTTCAATAATTAGTTAATAATCGTATCTTTTCATAATGTCAAATATAATACACCTATTATATAAATATTTTAAGGACCAAACATTATATTAATTTTTAAGTAACCAGCAGTGTAGGGTAGGAGCACTGTTGATTTCTCCCTTACAAAATATTATAAAACGTAAAATGTTGGAAAAATAAAACCTTTTTTATTATTGTTATTATTAAAGCCTTTTTTCCGAAATCGTCACTAAAGTACAAAAAAACGACAGTAAAAAAAAATCGGCACTAAAGAAATTTATCATACTACGACGATTTTTAAGTTCATATTTTCGCCGGTAGAGATGTGTAAAATGTATGTAAATTTTAGAATCGCGCATGCGCGGTGGAAACATTTGACGTAAAAAAGACAGCTGATTACATTTGCTACTTAAAGGGCGTTATAAAATTGTCAGGTTTTGATCAAATTTTTGGAAAAATATAATAGTACCTGGGCACTAAGCTTTAGTGCCTTGATACATAAATAACTATTATTTAATTGTTACATAAAAATTTCATTTCATGTTGACGATTTGAATCACATGTGTGGTATTATAAACAACACTCATATGCCAACAGTTTCAGAAAAATATCCTTGATATCCTGTTTACATACGGACCGACGGTCGGCCAGACAGGCGGCCTCTAGACAATTTTTTTTTACTTTATTATAACGTACCAATACTAATTAGTTGGAAAATTTAAACAAAAGAGTGTGACTAATTGGTTTAGGCTTTCACGACCTATTTGTGAATTAATGCCGTCGTTGATTAAATTTCTTTTGCTAACACGAGTGCACATCTTCTAAGAGGTGTAGACAGTCCGTCCATTTCCGACGTTAGATGTAGACTGTGCATCGAACATAAGAAGTGGGCGAACCTCTAAACAAACTGACCACTCTTGTTAGCGAAGAGATTCCAATCTACGACGGCCTTTAGACTTGAATCTTGACGACACTAGTACAAAAAGTATTAATTTTTTTTATAAATAAAATTGATTATAATTTATTTAGTGACATTATGAGGACAAATTAGTTCTAAAATTTATAAATAGGATTGTCTACTTTATTTTATTTGCGAATTTTTTTAATGGGTTTTTGCTGAAACCGTTAAATGAGTACCGCAATTTAATAAAAAAAATTGATCAATTAAATTATTGTGATTATGGAAAAAATCATCGTAGGTACAAATTAGTGCTAATTTCAAGGTGTTGGGTTGTGTTGTTGAAATTTGATTTTGACATAGTGGGGTGAAGCTTAAAATCAAGTTAGCACCCCCACTTTCAAAATCAGTATTAGTGCTAAATTGTCATTCTTTTTTCAATTTGCACAAAGTGGGGTGCCACCTTTATCGACGTATCATGTTAAATTTACCTAGCACGAAAATAACAAAAAAAACAGATATTTTATGTTATAAAGATAAAAATTATCTTCATTATCTAAATAGATTTGTTGATTTTAACATTTACCAAATAAGATACTAATTGAATAAAAATATTCTTACCTGTTTAACATTATATCCAGCTTTAGCGCTAGTTTCAATAAACATAACATTGAGTTCCTTTGCTTTTCGTTCTCCTTCTTCAGTACTAACTTGTCGTTTTTCAGAAAGATCTGTTTTATTACCAACAAGCATAATTATTACGTCACTACCTCTTTCTGTTCGTACATCATCTATCCATTTTGATGTTTGATGAAAAGAATTAGCATCTGTTAAAAAACGGTTGCACTTAGGTGAAAAATGTTTGATAAATGCTCACTCGTAATATCGTAAAACAACAACAGCAACAGTCGAATCACGTATATAAGATGGGATCAACGATCTAAACCTTTCTTGACCGGCCGTATCCCACAGTTGAAGACGAACGGTCCTATCCTCTAAATACATAGTTTTAGATAAGAAATCAATTCCTATAGTTGCCTGCAATTTGATTAATTATTCAAAGTAATTTTTATATTGTTTTGTACTTACCTGATACGTATTATCGAAACTGTCATACATAAACCTTGTTATTAACGACGTTTTACCCACTGAAAGAATAATAAGAGGTGACGAGTTATGCAACACCCTTTTAGGCAAATTTAAGGATGAATCCTAACCTATTCGGTCAAAGGAATATGCAAACAAATTATTAAATTCGGTAGTTGACGATGTTATTAGGTGTTTTAATGTGTTGAAATTTTATGGAGTGTGCTTATTATGACTGATAAAAAGAGGAATAAGCAATAATACGTGTCATTTTATTGATTTGGACTACGCCTGGTATTAAACAAGAGAACTTACCACTTTGTTCTCCTAGAAAAACTAACTTAAATTTTCGCAGAGGATTACCGAAATCGCCTGAAGTTGACATAGTTAAAATTGAATTACTTAATAAAGTACTAGTTTCACGATAAAATATCACAACAAATCACCCTTCAATGTAAAAGTGATAGTGAACAAAATGCAAACGCCACGATGACGTATCTTGTGCGCATGCGCCAATTAGAATCAACAATTATTTAAATTAAAAGGCTAAATATTTAATTATTAAACCAAATTTAATGCACACTGTAAATATTTTTCTGTAGTTTCGCTCTATCGCATAAATTAAATGAACCCTTGTTTTAAATAAACACTATTTGGCGCCCGTATAAGAATAGGCAGGTCCGGCTCGCGATATTTCTTGTTAAAGACCCCATTTTGAAATACCCTAAAATAAGCCCGCAGGAACAGGACAACCCCACGGCCACTAAGTTTCTGTAATCTAATCCTCGAAAAGCGTGAACGATGTAACGTAAGCGTTCATTCCAATTTTGTAAATTATTTCAAATGTGTACCTGTGCAAAGTACGACGCGAAGTTAGTCGCGAAGAAAATACGAAAATCCCCTGTATTCGTCACTAAGTGTCCATATCGTCTGTCCAACACGCTTATATTAGACACGGCCCCAAACATTGCTAATCGGAAGTGGTTCAGCAGATTTTTCGACAATTTTAATAAGGTGAGTGTTTTTCTTTTATTCTAATAAGCAAAATTTGCGACGTTAATTTAATTCCAATTGGACTGCTTGAAGCGAAAAATGTTTGTTCTTGTTTATTGTAGTAGCCGACAAATTTTCTAAAATTTTTCCCCGAAAATATACACCTCTCTCTGCCAATTTAACAAAATTCGTTTATTTTAATGTTTGAATAACGTTAATAATTAATCTTATTGTTTGTGTAGAAAAGCCACTTAATATCCTGGATGTTAGTGGTGACTGACTAAACTTGACACTTTATTAAAGTTAATTCTTTTACTGTGAGTTTAAATTTTAGTATTGATTGTTTATTAAGTGATATATCAAACTTAGGAGTAAACCAATTACACCTAAAACTTCATAAATTACATTACTGTATTAAGGGAAGCCGTTAACATTTATGTTAAATATGCCCATGCTAATCAGAAAGAGTGGCCACATGACATGTCACCTTATTGTCACAGTACAATTTCAAAGTCATCAAAATCTATATAACCATTTTGTTAAATTGTCTGATATTTTTATGTACATTGACATTGGTAAAATCTCCTGATTTTATTAATAATTCGCCATTTCACTTCTTTCTGTTTTCAAACTCTCGACACTTTGTTACTAAGCTGAAAGAAAGTATGCATACTACCTATTACTCACCTCTTGAACAAATCAATCTCTAAACCGTTCACAATCCATGCCTTTCATCAATTCTTTGCCCTTTGACCACAAAAATTTGAAGCAACACAAATCTTTTTTTTTTTTTTATTTTTTGTTCATTATAAGTGAGAAACTCTTCGTAACTGTTATCATGTAGTGCTTCTAAATTTCTCGTTGTACCTGTCTTCTGGTTTGCTATTTAATCTTCCGCTACTTGTGTACACAGCTACTCGGTATGGACTGTCTGTAAAATCTGAAATTTTTAGAATAAAGCGCTTGAATAAACTAATATTTATTAAGAAACATACAGGAATAAAATAATCTTGTAGGTATTACACAAATTTAAATATAGTTTGAAAACAAGTGAGCCTTTAATTCTAAGAAATTAGCATTCTGAACAAAGATAGTTATATGGAATGTTCTCCACATGTGAATACTCCATACTTCTTGCAGGAGTATCGAGAGGAGTATCTAGTAGGTCGGTTTTTCTGTCACAAAAACTTCCTGCTTCCTGGTTCAGTTGTGGTTGACAATTTTCCTCAGATTTTATACCAAGTAATTCGCGAATTCCAATTTTAATACTTCTATAACTGTTGTTCTATTGTGTTCTTAGACGCATGGGATTTTCTGCTAATTAGAATGACTAGTAGTTTTGAAGAAATTTCCTTCTGTGAAAGCGTGTTATTTGGGGTGGGTTCAAACTATGTATTACCATTGCGTTTATGCCGGCAACATTTAGTAGAGCATAAAATGTATCGTATGATGTTTCTAGCACAATTATAAGACGTGCAAAGCTTGTCTGCAACTACGATTAGATGTTTATTTTGTTATTTACATTAAAACAAAAGAATTCGGTAATACATAAACATTATTCAATAATTACAACAACAAAATTAGAAAAAACAAAAAATATATAATTATAAAATTACAATAGCTTATTGGCTTCAAACTTAATTAATTTCCTTTTTGTTTCTCCATCTATTGTCTTCTATCCATTACTTCCTTCATCTATTCGATCCCTTCCCCATTATCCCCTAACAATATCCTTCTATCTCTTCCTTCCACTCTCAATTCATTGCATCCTTCTTTTATGTGTTCCAAGTTCTCCCATCCATCTCCGCACAGACTGCACAATCTATCCTCGTCCTTCCACCAATATTTATTTTCTCTTTCTTCATTTCCCACTCTAAATCTTGCAATCGCTCTTTTCTCTTTCAATCCTTCCTTTCCTATTATATAACGTGGTATCTCACATATTTCCCTTCTGTTATTCTCGATCTTCTCTCTTGAATTTGCGTATCTTGATCTTTTCTCACTAACTCTGCTTCCATACTTTTTCCGTCGCTCCTCAATCTATTTATCGCCTCTCGCATAACCTCCCTTTCATAGAATAATCTTCTTTCTCTTTCACCATATTTTATTTTTGAAATTCTATCTCTTTCCAAATATCTGATTAATATTTCAATATCTTTCCTCCTCTCTATCTTTTTCTTATACCTCACCTCTCTTCTTCCCGTTTCGGTTCTTATTTTTTCTATTTTTGCTTCCTCTTGTACTATGAACCCTGGTGTTTCCCTTTCTAATCCCAACATCCACTTCCATACTTCTGTTGTATACTTTCTATTTCCACCCATTCCTTCTATCCCCACACCTCTGCTCCGTACATCATCACTGCTTTGACTATCCTCTCGAATAACCACCGTCTTATTTCAAAATCTTTCCCGAATATTCTTTCCCCTATTCCCTACACTTGTCCGATTATCATATTTCCTTTTCTTTCCAATTCTCTTATTTGTTTACTATTCCTTATTATCGTATTTTAGGACGTATCCTAAATACTTGTATTTGTTCACAATCTCTATTTCTTTCTCTCCCCCAACGCCATGATACTTTCTTCTTTCTTCCTTTCTTCCTTTTAAATTCCATGATTTTTGTTTTGTTTACGTTTGCCTCTAACTTTTTCTCTTTTAAATATTTCCTTAAAGTTTTCATTACCTGTTTCCATGTCTATGTCGTCCGCATACGCCAATACCCATACTTTTATTTATTAATTAATTGTTTTAGTACGTATACAGTATGTCCCCTAAGTTGGAATCATATGAAAAACTTTTTTATTATTAATTTTAGAAAAAAAGTTATTCTCTATAAAAAAGTTCTGCATGTTCTAAAATCTAAAATACAGTCATCAAATATCAATTTTTTTCAGTCGTATACGAGGTTTGTCAAAAAATATGAATTTTACTCAAGAGTAAAGTACCTTTTAAATTTTTACAATATCGGAAAATGTTATCAAAAAAGTTGATCAGAAATAAAAACTACGTTCAAATATGCAATTACATCCATTTACATTAAAAATTACGTTTATTTTGTTTTTTTTATTAATATTTCTATTTTGAATGAACATTTATCTCTTGTGATTATTTATTATTATTTATGATAATTTGACTAAAATATTATAATATACTTTTACGATGCTGTGAGTCATTTTATTTTTACAGGGTGTTGACTTTTATTTTTCAAAATGTTCAATAAATATAATAATGTTATCAATGTAAATACTTGCAATTGCATATTTAAACGTAGTTTTTAATTCTGCTTAACTTTTTTAATAACATTTTCCAATATTGTTAAATTTAAAGGTACTTTACTCTTCAGTAAAATTCATATTTTTTGACAAACCTTGTATACGACTGAAAAAATTTGATATTTGATGACTGTGTTTTAGATTTTAGAACATGCACAACTTTTTATAGAGAATAACTTTTTTTCTAAAATTAATAATAAAAAAGTTTTTCATATGATTCCAACTAGGGGACATACTGTATACAATCGATAGTACCACTTCCTCTTCTGAAACCCATCTGCCAATCCTAAATTAATTTTTTTCTCTACTTCCCTTTCTAGCTTTCTTCTTAGAATTTCACTATATACTTTGTATCCTACGTTTGTTAAGCTTATCTCTCTGTAGTTTTTGATTTCCTTCCTATCCCCTTCTTTGTAAATTGGACATATTATTATATCCCTCCATGGTTGAGGTAGTCCTTCTCCTTTCCATATCCTTTCATATGTTTTTCTGATTCTCTCCCTCATCCTCTCTCCTGTAAATTTCTATTGCTTCCCCTGTGTCCCGTCCGAACCTCCCGCATTATCCATTTTTAGATTTTCTATCGCTTCTTCTAATTCCAATTTTTCAATTCCTTCCTCTCTGCTTCTCATCTTTCTTTTAATTTTTCTTATATTTTCGTCCGGTTCTCGTAGCAAACTTTTACAGTGTTCCTCCCATTTCTTCTCATTTATTTTTATTTCTATCCTTCTTTCTCTTTTTCGCTTTCTTTTTAAAAACTCCCAAGCTTGTCCTTCGTTTTTTATTTCGATGATCTCTGTTTCCAATTCCTTCTGGTATTCTTCTTTTCTGGTTTTACACATTTCTCTAAACTCTTTTCTTTTGCTTCTGTATTCATCTATATCCATTTTTCCGTTTTTCCACCTTCTTCTCCCTCTTCTCATTTCTCTCTTCGCTCTTTGGCAGTCTCCATTCCACCATTCATTTTTTGTCCCATTTTCCTTGTTTCTTTCCTGAATCTTCTTATTTCAGTTGCTTCTTCCATTTTTGTATCCATATTTTTATTTCCTCATCTATTTCATTCGTTGTTTCTTGTTCTTCTTCTACTATTTCCATTTTTTTCCCTATACCTTTCTATACTATCTTTTGTCCATATCTTCTTCTCTGCCCATTCCTCTCTGTTCTCGTCTTCGTCTTCTTCATCTTTCCCCACCAAAGTTAATTCCAGCGGTTGGTGATCCGCTTCCTCTTCCTCCCCTATCTTAAAACTTTCTACGTCTTCTAAGCATTTTTCATTCACTATTACGTAGTCTATTACCGATTCTTCCATTCCTCCTATAAACGTAAACTCTCCCTTTTCCCCTTCCTCCATGTTGCCGTTCATTATTGTCCATCCTCTTTCTTTACATAATTCTAGCAATTTCATTCCTTGTCCATTTATTTTCTTGTCCATAGATCTCCTCATTCTTAATCTTCCATTTATCATCATTCTCCTCTCCTCCCCAATTCTTGCATTAAAATCTCTCCCTATTATTAGCTTTTTTCATCATTTTTACTAACCGCCTTTTCTATTTCTCTTCTTGTTGTTTCCATTTCTTTTCCATATATTGTTATAATCACATATCTTTTACCTACTTTTCCCCCTCTTCTTCTCCTACTGCCCCCCATTTCTTTCTGACACCTACTAGTATTCCTCCTTTTGCCCTCCCCCTCTTCTCCGTTTTCTCCGCAAATTGTATCTGCCATGTAGATACATCCGGTAACATTTCTTTCCACTCCTCCCATCCTTTCTTCTCCATCCATGTTTCCACCATCCCCACCATTTTAAATCGCCTTACATATTTCCAAAATTCATTCCCTTTGTTTTTTAAGCCCGCTACATTCCAAAATAGTATTTTTTGCTTTTTCTTTCTCCCCTTTCTTCAATCCCTCCCATTGTTAAATCCTCCCCCTCTGTCTCTTTTAGTTTTTTGTCATCCACTTTCCCATCTTTGCCTCCTTCTCTGACCATCTCTATTCCACCCCATCTACCCACATTTTTTTGTATCCTACTTTCACTCTCTTACCATCCCTTTCCATTTTTTTGCTTCTTGCCTTATCTTCATTTGGACGTCCCTCTCTTTTTAGTCATGTCATCGTCTATGTAAATTCAATTACCTTTCATCATTCTCTTTTTCCTCATTATCTCTATTTTATCCTCCATGCTTCGCATTTTTATTAACACTACCCTCTTCCTATTTCAATTGCCTCTTCAATCTTTGTTTCCATCTTCATCTCTTCCTTTATCATATTTTTCACTTTCCTTTGTATCTCTCTTCTCCCCTTGTAGATTTAGTCCCTTGACTACCATATTTTTCTCCTCTTTTCTTTCTCCATATTTTCTACCCTTTTCCACTTTTTTCTTCTAATCTTTTACATTTATTTTCCAACTTTTCGTTTATTTATTTTTTCTCTCATTTCTTCATTTATTTTTTCCTGATTCGATTTATTTCGTTCAGCATTTCTTTCCAAATATTTATTGTTTGTTCTCTTCATTCATTCGCCCTATTTCTCGTTCATTCCTTTTTCTTCTTCCCTCGATCCTCCTCCTTTTAGGCGCCCTTCTCATTTTTAAGCTTTTTCTAAATATTTTATACATCCCTCTGAATCGGACGTTTTTCTATTTTTTTTATAAATTAACTTGACTTCAACTTAATTCACTTGTAAATATCACTTTAATTTTTAGAACTATTGTCCATTACTAAATTTCTTTCTGTTAATTTATTTTCATGGGAATCTAACGTAATTTAATTGTATTGTAATTTCCAATCTGTGCACTCATGATATACGCAATCTTATCTCTCGGCCGCCGCGCGTTATCTCCGACCGCTTACACTTTCACTGAATGAAATTTCCACCTTCACTATCTCTATCGTTATTTTTTATTATTTTTAATTACAATTCTCTCAATTATTTTCACTCGTTCTATACACACGTCTTTACTTTACCACTTCTCAACACCGAAGTCTGCAACTATCTACACCCTCCTTTGGTACCGAGGGGTGGACCACTAAGGTAAATTATGTACATCACATTTACATTTACCACATTTACAAATATTTACCATATTTACAAAACATTTACTCATTTACCACATATTTTATTACATTAACCACATTTATGAAACATTTTCACAAATTTCATAAAATTCTAAGAATCTAAATCTCGAATGTGTTAAAATTTCAGTAAAATATAAACTGGACTATAAATAAATACGTTCAATCAAACATTTTTATTTAAAAGTGCGCTTAGTATATTACACAACGAGAGTTATAAATAGCATATTACGCCAGAGTGAACTCCACGAGGGCATAATTGCTTTACAACTCGACTATACTTTATCTACGACTATCACAGTCCCCCCAATCCTTGTACCATCTTTTCCAATCGCTCACAAACGTTTCCATTAGCATCTTCCATCTAAATTTTCGCCCCGATAATTTTGCCTCACAAAAATTTCTGCTCTGAAATTTTCACCCCGAACATCCCCAAAAAATTTCTCTTCAAAAAAATGTTCACCCCTTTCTCCTGTAATTTTATCTACCTCCCTCGCTTTACCTTTAACTTTGCAACCCCTTCCACTTCTTCTTCTACACTCTCTTCCAGTTCTGTTGACCACTCTCTTCCTTTGGCCCCTATACCTCCCTTCCCTGAACTTCTGCAACCTTTATAAAAAAAAACTCCTTTAAAGGTCACAGTTATTAAACACCAAGGAAGGATCGCAAATATTATTAGTCGCATTGCTGTTTGTTAACTTAGTAAGTACATTATTGTCTGAAGGCGTGAAAGTGGCACCGGTATTTTTTTGTATTGCTGATGCAGTTTTTGAAGAAGTGTCTTTATTGGTGTGTAATGAATTATCTACATAACCTTCGGTCACTGTTGACGACTGCAAACCACCATGCCTTTTTAATGCCAGCTGATCAGCACGGACATTAACAAGGATGATGGCTGACTTTCGTCTTAAACAGTGATCCGTGTATTGTTTCGGATCAGGCAGCTCTAAATATTCGGCAATTTTTGCTGGTATTCCACCCAATTTATTTATACTGTACACATTATTTGGTGTATTTTTGATTGGCACAATTTAAAAAAAATGGTAATTATTAACTTCTTCACCTCTAGGGTCCAAGTTCATATATTTTTTACATGTATTTACCTATCACTTGAAGTCTCACCATTTATAACCGGCCTAGTCGAGGAGTAAACCACCTACTAAATCTTGCTCAAATATACTTCCCTTTGGGGATGGCTGTATACCCGGATATTTATGGATATTCTTGATCATTCTCGAAATTTCTTGGACATCTCCAAATCTCCATAAGCAAACAAATTTATTCAAGAATTCTACAACTCCTACAATATTCTAAAAATATAAGTTACCACTAAAAGGTGTGTTACTCTGATGTTAATTTTAACAACAGTATTAGCTTCTTGCGTCTACTATAACCGACTGTAGCATATTAGTTTAAATTTTGAAATAAAGAAAGTACAATACTATAAAAAGCAAATTTCGGTAATCAAATACATTTGTTTAAATAATTATTACGCAATAACTGCTTTATTAAAGTAATTACATAGAAAGAAATTAAAACAACAAAAAACAAAACAATTTGAAAAATAGTTTACAGTTTATTGTTATGAATATAAAGAGTCCTAAAAGAACGAAACAGCTGTTGAGTGTTTCGGTGTTTTTTTGATATTGTACAATCTCTTGCGAATTTACAGCGGACGATTCTGAGATTGTTACTTAGTTGACTATAATAATCGAAGAATTGACTTATGTACCTGCTTACACATCTGCCAACAAAGTTGTTTTTGTTTGTGTTTTCATCATGTTTGTTTATAGGTTTATTTAAATGTTTTTGAAGATGCTTATTAATATTGCGATATAATCTTTGGGGCTTGCAGTTCACATTTTTTATACTTTGTCTAAACGATATTTTTGTCCACCATTGAGTTTCAGAAATGCATTCACAAACTATCACCTCTGATTTGTTAAATATTTTCATTTCAGTTTGTTTTGTTGACTTTAGTTTGAAGCCACTTTTTTAGTGGTAGAATAATTTTATGAGAGCAAAAAACTATTTTTTTGACTTTGAGTGTCTTCTTGCTCGCTTTCTCCAATATCTTTGGTGTTGCGTTTATGTTTACTCGGTTCATTTTGGATGTTATCTATTTGTTCTTCGGTTTATACAGCAACCGAAACCATTATTGTTAACTTTGTTTTATAAAAATTTGAGATGATCATAATTTTGAATGTCCTTTCTCTTCTTCGGAACCGGACAATAGCACGGATCATGTGGGTTTGTATTGTGTTCCGCCTCAAACTATTTCTGAATCTTCTTGCCAGTGCCTCGGAGGAACCGGAATCGGAAAATCATGTCTATGACAAATAGACTTTCTAACCGACGGGACTTCAGGATACTCAATCCTGTGCTTGTTTTTTTTCTCGAAAAACCATAAATTGTTGTGCTACAAAAGTAGCAATCTGTTAAATGGTTGGTAGGTACACCCCAAATCATGGGTCTTGCAAAAGGGATTCAAATTCGTTTTCCATTCAACCAACAGCTTACATTAGTTACACAACTCTAACAAGAAATATGAGAAACCTAATGATTTTCAACAGCCCATCCAAAATGTTTATAAGCGAATCTTGTTGCTGATTTATCAGTTTTCGTAGTTGCTTATAAATAAGATGGAGAGTTATGCGACGGTTTCCAAACCGAAAATTTTAACACCCCTTTTCCTCCCTTTTTCACTTTTTTCGACGAATTAGAGTTACTACGTTATAATAAAACAATGAAAACAAAATTATCTCGTTTGTCCCTACGTACGAACGGTAGTAGGTAGCAGGAAGCGTTTGTATTAATTGCTTACCAGTTACATACATTTACCACTTTACTTTTTTTATCAAAATTATTAAGTTGCGAAGCTGTTAGATGTTTATTTTACTTTTTGAGCAAATGTTTTATATCGCCGCACAAGTTCGATACTCCTTTACACGTTTGTTAATATATGAACGATGTGAGTTCTCCACTAAACGCTTGTTTTTAACTGCGGGAATATCAATTTATAATACTGATTGTCAACGTTTTGTCCACGAACTATGTAAAGTAAGAAAAAATCTTAAGTTTTTTTTAAAAAAGCATTTTTGTTCGATTCAAGATTTAATTCTGCAAAAATAAATCGGTCGTAAAATGGTTAAGTATGATTGTACTTGCAGAATTAAATGTTGAATCTAACGAAAAGCAGAGGTTTACGTTTTTTTAATTTAAGTAGCTCACTTACAATATTGTAAGCCACTGGTTGGATCAAATTTACTGAAACTCTTAAAATTAATTGTATTTAATGAAACTATCTCAGCTTAATATCTTTTCTACTTCTTGAAAAAGCTTTAAAATAATCTTTAAAAATTATATGCATTTTATTTAGGTTTTTACTAAACAATATGGTTGTTTTCGTTAATGCAAATATTTCAAAAACGGCGTGTCAAATCGAAAAATGATAATTATAATTTTTGACAGGATTAAATGTAGAATCTAACAAAAAAAATAATTTTTTAAAAAAGATGGCGTACATTTGAAGTCATGGCTTAAACTATTCTACGCCACTGGATAGACTGACCGAAGTGAAATTGGTACATGTCAAATGTTAATATTAAAATATTTAAAAATTGTGTTTTTGTAAAGATATCAGAAATAGTCATTAAGAAAAGTTGTTTGAAATGATATTTTAGACCGATAACCCGAGTTTCACTTCAATACTGACTTTTTTTTCGAATTTTATAAAATTTTTGAAATTTGTGTCTCAATTTGTCTTTTTACGCATAATTTTGAACTAATGAAGAGAGAAAAATTAAATAATTTTTAAAAAACAAAATTTCTCATATTTTTATACAAGTCGAAAAAAATAAAATTGTCATTGCACTGAAACTTGAATATTTTAATATTAACATCTCAATATCAAGAACCCTTTCACCACCACCAATTAGTGTTATATTGGTTTTAAACCAAGCACAAACTAACCCTAAAGTCATCTCTAAGATATAATTAATAATAAAAAGTTTTCGATATGATGCGTACTTTTTGGAATTCACTGTATAAAAAGTTGGGAAAGAGAAGTAAATTAAATGTTTTTTTTAAATGTATCAGTTTATGAAGTATCACTTTTTATATTATTTCATATATCTCGATATCTACAAATTCAGATATTCTAGAAATTATGAAAAGGACCTGAACCGGATACTTAATCATTGCTTGGTTGCTTCGTATTACAGTTTTTCACGTACTACTTGAAAACGTAAGTGCAAGATCTGTGAGAATTTTTAAATAATACTTGAAATACTTTAAAATATACTCGAAATTGCCAACGTTTTGATCACAGGATTTAATTCAAATACATGTGGACTCTTTTTCGTAAGCGGAATTATTTTGAAGTTGCTTGGCTTTAAGTTTAAAGTCTTTTGATTCTTGTTTAATACCTTTCCCATGAAAAGAAAATTGTTTGTTTAAAATAAAGCATCTAAATTCGATCTAAACGATCTGTTTATTTAAGAAATATGCGGCTTATCGTAAAAGTACTATTGCACGTTTGGGTCGTAGTGGATGGGCTGTCAATAAATTTAAACACATCATGTTTTATGAGGTAATAATTGTAAACCCTGCCTTTTCTAGTGGCAAAGTCCTGAGAAGCGAATACGAATTTTGTTCACACACCAAATTTCAAGTTGTACTCAGCAAAGGCTCAGTTCCTACTTTGTTAATTGTTGTTTAATAAATAACTAGAGCATTTTTAGTGCTTAAATTTTGGCAATTCTATGTATAATTTTGATGTTGTCTAACCCCGATCAACTTTGAATACCCCTGAATATTGAGATTTTAAAGATGGTCGAAGGTTCAAGGATACAGGGAATTACAAAAAAAAATTCAACATCATTTTTTGATGAAAAAACATTTTCCATCTGAAGTACTATAGTTCAATACTTCGTGTTATCATAAGGAAAATGTTTATAATTCGCCATTAAAAGAAAACGTTTTTAATATACTTACTCTATCGGAAACTCAATTGCCATAAACGAAAAAAAAAACATTTTCAATTTTTACTAGAGGCCATACTAGTTCAGTAACTAACGAATGGGTAAACAATACTAATGTCTACACAAATAGAAATAAGTGTTAACCCTATGGCAATTGTCATAATTTGATTTGAAAATGAAATAATATTTAAAAAAATTGTAACCGAATTCTATTTAAATGACTCTCCCTTCAAGTAACCAAACCCTTTTAATATTTAAAATTTTTTAATTTTATATATTTTCTATTCTTTTAAGTTTGCTTAGAAATTACATTCGTTTTCCAATAATATTCGCTCGAAACCCTGTACAGACGATACTGAAAGAAATAACTAAAATTATTGAATGAAAAACCAAAAGTTAGGTAAATGAACAACTACGTGACTAATCGTTTCTTATTGGGAAGTGCTCCATAAATTATTTCTTTTATTAAAATATTCACTCATCCCTTCCATGTGTACCAATAAACATTAATTTTTTCAATTGAATCAAATCCTGTTTAACTACATATAGCAAAAAATTCGTGTAACATGATTAATTAAAGATTGCAATTTCAGCATTTATTTGTGATATTTGCAACACTAACAAGGATTACATCGATACTTGTCTTGAAAATATCGCAACGATCTATTTAATCATTTATGTCTATATTTAGTAAATTGATGAAATGTCAAGGTGGGTGTAACAAATATTATTTTTCAATTAATTTTGAACGAATTAGATTGGATATTCTGTTTCTTCTAAATTATAGCAGGTAAAGAAGGGGCGTGGTTATTTCTGTTGGGGACAGAGATTTGTTTTAAATATTCTTTTGTATAATATCGTCATCCAGTATAATTGTAGCTTTCGGCAGTGACACTGCTTTCGGTAATGCTACACGCTACTTAACTACTGTAACATAATTATTAATCAAGTTTTAATCAAATTTGTAAAGTTACTCGCCACAGTGTATTGATTCCTAGATCAAGCGTAATTAACTGTAAGTACCTTTTGAATTCTACCCACTTTTTCAAATTTTAAAAAATGTTTTACTATGAAATAATTCCAATTTGTAGTCATACGTCATTTTTCTGTTTGCTCTGAATGCAGTAATTATTAAAACTAAGCTTAGAAGTTTACTTTTATGAATTTTGAATTATCTACACGTTTTTGCATAGAAGAAAGCAAAATCTAGAAGACATTCCTTTTGATTTTCAAAATAATAGTAATGTTTCAATGAAAGTGATTTCTAAAAAAATAAGCGGAACGTACTTTAGGCACTCAAACGCCAAACACTTGTAAGACAAAAAATAAAAATCGATTCGATCGGAAAATCAATCAAATTTGTATATTAACATAATTATAGGATTAATGTCTCATTTTAGACTAGTGCCGTAGTCTTAAAAAATGATAAAAGTTAAAAAAAATAAATTACTGGCGATTTGAGGTCGGGAAGGGGGTGAACTTTTAAGGGTGAAATCCTGATTTCCGGCAAAATTACACTCTTATCAAAAAAATTGAATAGTAAAGTTGCAGGCAATTAAAAGATCTACAACGTTTGTATTTACACTTTTTTCACATAACCTCAAAATATCTGCGAAAAACAAAAAAAATGATTCAATTGGAACCGCTATTACATCAAATATTCTTTGACGTTTCTAAAAACCAATTACAAACGCGAATTTCGATCATTTTTTAGGCAGTCAAAACATTATTCTAATGGGAATCATCTATCTAGATTATTACCGCGAAAACAATTACAAGTATTTTGTTTTTATTGAATGGCAACGAATTTTTTTCATTGACGCCCGACATAATTTTGAACAAAATTTGTAAAAATGAATCGAGAAAGATTGACCAGATCGTCAATAGATGAGATCAATAATAAAATAAAGGAAAGTGAATGTAAGAATATTATCATAAGCAGTGTGTCAATTTGGAAACAAACTTTAATTTGTCTAAATAAAAATATAACATTAAAATAATGTGTCTCAATGTAACGTCAAAAAATAATCCATCAAATACCACACGAGAGTTGGAAAAATTAGAAAACAATAATTCAGAACTTTCTCAAACGTATTGTCAACACGTTTTTGAAGTTCTGTCTAATTATTTTCAATTAATTCTCACTCGTCATATTACTACAGAAAATATATTACTACAGAAAAGTAGCTGATGAATGTTGTATCGCAGTGTTTCATATTCTCACTGATTTTTATTTAACCTCGTATTAAAGATGGTATTAGAAGGAGATTTAATCTAAAAATGTGACTTCTGTCGATTTATTAGTTTTAATTGCATTTATATACAGGGTGTCCCAGAATTAGTGTAACAGCTATTTACTATATTTTTGGTTTGATTAACTATTTCTACCGAAAGAATAAATGTTTAGGAATTGACCAATTACGAAAGCCTTGATCATACCTGATCATACCTTGCCGCTACATATTTTTGAGTCGCTATGAAACAGAAAATGCAATTTTTTAAACTGTTGCATATTACTTGGCAACATAACTTACACCTAAAGAATTAATTAGAATTTTCTCCACGATTGGTCAAGCTAAAACTTTTATAAATTAAATTTTATTCCACGTAGATTTTTTTTCGTTTAACTTCATCATTATTTTATTTATCGGGAGAATCTGAAATTCTCGGCTATTATTTTTATTCTGGGGCACCCTATATAAATATACAGGGTGGGGCAGTTTATACGCGTCAGCCGATATATGGTATACTATTAAAGATTTTGAAAACCTGTTTTATCTGATTTATAGAGGACTTTAATGACTACTTTTTAAATTATTTTTATATGTACAGAGTGTCCATATACAGGGTGTACATATCAAGTTATGGTTTTTTAAATGGAACATGGTGTTTTTGTGACATTTTTGAATTCTACAGTCAAGATAACTGTAAATTGTTATAATGTTTCCTATAACTAAAATCAACTGTTTATGAGATATTTTGCCCCTGCTTCCGATATTGATATTGTCTACTCAAAATCGTATCAGGTCGTTAGCAGAAGGAATGGACAACAAAGCAGACGAACGTGTATTTCGATTAATTATCTGACATAAAATTTAATGGTCTTCCAAAAAGTATAAGGGTTCTCTATACCTATCTTTGGTAGTTTTAATAATAATAATAATAGTTTAATTTTTGAGATAAGCGTTTTTATTTCGAACATTACGCAATTTTTTAATCCTAGTCACCTGGTTAAGACTGAAAAAATGAAATTTAACCTACAATTGGGTTATTGGTTATTATTGTAACAATTGTTAAGAGTGTTTTTTTAAGAAAGGTTACCCCTGCAAGAAAGATGCGACATGTTATTGGTAATTGGGGTAATGCCAAGAAAATTATTTACTGGTTTCTAGGATCTACGCTCAAAAATCTCCCGACCGAGATCATCCAGACCAGCGTTGCTTTGAAAGATTGCTACACGTTTTCTGCAGAACACGTAGCGTGGCATATAAAAAACCAAATAGAAATGGATTATTTGTGGGAAATGTAGAATTGCATGTGCTGGCATCGGTAGTGGAAAATCCGCACAGAAGTCAGCAGAGCGTCAGTCAGAATTGGGAATTAGCAAGAGAAGTATTTCTAGAATTATTAGAAAAACAAATTTTCTTCACTTCACCAAGAACTCCATGAAGGAGATTCTGTTTTTAGACTAGAATTTGGTTTATGGGCACTGGAGAGACTTGGGGAAAATCCACAGTTTTTTTTATTACGTCCTATTTACAAACGAATCCCATTTTCATAAAAGTGGACTTCAACAGACATAATTTTCATTATTATAGTGATACCAACCCGCATATAACTCGGAATCTCGATTATCAACGCAGATGGGCTGTTAACGTGTGGGGTGGAAATTTAGGTTCGTATGTAATTGGTCCTTACTTCATTGACGGCCCTTAAATGGACGCAACTTTAGAAAATTTTGATGGCTCAATTTGTCCGAGTTATTAGAAAATGTACCCTAAATATCCGCCAAAGAATGTGGTTTCAGCAGGACGGGGCACCTGCACATTTTGAGACTGGTGTGCGCTGTTTTTTAAATGCACGTTTCCCAAATAGTTGGATAGGAAGAGAAGGTACGCAGAACTGGCCAGCAAGGTCGCCGGTTATGACCTGTTTAGATTTCTTTCTGTGGTGGTACATTAAAAATATTGCTTATGATACCCCACCAACCACTCCGGAAAATATGAAAGACAAAATTAGAGCCGCATTTCATTCTGTTAGGAATTCGTTTAAAAAACGTTTACGGTATTGTATTGAAAGCGATGGATATCATTTTGAGCATTTGCTTTAATGTTAATTACTTTCAATATACATCACATATGTTTCTAGGTTATTACTATTATTGCTTGTTGATTTTTTTATAAACTCGAGATCTGTTATAATTGTATCGAATTTTTGGAAAACATGTTGGTTAAATTTAATTTCTTAAATTTTCGTTAACAACACATAAGCGTAAATTTAGATACAAATGCACTGAAAGTGCTAATATAGAATTTTTCACATCCAATTGTTTCAAATATGAATCCTTCAAAATATCGTTGCATTTCTACCTTGTTTTTCTGATTACGATACAGTATCTGGATTTGTCGGAAAAGGAAAGAAAAGCATTGTAAATAAATTCTTTATTAGACAATAAAAAATTATCAAATTTTGCTAATATTTTTTATAAAAAGATGCAGACAATAGAATCGATGATGATCTTGAAGATTTCGAAAATCCACTAGAATCGGAAAAAAATCTAACGATAAAGAAATGCCATCAAAGAGGCAAAAACTAGATGATTAGAATTCCAGATGTGTTTCAAAATATTTTAATGAATATAAGTTAAATCGTACAACTTTATCTAACTGGTGTTAGGTAAATGTCTGACAGAAATTTTGATGACGGCCAATAAATCGAACAAAAATCTTTAATAACATTTTTGGAAACTATTGAAAAATCTTTGATTTTTGCTCGTTTTGACGAGCCGATCGTCTTTGCCTTTATTAATCAATCGTTTTTATTGTTGATTGTTACATAAAAATGGTTTCCACATATTTGGCTATTGTTATTTTAATTATTGTCATTTTGACATTTTGATTGATCTTGTCCAAATGACTTGTTGATTGTTATATGTGCATATAATTGATTTACCTTAAAATAGCCATAAGCGGGTTTATGAAAAATTTCAAGTATTTACTTTTTAGCAATTTTATGCCAAAGCTTAAGATATTTTGTTCTATTTATTGAGTGACCCCCGTCAAACCCTTGCCGGACATTTACCTAACACCCTGGTATATTATAAAATTTTCTATTCCATAAATGTAAGTAAAATTTAATAAATCAACAGCAGTCACATTTGCTAGATGAAATTCTTTTTACCATCTTTAATATTTAGAAAACTAACTGTTATCGCATGTTTCTAGCAAACTCTATGTTTCATTGATTTGTAATTTCTTAGTTTGTTAATGTAACATGGAACCTAACTTTTTTCGAGTAAGTAAAGCGTAAATTTCAATAAGTAACGCAAAATTTTAGACGATAAAAATAGTTTGTGCAACAAGCGATGAAAGCTATACTTTTTCAATGAAAAAGATGCTCTCACACGAGTTGTACACGTAATTTTTCGCATACTGCCAAGTTGCAAATAATTCAAAAGATAAAAAATGTACCTGACGGAAGGTGGTGTAATTCCCGTTTCCATGGAGATGAGCATTATTGTGCATTGTATTTAATCGTAAAAAAAAAGTATCACTTTCATCATTTTCTTCATTTTTTTGCATTTTCTGAGAAAGTAATGTATATTTTTTTGTACAACATCAGAAGCAGATGTTTCAACGAACGAAAAGCGCACCAAGTTTTTTTAAAAAGCTATTTTTTTGACGTGAGACTTTTCGATTGAAGAAATAGTTACTATTTCGGTATAATATGAAAATAGAAAGAAAAAATAAATATTTTGAATTGAATTACTGTTTTTTTAGCAAATAATTGAGGTTACGTGAAAATAATGTAAATACAAAAGTTGTAGATCTTTTAATTTCTTCATGGGTATCATCCTGTTCTAAATTTTTTGTTTTAAAAAATTAACGGCTCTGGCTTATTTGTGATGATTAAAAAAGATCTTCGAATCTATCTTTTTACATTTGGGTTTATACAGGGTCATTCACATTAGGTTATCTTTTTCTTTTAAATATTATGAGTTTTGAAACTCGCGGTAAGAATAATTTTGGAATCGAATAATTTATGCGTTTGTTGAGAATCCATATGGTCACCTCAATATCAAAAAGCACACCAATAGAATTGAAAAAATTTAAAATAAATTTTAAAAAATTCTTTTAGATTAGATTAAACGTACTCTTCTGAAACCATTTCATCTTTGTCAAATAATCTAAAATTAATAAAATTAAGGATTGAAGAAACATTTCTAGACCTAGTTAGTGTTATTCAATATTGCAAAACTCTCTGATTGATTGTCCAAATTTGATAAGATTAAATTTAACATACCAAACTCTGTATCACCCGTTCAACAAATTCTTTTTCGAAAACTGTTTTACAGAACTTATTACCTATATGATAGTTTCTTTCCCAGGTCTTTTAGAACTTACAATAGTTTCAATGATACTGATATACTATGTAGTAATTTAACTAGTTTTAGGAAAATTATAATCAGTAGTTTTCAAATTGCCACATTTTATTTTATATTAATGTGTCGTTTTTCTTTTCTTTTTTTTTTTTTGTAGGATAAATTATAATGATTTTATTTTTAGTTCAATATTATAAATTTTGTGTTGCTACTTACATTACATTACTCTTTGTATTATTTTGTTGTTACATGGGCTTGTCTCCGCAAATAAATAAATAACTTTATTTGCAAACGTTTTGTTTCGAGTGTAATTAAATTTTCTGCCGAGTTTTCCTTATCCGAAAGTGGCACTGATCTGTCGTTTGTTCGAAGAACAAACTCTCCGTAAGCGTTCACACTCTCTCGAAATGTTTAAAGGAAAGTTTGACGTAAAAACTTTTTTTAGTTCATATCGCAAGAAACTTAACCAAATACAATGTTTTGTTTACTTTTAGTTTAAAAGAAAGTTTAAAATCTTTTTACGTAATGTATAACTGTGAGGTTAATGTTTATAGAAAAATGATTGTGCCCACTTTAGATTACTTACAATTAAAAAATTGAAAGAAACGGAGGTTATGGATTAAATGTTCATAATAAGAAACTAGAAACAATTTAGCACTAATTTGTATCGAAAAATTTGGTTTTGTACCCAAATAGATTCGCAGTAATACCGATGTTTAAAGTGGGGGGTACTAACTTGAGTACAACCTAGTAACCCTACCCCTCTCCCATGAAAGTCAAATTTCAACAACACAGCTAAATATTGAATTAAGCACTAATTTGTACCCACAAGGTTTTTTTCATAATCTCAACTAATAAATAATTAATTTTTTACCCATGTGCAGTTAGCCATAAAATCCAGTCTTAAAAAATGAATTTTACTCTCGATTTTACTGTTACGCTATGTAAATATTATCTATATTGAGTGAAATGTTTATTACTACTAAAACAACAATAACAATTAATCAACACAAAATGTTCTTATTTTCTGTTTATTTATACGAAATTATTATTATATTCGCGTAGGTAAATTAAGTTTTTATAATTATAAACAATATATCAAAGAATTAAAATGATAGGTAATATTTTTTGAAAATTAAAAAAATAAAGTAAAAAACCCGTCTGAATGTCAAACAGTGATTGCGCTTCTTCTATACCTAATAAATTAAGTTTTAAAAAAACTTCACTCAAACAAGATGTCTCAGAAGCCCTTCATTGATTTCAAGTGCCGTTACAAGATATTATTGACTCTGGATCTTCAAACATTTCTCGTTCTCATTATTCAGCAAATTCGTCAATACAAATCATCCTACAATTTTATAAATAGATTGAGTGTTTTGAAATCCAATTTTTTGATAGTTTCTGAAGATCAAGTCAAGTGTACAGCAAGGTGATCCTCTTGGTTCTAACCTTTTTAGTCTTGCAATTCATCCTTAGCAAACTTTCTTCTCATCTCAATGTTTGGTATTTGGATGATGGCACAGTTGGAGGTTCTGTAGTGAGTGTAAGTATTGCAAGATTTACAAAATATTTGAGATAAGTTTAAACTCTTACGTTTAACGCTCAATTTTCAAAATGCGAGTTGTATTTTTGTAAAAAATTTAACAAATTAAATCAATTAAAATTGTTTCTTCTTTTGAGACATTGATTACTGATATTCGTCTTGTTGACAATAGTAATTTATTTCTTCTTGGTGCTGCTTTAACTGAAGATGCTTTTCCACAATTGTTGTCCGAATGTTTAGCAAAATTTTCTAAATTATCAGATAATATCCGAAACATTAATCCCCATTTGACTCTTTTTTTGTTGCGTCATTGTTTTTGGATTCCCAAACTTAATTCTCTTTGCGTTGTTGTTCTTTCTGAAAATTCAAAGATGTTTGTAAAGTTTTTGATGATAAAATGAGTAATTCCTTAATAGACATTTTGAACATTAAATTTACTCCTTTGTCTTGGATACATGCATCACTACCTGTTTCATTTGGTGGTTTAGGAATCCGTTGTGTCAGTGACATCGTCATTTTCATCTTTTCTTACTTCTACTCACGCTTCTGCTAATCTCATTGAATCCATTTTTCCAAATAACTTTGCAATTATGTACTTAGCTGAGGCATTAGATGTTTGGAAATTACTGTTCCCTAACGAACCTTTCCCGACAAGCCTCGTTTACAACCTAGTTGGAATACTCCATGTCAAAACTATATTTAATTCTTTGTTATCACAATATGACACTCGACATAAAGCTATTTTACTTGCCAGTGCCCAACCAGAATAAGGTGCTTGGTTAAAAGCGCTCCCGTCTTCTCAATTAGGGACATTGTTAGATAAACAAACTCTTCAAATTGTCACATCCTTAAGAATTGGAACTAATGTTTGCCAACCACACACTTCTCATTGTGGTTCTAAAGTTGATACTCTTGGTCATCATGGTCTATCTTGTAATAAAAGTTATGGTAGGTTTAATGATATTTTGGCTTCAGCTGAAATCCCTTTTATTTTGGAACCATCGCATCGGGATTATTACGTGATGACGCGACGGTAAACGTCCTAATGGTTTGACTAGTCCCTTGTAGTAAAGGAAAGCTTTAGTGGGGATGTCCCATGCATCGATACTGTAGCTGCTTCATATTTAACCTCTTCCTCTCTTCTCGCCTGTTCTGCTGCTAATCTGCGAAACACAACAAATATAAAACAATTAAAGATAATTATTTTTGTGCATTTGCTGTTGAAACTTTTGACTCTTGGGTGTTGACGCAAAAATCTTTTTCCGCCATATCACAAATGGTTATAAATCAATCTGGTATTCCAGATATTAAACAAAGCATTAGCTTGGCAATCCAGAGAGGGAACGCCACTTCTATTTTAGGAACCATTCCCAAGGGAATACTTTGGAGAAATTTTTGATTTATTTTAATTTTAATGCCATTCAAATTTGTATTATCTTGTATTTATTTAATTTTTATTAATTTGTAAGATATTCAACGTAATAAATTGAAAACTGAATATTTGATCTCAAATCTCGGATTTGAATGTGTTCACTTGGGGATCTATTTTTATACTGTGCATGATGTTTCGGCCCAAGTTTTCGATAACGCAGTTAAATACCAAATTTCCCTAGGCGTATCAATAAAATTTCTAACGTGTTTCAGTGTTGACGGTGATTTTCGTAATGTGTGATTTACAGAACATGATGCAACGTGAAATTAGGGAAAACATTCACGGAAACCTTTGAACTTTTGAAGCAAGCTTACTGAGATGATGCTTTTCCTCAAACGCAGTGTTACGAATAGTTTACCAAATCATTCAATTGAAGATGATTCTCATCAAGGCCTTCGACCTTAACTGATCAACAACATCCAGGAAATCACAAAGGATCTCCACGCCCAACGTCGGGTTTGACCCCCTGTCAAAGTTTACGGTTTTTTTCTATTTCAACGGAATTGTACATTTTGAATTTTTGCCTCAAGGTCAAACAGTTATAAGTCAGTAGTTCGCAAAAAGAGACCACAGTTGTGGCGAGGCAACTCATGGTTTCTTCACCATGACAATGCGTCTACCCACTCTTCTTTGTTAATTCGCCAGTTTTGTGGCAGAATCAGGATGAGTGTCCTCCCCAGCCTCCCTACTCCCAGATCTTGTTCCAAAATTAAAATCGGTGGTAAAGGACGCCGTTGGACTCCATTGATGACATCAAGAACAATTCGTCACAGGCATTGAAAGATATTCCAAAAGAAGCTTTCCAGGACTGTATGATAAAGTGGAAACATCGTTGGAATTAGTGTGTGAATATATTAAATTAAAAAAATAAATAAATTAATTCGGTTATTCAATCCTCATAATCTTGATCCGCGAGGTAAAGATTCGATCATTGGCGTACGTAAATAACATCGCAATTATTTAAAATCTAATGTATTTCTAGTTCTTATTAAATATTAAAAGAATGCGGCAAAAATAATGAATCGTATAATGTAGTTAATTATCAGTTCATTGAAAGCCTATCACGAATTCCTAAACATACGTCATCCACCTTGCAAACAATAATTATGAATCATCAAAAAAATTGTCGGTTATATGCTAATGCTAATATTATTTAATTGTCTTTGAACCATAACGAACAGAATGGTAAAAGGTATTTGTTAATTAATGTTTTGATTATTTTTAAATACATATTTCCTACATAACAATGTGCGCAATTAACATGCACCTATGATAGCGTCCACAGACGTATGAAGATAATAATGAAGATTAAATCTACTACAAAAATGTGCCAACCAGGTCCATACTAGTATTAGTAAAAATTTATTTGTCTTTAGTGGTTGGTTAAAACTAGTCAAGGTATCATTCTTGTTTATGATGCAACAACATGCAATAACCAACATTTTTTCCCTATTCACTGAGTACACGCGCTAAACAGTTAGAACATAACCTACAACCATTGAATTATAAATTGAAAAAGTGATATTTTGTTTTTCGTATCATTTTAATTAAGCCCATACAATACGAAAATCGAAATGACAAATGTGGTAATATTGTTCGTTTCAGAACGCTATTCGATAACTTGGTTACGATAAAATTACGTGATTGTCTAATTGTGAAAATATTCCAAACTGCCAACCTACTCTAACCTAAAAATTGAAAGGACCAAATAAAATGAAACACTTGTTTTTCAATGCATTTTATTCCTTTGTTGTTTTACTATCGACTGCTACACCAATAAAATGTTATTTTACGATATTAATTGACTAGAACTGTAAACAATTTAGAAATACTTTGTTTTTAATCGATTATATAGTAACGCGGTTTACCTACGGCAGTTATTAAATGCCTTAGCAAATTAATGTATCTATTAATAGAATTTCAAATTGTCATCGCAATTGACAAAAACCACATCTATACTATAACCGATCGGAAGTAATTTGGTACTCGTATAAAAATACAGATTTCAATATGGTAATGTGTTATCCGATCGAATTTCCAAATTGAAAATTTAACCCTCTATTTTTTCAACCTTTAACTGATACTGATTTGAAACACTGATATTGAAACACGAATTCGGTTAATGTTTTTTTGGGTAGTTTTGATGTTTTTCTTAGCTGCAGTTAATTCGAAAAAAAATAAATAAACGTAGATTTTGCATTTAATTTCATCTCGGTCATCTAAGATTTGACGGCGTGTACAATAACGAAAATTTGGTTTTACACAATTAAGGACACTGTTAGTCAAAGGAAAGGAACACTAACTGCAGCGCCTATTTAACCAACAGAAACATCAAAAACTGCACCAAAAACTTTACTCGGACACGTGTTTCAACAGCTGAGGTGTTATCATCAGCGATGTTACTATTAAACCATTTTCATCAACGTAGTTTCGAATTTTACTAGTCAGATTTGACGACATACTTATCTATAGGATAACGAGACTGTTCAAGTAGACATCTTTATTTATGTAATTAGATATTGTTTATTTGTTTTACATCTATACATATTATAAAAATGCTTCTTGCCTCGATCTGTTCACGTTTGAATCTAGGCCGGTTGTTGCTTTGGTAGGATAGGCAACTCGCATTAAGGGAAATTGTTAACATTGCTTATTACATCGAAACCCCAATTAAAATAAACTCATTTTGTTCTAACTTTATTTATTAACATGATTTTTGTTTAATGAAGTGCCCTAATCGGATACATTCTGGCGGCACCTAGAGGCCGAATTATCACTAGTAGTTATACATATAACTCATATGATTTAATTCACCTTACACTTACAAAAAAAACAACAAAAAATATACAATTAACTCAACGTTAGCTTTTGCATTCTTATCAACACTTCTTTCATCCATTCTTCTCCTTCTCCTCTTTCTTTTAGTACCACTCTTTACCCCTATTCTTCCATTCTGAGCTCCGCACATTCTGCACTTTCTGCTCTCGTCTTTCCACCAATATTTATTCCCGTTTTCTTTCTTTGTATCTCGTTGTACTTTCCTTCTTTTATTATTTCCTCCTCTATTCATTCTTATCCTCTCTACATCTTCGCTCGCAAACCCTCCTCTTTCATAATACATTTTCCCTTCTTCTTGCATTTGTTTCTTCACCTCCTTCAACCATTCATAGAATATTTCGTTTTCCTGTTTTTATTTGTACCTTCTTCATAACTCATTGCCCTCTTTCCTGTTTATATTCTTAATTTCTCCAGTTTTAATTCCTCTTCTATTATATACCCTGGTGTTCATTTCCAATACATTTCCTGAATTTTTCCCATTCCTTCCATCTTCATATCTCCGCTTCATACATCATTACGCTCTTTCTTTCTATCAGTTTCTCTTTTCTATCTCTCTTCCCGCTTTTCTATTCCCCACACTTGCCCCATTATTCTATTTCCCTTTTGCCAATTCTCTTATCCGTACTTAATCTTTATTGTCGTATCTTGTCTTATACTCTAGTCATCTACTGTTCCTATTTCTTCATTTCTCCATATCCACTTTTCCTTTAAATTCCCCTCTCTTTTTTGGAATACCATCACTTTAGATTTCTCACATTCGCTTTTAACCATTTTTGTCTAAACATGTTTTCATAACCCCTATTACTCCTCCATTTCGTTCGCATTTCGCTAGCACTACCAAATCGTCTACGTAGGCCAACACTTACACCTTCCTTCTTCCTATTACTACTCCAATTTGATGCTTTTTAAGTACATCTTTCACATCTTATAAATACACGGCAAATAGACTTGAAGTAATTGGAGCATCTCTGTTTCAATCCCTTCCTTGTCCAGAATTCTTCCCATAACTTTCCATTCCTTTTTGTCCTACGTTTTGTCTCTTCGTAAAGTTTTTCAATTGTTTCCACTAATTCTTCACTTATATTTTTCTGTCTGAATTTCTTCCAAATATTTACACATATCCAAGTACAGAGCGTACGCCTTTCCACCTTTCTTCTCAAATTCTTTTTTGACTACCTGTTTCATTGTCCTCCTTCTTTTCCTAAATCCTACTTGCTAATCAGGTATTATCTTTTTTTCCTCCGCAAGCCGTTTTCTTAGTATATGCACATAGATTTTGTATCCGACTTGACTTCTCTATAGTTTCTTACTTCATTTTTTTTGCTCCTCTTGGAAATTCTCCTCCTCTCCAAATTTTTATAAAAATCATCCTCAAACATTCTCTTATCTTTTCTTCTGTCTATTTCCATTGTCCTCCTTGTGTTCCGTCTGTCCTTTCTGCCTCTTTTATTTCTTTTTGTCCTCATCGCGTTGCACTTTTCTTTAACAGCAGAATCAATCTGAAAATTATTTCTTTTATATTTCATCTTGGGAAGAAAGCAAGTTACACCGTGCCGTGTTAAACAGTAACCGCATCAGGTTTAACACTCGAATATTGTTGAGAGCAGGGTGCTTTGTTCTGATAAAGAACCAGTTCCAGTTATGAATGAAATGAACGATCATGATTGTTTTGTATTGTTATTTACGCATTCGGGTTGGACTGCTCGAATGCATGCGTTAATGCTGAGAATCCGACCTTTATAGTGTCAGTACTACCTTATTTTTGTTTGATTATTAATTTTCAGCACCATTTTTGCGTATACTGTTTTGTATGCGTATGAAGTAGAAAGGACTTCTTGAAAACGCTTCAACCGTGAAAATGATAAACATTTGCTACCATTAGTGTTTTTAAGTATTTACGAAATTGCAAAGCAAGTCGTTGTTCTATTGAAACACTTTTACTTTTTCAGCAAAACAAAAAAAAACAGATCTCATACAAACGAACATAGTCATCTGTAGATACGAGGACAATGATTGAAAGAGAAGGTTCACGCTAAGCAACTGTCAGTTGTACGGCGATGGCTCATGCGTAGTTCGTCTGTAGTAGCAACAGTTTTGTTATTTTATGGTCATACCTCGTGTCGTTAAGATTTTAACACAAAAAATACTTTAATCTTTTTCAATCAAACGTTTCCATTATACTACAAAATTCTTAACTATTTCAAGCTCAATTGAACTCTACTAACCTTATATTAATTGATTCAGACAAGCTTCTGCGTTATATAAGATTAAGTTGTTTGAAATCTATTTATAATATGCTTCAATTTAATGGTTCGTTCAAAATATTTAGGAAACTGTTTTCTCACGAGAACTGGCAAATAGTTTTCTGTAACATATGAAAGTGAAAAATGTTTTTATTTTAACATTATACATATGATTTTTATAGATTACGCGGGGGTGGTTACAAATTGGTTTGATTGTTATCAACCGTTTCTGTCATTCATAAGATAGTTTTTATTACTCGCTTTACAAAAGTTTACTGCAGTCACTGATATAGTAAGAGCCAGAAAAAAATCAAACTAAGCGACCGCTTCAATCAATAAATTTCATTAGTTATTGATTACCCTTTACTTCCTGTTAGTATTTAACTGCTTGCAATTTTTCATGGATACCTCAAAGTATTTTCTTGTTAAAATCATCATTACATGCATTACAAACCGTTCCCATTCTCCATGTACATGATGTGGCAGAACTGAAATTAAAAAAATTAGGCAATTTCAGTATCTACAACTTTTATCTGAACAATTTTTTTTCTACAACTTATTATTAACTTATTCTAAATTTGACTCTAACATCAAACACATAATTGACTACACCGTCTAACCTAACTACAAACTTCTAATTTTGACCACAACTTCAAATGTGACCATAACGTCAAACGACGCTTATGTCATAAATAAGCAAGTCGATTAACAGCATTGACCATAACGTCAAATTCCGAATGTAATCGAAACACTCGTAATCACGAGCACTGCCATGAAGGAAGATAATTTTTTGAAAAATTGGCCCAAACGTCAAACGTGACTGGCTGATTTTAAAATTGATTCTCAAACCCAATTTTCAATGGGTTTTTAAGACCGATTACAAATTAAATTAATACCATTTCTTAAAATTAAATAGTAATCGTGGAATGTCTAATAAACTTCAAAGTGCTGTAATTTTTTAGAACGGAATTTCACGATTTTAACTTATTTTTATTTTTATTTTCTTATTCGGGGTGTATCATGTTTATCGAGAATGTCTCATCAAAAATCGATATCTTTTTACATAAATCTTACATTTGTATATTGTACATTGTACCGTTTCAGTTTGGCCACCTGATTTAAGAATTTATGTATGAATAAGTGCTCAGTTACGAATGTTGTTTATTATGTTAGATAGTTAGATAATACTTACTAGAATTATATATTTATAATAAACACGTACTTTTTTCAAGTAGTTGTTTGTATTAAATGTATGATTTTAAATATGAATACTGTGAATACGTCGAATTTTATGATCATTTTTGCCAAGGATCTGGTACGAATGGAATCAGCAAAAATCTGGGCCTTACAATTAAAAGTCGCATTTGACGTTGTGGTCAACATTAGAAATTATTAGAAACTATTTTTTTATGGCGGTGTTTGGGTGTTAAGGGTGTCTCAAACTAATTTGGAATTTGACGTTACCGTCACGTCTAACGTTATGGTCATGCTTATTTATTAAATAAGCGTCCATTGACGTTGTCGTCAAGTTTGACGTTATGGCCAAAATCAAGATTTAACATTATGGTCACATTGTGATCAAGTTAGAGGCTGTGGCGAATGATGCGTTCAACGTTATAGTCAAAAAAGGTAGTGTAGAAAAATAGTAGGCAAAAAGGTGTGATTGTTATTTACTTATTTATTTGTATGGTACTTTACATGCAGTAGTGTTTCGCTAATTCGGACTAATTGATGTACATGAAAATCCGAATTTTTGGGATCGATTTTTATTTTATAGACACTAATCCTTGATTATAGAGGTTGGTCCACGTTCAAGGGGCTTCAAGAGCTTACTGGGAAAACGAATAATGATATGAAAAAGTTATTTGGCAGAAATTATTTGTTTTGTCTATTTCATAGCTTACTTAATAAAAACGTGTTAAGAAATTATCGATTTTTATTGATGCAGGTAAAGTAATGCAAATAAGTCTGAAATTCGTGGATATTGGTATAGGCAACCTTGTAGTGATTTGAAAGGAATTGTTTAACCCTTCTATTACAGGAGCAAAATACAAGGTGTCCCATTTAGAATAACGTAGTAATTGTATAAAATATTGTATTGTCATGAAAGTTGAGGAAAGAGGTGATAGTCGGATGGAGCCAAATCGGGTGAATAAGGTGGGTGTTCTAGTAATTCAAACCCTAAATCACGAATTTTTGCATGGCAACATGAGATTTGTGTGCAGGGGCGTTGTCCTGCAAAATCAAAACACCTTTGGATAGCTTTCCGCGTCTTTTCTCTTTAATATTTTCCGTAGTCAGTAATGTCGAATAGTAATCTCCAGTTATTGTTCTACCCTTATTCAAAAAAATCAATCATGATTACTCCATGGCAATCCCAAAAAACTGAAGCACGAACTTTTCCAGCAGATTTTTGGACACGAAACTTCTTAGGTTTTGGAGAACCAGAGTGTCGCCATTCCATCGATTGTTGCTTTGTTTCTGGATCGTAGAAATGTACCCAAGTCTCATCCATAGTAACAATTCGGTTTAAGAAGTCTACATCGTTTTCAAATCGAGCACAGATCAAACGCGATGCTTCTACCCTTGCACGCTTTTGGTCAACATTCAAACATTTGGGGATCCATTTTGCAGCAATTTTTCTCATGTCCAAATTGACGTGAACCATATGATGAACGCGTTCGTATGAAATATTCAGTGCTTCAGATATCCGTTTTAGCCCAATTCGACGGTCTGATAAAATCATGTCATGAACTGCATCGATATTTTCGGGGACTGACACAGAAACTGGCCTTCCTGATCGGTCATCATCTTCAATGGAAAATTTACCTCTTTTGAAGCTTGCATTCCAATTTTGACGGTCGCATACGAAGGACATTGATCACCAAGGGTATTAAGCATATCTTCGTAAAACTGCTTACCTCTTAACCCTTTTAAATACAGGTACTTGATGATGGCTCGATACTCCAATTTTTCGATTTTAACAATTTCGGTGGACATTTTTTTCATTTAATTTATTGCGTGACTCTGGTTTACTTTTTGACGTCAAACTTTACACTGACACTTCTAATAAGTTATTTTCGTTGCTATGGTAACGCAATATTTTGTTTATGCAAGGAACTGATCTGGCTAACTAGATATCAATACATCCTCGTAATACTTTCTTTCTCTCAAAGAATAATAATCCGTTTGTTCTATCGTATCGTCGGCAAGTTTTTCCAAGTTTACGGGGTTGCATAGGTGCGTTGTAATGGGTTTCAAATAAAGAAGTAACATAGTTAGATTATATTTCACACTTATGGAATTTATTATACAAAAACGTTTTCAATTGACGCCTCTCTTCTCTTCGACGGCCCTGGTTCACAGTCCATCTCTTACAAACATGGGGATTCTTCGACCATATTTTTCTCCGACTATTGATTCATCTTTGGAATCTAATTCATTGTCACTCATTTGGACGTCGACTCTTGCAACATTTTTGTGTGTTGTTCACTACAGTTCAGACAAATGATGGAACATGCAATACCAGCTCTTCTGCAGCCGCAAGCTGTTTCTTTGCATTTGCAAGACACTAGCTTTAAAAGCTCAGGAGGTTCAGCCGTGTTAATGATCGGCTCTAGTCCTTGGTCCGTTCGTCGCCGACCTTATTTCTCCGGATCTTTATAAAACCCAAGCCAAATTTGATACGTGCTGCGCTTGATATCGTAGCGTATTGATGTTTTTTACTGTGCTTCTCACCGCCATATAGGCAATGAGAAATCGTTCTCCCGTAGATGTCAGTACCTCCGGATCGACGTTTTTTGTTTCAATCATTAAGCCGATGCTAGGAGTTACGTAAGTTTTTCCAATGCTGATGAATTTGGATTTTCTTATGCCGAACAAAGTGTCGCAACCGCTGAATGCATGAATGAAAAATACCTATGTTTTCGGGAACGGAGTCATCATTCTTGATACTAGTTAGAGAGTGGAATCTTTCCTAGTTTATATCCCTTTTCCGATTTTCTGAACTATACTTTTTATTTGTTCTTCGTCCCTTCATAGTGCCAACAGATAGTGGATGGTATACAAGGAACATACATTTACGATGATATCTGCTACGAGATCAGGTACATCTTAAATACGTTTTCTCTCACGTCTAGCGAGGTATTGCTCAATATTTCTGTCATCGATGAATCTTTAATTACGTCCCCACAAAATAAACACTCATGAGCTGTACCGTCGTGCGAGCGAGAAGATCGAGATTTCGCACGGACTTGGCGACTTCCCGGGGCCAAGGAACACGCAATTACAATTTTTACAATAAACATATTTTCAATTAGTATTAAGGAAAAGCGAAAAACCGGGAAAACCAGATCTAATCATTGGATTTTTCCTTATTTTGTTTGATATCTCAATAATTAATAATAGTAGGTAAAAATTCATAGAGCCTTAATTGTGGATCGTCGAAAGAGAAACAAAAATAACAAAACAACAATTCTGTATCTCGACGGGGAGCCCAAGTTATAACGAAAACAAAATGATTTCACTTAATTCAAGATGGCGGAAAATGCAAGAAGGAAATTCTCGATTCATTATCATTTCCAAACGTACAAAATGATTGAACTATAATGAACGATGTACCTACTGTTTTATCTGCAGAATGCTTTCGCCGGAAACTTTTAAAAGCGGATACCACGTCTTCTTCTAAATTTATTTATTTAACCTCGGCTAACAGTAAATTTATTGTTGTTCTTATAATACTTAATATACAACAGTTTAATGTGCTAGAATTTCTGTTAATAATGAAGCATATCTGTACAAGGAACCACAATTACAAGTTGTTTTCATCCTAAAAAATTCTTCTTCTAATATTTTTTCTGGTGCTAGAACCAGAAAGACATCGAAAAATAAAATAAAAATAACGACACTTGAATCCGAACCACTGTTAATTCCGGATTACGTTTGTCTTAGTAAAGCATTTTCTTCGAGATTTAGGAAACTTAGAAGATCCTAAACATACCAACCCTGACCCACCCTAGTATACAGCCTGTCCGTGTTGTACGCGGGCCTTTGATATTGCCTTTAAATAGTAGATTTTTTCAAATTCGGTTTTGATCATTCTTATAAGAGCGGTAACGTCCCTAACTCTCCATGATTTAAAATTTGACATCGATTATACAGGGTATGAGGAAAAATTTAAACTTTGTAATCGAAAATGCTGAATAACTTAATAAAATCAAATGGAACACTCTGTATATTTTTTCCCAGATCGATGTAGAATTAAATTATCTACAACTTTGCTATACATGTTTGTCTACCAAAATTTCACTGTTAGCCGTGAAACCCGTTTTTATCGAAAATTAAGTAGGCGACGAAATACGAACCTCAAAGTTTATTGTTGTCACTGTTGTGTTATTAATTGTCCTATCTATCACAATTTTATTGTATTTTGTATTGTTAGTAATAATGAGTGAGTTTTCGATAGCTGAAGTAGTTAGTATGGTTTACTAGTAACCAAACCCATTTGAAAATGGGCCTAATTTAGACATACCTGAAATTAATGACGTGAGGTCACCGCTCCAGGTCAGAGGTCAAAGGTCAGGTCAACAACAAGAAACAAACGTACAGACAGACACACACACACACAGACAAACCGGGTCACGATTTTATGTGTGTAGATTTCACAGGAATGGAGTTTATTGGCAACTCATAAATATAAAACAGATAATCCGGAACTACAGCGATATTTCCGAGCTGAGATTAAAACTACACTTGCCAAGTATGGCAAAATACTAGGAATACATGTTTGTACTGAAGAGGATATGAAATTTAACATCGTTGTCATTGGTCAAAAGAATGGAACTCTAAACTGCAGCGTCTAATTTAGCAAACATCGATCAGAGGAAAAATATACAGGGTCTTGTTCTATTTGATTTTATCAAGTTATTCATCATTTTCGATTACAAAATTTGACTTTTTTCATACCCTGTATAATCAATGTCAAATTTTAAACCATGAACAGTTAAAGTCGTTACCACCCTAAGTATCAGTAAATTTGAAGTTTGATGTTTCAAATAATAACCTGAAAAACTCGAAATATCTGAAAGTCGATATTGACCAAAGAAAGTATTTAAAAATCGATATCTTCAAAGTATCACTTTTTGATTAAGACTCTTATACATGAAGGAGGTGCAGTAGTGAAAAGGACATTAAAAGCCTTGCCAAGAATAACTAACATGGAGTTTGAATGTCCTTTTTACTACCACACCTCCTTCATTAAAGGCTCAGTATCTAAGAAATCAACATTCACCGAAGAACCTTTAAGAATGGTCTACTTTTTAAAGACTATATCAAAGGTCCGCGTACTACACGGACAGGCTGTACATATGCGATAATATTGATATACATATGTGAATATATAGGATATTTACAAATATACGAGGGTTTTTTTTACAAAGTAAAGTGGGAAAAGTTAGTGACGTTTTCATTGCTTTAAATAAACATTTGAAGATGAACCTGTACCACAGAAATGTGCCTGTACCAACACTGAACTATTGAAACTAATTGTGTAAAAACAGAAAACTGAAAACATTGAAACTTATTCTTTTCTCTTACCTTTGTTCATGTTTACACTAAAGGTCAAACCGAAAGCTGTAATAGATACAACTTAGCACCTCTGTAAAAATTTCTACCTGCTATCCCCAACATTTCTACAAAAATTGGATGTTTACAAACATTTGTCCAAAATGATAACAATATCTTTACCAAAATTGAAGTTCAAGTTGAACATTTCGCTCAAAATACTTATTTTTGTCTAAAATAATAGTTCTGTTCATATTATTCCACAAATCAAGTAATATGCACTTTTTATTATAACACGTTTCTTCTCTAATTCAAAAAATCACGTCTTCTGATAAACTTTCTCTCATCTTTTTTGACAAATCATTTAATCTCTTTTAGTATTAATTCTGTGTTATTCGAAGTATATTTATCTGTTTTAATTTCAGTAACCTAAAAAATATTTTAAATTGATACAAATACGTGAAAGTGAAGAATGATAGCTTTAATTTGAAGAAAGCTTATTTTTTACTAAAATAATTCAACACTGTTTTATAGTAAAGGCATTTCTTTAATTATCGATATCTTTAAATGTGTGTCGGATTTATGAGAAAATCGGATGAAAGGTCAGCAAATGCAAATTCTTTTGTCGTGATACATGTTTCGTCATCTAGTTCTTAGAATGGTTTTATTTGCATTTTACAAACCCGACATTTTTATCCAATTGCTTAATTTCTTTGGTTCAGTCTAAATGATTACACACGTTGACGTTAAATTTCTACGAACATTCAGTTTTGTCTTCCAAGTAAAATATAATTTTAAGGAACGAGTCACTAGTGTTTTTCAATTTGCACACTAACTCCTTTGGATTTTATTATTTTTATTGATTGAAGCGGACGTAGTTACAAGTTTGCTATATTATTATCAAAATTATACATTTTTTTCTGTTATTCATGAAAAAAGTTCTTAATACTAGCTTCATAAAATGTGCCACTGATCTAGATCAAGCAGGAGATGGAGACGAAAAAATGTGAACGAAGTGGCTGCTTCAATCGATAAAAGACACTCTTTATAAACCACCAATTTTTCAATTTAATTCAAGGCATTTCTTATCCTTATCCACTGCTGAATATTGTAATTCGTCCCTAATAATGTTTTACTCCACATTTTATAAATAAGATGGGAAGTTATGCGACGGTTTCAAACAGAAAATTTTAACATTTCCTTTTTCACTTGTTTTGATGAATTAGAGTTCGTACGTTATAATGAAGCAAAAAAATTCTGTCCGATGGTCGGTCGTCCGTCCATATGTAAGCAAGATATCAAAACCACCTGTTCGATTTTTATGAAACTTGGCACGTGTGTCTTATTTATAATACCGCAGATCTGATTAGATTTTGAGTCAAAATCTATGCAGCCAAAAGGGACATTAACCTACACAGATTTTCAATTATTCTAAATATTTAGAAGAATATTCATTTACACATTTTTGCTTCAAATAAAAGTTGTTTTTCGTCGACACAACCCTAGTACTATGACTTTACGTCTGTATGTCAGAACTTACAATCAAAGAGATGGAACACTCCAGTGTCTATTTAACAAACAGAAAACCACCAAAAACTGCACCAAAAAACTTTACTCGGACACGTGTTTCAATAGCTAAGCTATCATCTCAGCGATACCGATACTTACAATGTCACTTTTTCAAATGTCATCACTTTACGTCACGGTCATATTTTACCTTTATCGAGTATGTCGAGACAAACAAAATTCGTTCTTATGACAAATAAAAAAGATTTTTGAATTTTTAGTAAAACTATCATTTTCATTTATCGTGGTACATTTTATACCTTAATGATGAGCAGTAGTTCGAAAGTGCAATTTGGCACTCCTCCAGATGCGCTTGAAGAGGGGACGGCAGTGGCACTTGATTTGCTACCTGAGAAATCTAAAGATGAAAAACATAAATGTTTGATGAATTGGTTCTGCAAGAGAAACTTTCAATTTCTGTTTTGTCGATTATTTGTATCCGGAAAAATTTAATATTTACTTCGGTAAAGATGCTTTTTGACCTCGCCAGTTTGCTGGCCCCAGTTACGCTTCGGCCACCAAACGCTGGCTCGGCACCTTTACGTCCTCGGTGAATAAATAACTATTGTAATTTAATTACCTATACACAATTTTTGTTTAAACTTCGGCCATTTGTTAACAGAAGTTTTTCGGAGATTTGTCCAGAAATTCGGCGATTTGTTGGGACGGACCCCTTCTAAGCGGGCTTAAAAGTATAAAAATTGGAAAATATTATATAGAAAAAAGTTCAATGAAAATTGAATTCAACAATCAGCTTCAGTTTGTATACATATAATATAGATTAAATTCTCTAACTCGCATTAGATTAATTTTGTTGATCAAGTTAATTAATAAAGTCATTTTTATTAAAATTAGATGCAACCAACCATACATGTTCTGAGACGAATTTTCCGTTACCGAATGATTTAGGGGTAAACGTAAAGTAATGCTTGTACTGGCATTTATACAAACTCTTTTATTTGGGGTTGTATGGAAAGTTGCCTATTTAACAAAAGTATATTTTTTCTGAAGAAGAAAAAGGAAATGATGTGTGTACTTTTAAATTAAGCAATGATAACCTTGAAAAATCAGTAGAAATGTTAGTCATTTAATTGACGTACGGTTGTCGAAAATCCATAAATTTTAATTAAATGAGTGTAAATATTTATTATTGCAAATTGAGTGTTTAAGAAAATCTTTAATGGGAGATTAGTTACTACGAAAATAATAGTTTATAGGTCGTATATTTATATGTATCTATTACAATTTGCATCGATTACGCTAATGAATTTTAATTGTCAATGAAACTAATATCGCGAACATTTTAAAACAATATTTCGCGGGGATAGTGTTGAAAACATTGATGTTACGCTTGTGCTACATATATTAAAATTTTTATGTTTAATCGAATCGACTGATATATGCAATATCGGTAATAAATTATATTACACAAATATACTGTTCTGGTTAATATACACTAGTGTTATCTCCAATTGTAAAAATAACGCCATTCAAATCATCAATACTTGAACATCAAAATAATTTGAGAACGTATAATTACAGGATTTTTACATCTGGTGGGGCACTTAGTGCCTTCACATACCTAGCCAGAATCAAGCTTTCATTCTGGCACTTTCCAACTCAGATATGGACGATGCAAATTCTAGGCGGCAAGCTACAAGGTTGGTGTTTTTTTTCAAAATGTTTACTTACTGTACTAATTCACACGTCTTTGTTTCAGGGTGTTCAAAAGAGTTCACCTAATGGCAAGGTAGTATACTTTGTATATTTTGTAATTAACAAGTTCTAAGATTATGAAAATATTAGGTATTTTATAACGCATCTATTGGTTTGTTTTAACAATCAATATATTTCCGGTTTGTAAATTAATCAAGTTAAAAATAATCACGCGATGTTAAAGCAATAAAAATTTATTGCTTGAAGCGGCGCTTTGTATGTATAATTTTACTATACATTCAAGCGCCACTCATTCAAATATAAATTAATAACATTAACCCTCAATATCGTGTTGTTTATAGATTTACATAATCAATTGCATTTTTTGTTTTATCTTTTCCGAACAATCTATTTATAGAATATGTAATGTTGACCATCATTATATTCAAAAAATAACACGTAGGTATTTAATATTCCATTATAATTTTATAACTTGTTCAATGCATAATTAAATAGGTACCAAAGGTGTTTTTAAACTGAAAGTTAATAATTTACTTGCAGATAACAGTATATCTTGGAAAAAGAGACTTTGTAGATCATATATCGCATGTAGATCCAGTTGGTAAGTAAGCTTGTGTAGAAGTTTTTCTCTGTTTAACTAATCTCTTGTGGTTAAGTTCAATAATGCCATTTTTGTACGAAATGTTTCATAACATGAATTAATTGATCTTTCTGGGTCAGATCTTTGGATGTATGTATGATTAAAATGGGTCGATTAATATTGTGTATTTTTCATAACTGTCGATTTTTTATTGGGGGCTTCCAAAAATCATGTAACTTTTATAGTTTCGGATAAAATTTATTACTTCTACTCTATTTTGTGCAAATCCAAATCTACAAATTAAAAACCTTCTCACATTTACACACATCACTCATTCAAATCAATTTCAAAAACTTCCCTTCAAAATATTTTGCAATACTAACACTCGATCTTTATTATTTCTTCTATTTTGGGTCGCTTACAGAGCTATAAAAGCACCCAAATGAGTTCTTTTATAGAAATTCGAGTTCTTTTATAGAAATAGGATAATTTTTATTCCGAACGGTGGTAACAGTGATAACGTCCAAGTTGTCATTACGTTCGGTGTGCATTAATTTAAATCATAATTAATGTTCAGTAGATTTATTTATCTACTTATTTTAATTTCCACTCATTTTTTTAATGAAACGTATGATAAATGTACTAATTAAACTTAAACTAGCATTTAAACCAAAGTTTAATTTAAATATTGCCATCTTAGCAATTACACTTCAAAATTCCCTAAATTTAAAAACTCGCGAAATTTTATTTTAAAATCAATCTGAAAAGCCCAAAATAGAAAAAATAGTATAAAGAATTCGTTTCAGAAGGCATTTTAGCGACTCGTCTGTCTGTACTCGTCTTATAAAATGCGTCTTCTGAAAATAGTTCTTTAATATACTATTATATAACGCTTTTACAAAAACATTATTTAAAAACATATTTTCATTTTTTTATCATCGCGTAACTCCCAGCTTCATAAATGTTATTGTTGCTTTAAATTAATTAGAAATTTCAAAAAAAATCCAATCATCACCATTTGTATATAATTGTTCTTAAGAATTTTATTTGTTTTTACGTAATTTCTTTTTCAAATCATCTTCTTAATAATTTCGTTTATTACGGTGTCATTCCACGTTTATCTCAAATTCATATTTTATTTATTCGTATGGTACATTTTAAATATTGTATTGTGATGTAAGTGTTATGTGTGGTGCCCCAGAAGATCAGTATAAATCTGTATAGTGTGGTGACGAAACCGTGTGCAATAGTGGATTAATTCGTCTTGGCAAAGCATTTGCTTCAAGATTTAGGAAAACCACTAAAACCTAAACATGCCAACCCTTACCCGTTTTACTATCATCTTCTTTCGTTAACTCGTTTTATTTTATATTTCTAATCATATATACTTTTCTTCTAATTTCCATTAACGTTTTGGCTCATCGAGGCATATCTTCTTCATTCCTTCTCTATTTTTAGACCGTGTGATTCTTAGTCTATGACCTTACATTTACATTTACAAATAAATAGTCCGTAAGGCACCGTTGCATTTCGTGATTTTCGTTTGATTTTGTATACAGAGTGATTCATAACTATTGAGACATAGGCTAAGGGCGGGTTATTTAGACTAAAATATGACCATAAGACACAATATGCCTTAATAAAATATTGCTTTTAAAAAGATACAAGGCGTTAAATAAAAAACAATTTCTTTTTTTTATTAATAATTTCACTGTAATTTTATCAATTTTATCAAAATCTACAGAGAAGCATAATTATCTGACAGATAAATGAAGTAATATTTGAAATTCTGACACTACGAATTGTTCAACTGCGTTTTTCTCGGAAACATATGAAATTATCGTATTTCAACAGGAATGCCAATATTGTGTAGAAATGATGTTTACGTCATATTCTCTAATCAAAATCACTAAAAGTTTTCTCAAAAAAGTTACTAGTCGATTTCATCATCAGGAATCATTCACTTGGCGCCCCCTACAACAAATTGTAAAATAGTACATAAAATAATGTTCTTGATCTAAAGTTATGCCTCTTTGCCGATTTTGATAAGAATTGATAAATTTACAGTGAAATTATTAACAAAATGAAAAAAAATTAATTTAACACTATATCTTATTCCACAGCAATATTTTATTAAGGAATATTGGGTCCTATGGTCATATTTTAGCCTAAATAACCCACCCTTTGCCTATGTCCCAATAGAAAAAGAATCATTAACAAGCATGTATACAAAATCTAAAACTAATAAATGTTTATACAATCACAACAAAATAGTAATACAAAATTAACTAATTTCAAACTTGTAATCAAAAAACTCGGAACAGAATAGAATGCATTTTTCTAAGAGGAAATTCTTAATTTTTCTTACAAAACACGTGACTTTAATTCGTTTAATTTGTGAACTTAATGAATTGTACAGTAATGCTCCCATATAGCGAGATTTGATTTAAAACCTCTAATCGATGTGCTGTATATTGCAAATTGGAACCGTGACGCGTTGTTAATCACTGATATTTAATTTTGAGGTGTAAATGCTAATCTACAGGGAGTACGAACAGCACGCTTTTGAAGTATAAACGCTCGATGGTGTGGATCCCCAATAGATGATGTCGTATCGTATTATCGATTCGAAACTAGCATGATGATAGTACGACCTGACCACTGTAAAACTGCAGATGCAAAAATACGACCCAGCTTGAAATTAAACTCAGACCCATTTATATAAATTTAATATTACTTTTCTTCAATTTTAACCATCGCTACATTTGAAATAAGTTATGTGAACGTTAAAATTATAACTTGAGAATATTTTAAAATTGAAGTAGATTTCGTAATCCCATTTTCCAAAAGCGTAGGTCATTTCATTTCATTCCACTCCATCTTATATATTTTCTTCCAATTTCCGGATTCCCCGTTATTTAGAGTGACTAAACTGATTCCCCGTCACTTGATTTTGCTCAGAGGACGTTTTCGTTACAAGCAACGGTGCAATTATATTTGCAATTAGTTTATTCTTTAACATTAAATTGCTTTACATAATTGTCTTCCTCTGTAGCATTTCTTTATACAATCTTTTTCTCAATATTTTACATTTTCTAAATTTCTCGGTCCCATTAGATTTTGGGCTTTCTGTTTACCATTTTTGCATGACCTATCATTGTAATTGTTTTTTCTTTCCTCATTTTTCCCGTTTCCTTATTCTTTTCTATGCTCATTTTCTTTTTCATACTTCGTTGATTTTTTTCAGCCCTCATTTTTTTAATTTATTTCTTCCCCTAGTAAGAAATTTTTATGAAATTCCTTCCAAAACTTTAAATGAAACAAATGAAAAGGTGTAGAATGAACATGTTACCTCTCTCAATAATCCGACGAAGGACGCTATTTGTCACTGGAGTTTCTGATTCCGATGGTAAACTTCCCAGCATAGTTTGATAAATCGTTATCATTGATTGTGCTAGCTATTTTAGCATTAAAAGTCTATTTTATTAATATAATTTCTCGAGTTCCAGTTTTATGTGAAAGGTCATTGGTAACTTTAAAGCCGCCGCTGGAGACACACTGTATGTTTATTATACTGTGGTTTCGCAAATATCAAGTACCGTTACAGGGAATTTCACGCATGCCTATAACTATTTTGCTAGTCTCTTTTTGGAATATGGTTGCAATAGGGTGAGGCACTTTAAACCCATTCCCTCGTGTATTTATCATGACGCGCAAACACACTGAGTAAGCCTTGTCTTGCTTCTTCAACCACAGTGTTAAAAACCAGTGGAAGCTTTTTCTACAGCTTGCACTACGATGTTTCCACCAAATCTGGCGACCATTCCCCCATCCGCCACCTGGGGAGACCTCTGATGAGGGATTAACAACCCCACACGGAGAAATTGTCAACAAGACTCTAAAGTTAAAAAAAACTCATACATTATCATTCTTGACATTATAAAATTGTTTAAAAAAATAATGTTATGTACTAAGCCACGATGTTTTCCAGATGGAGTTGTACTGATTGATCCCGAATATGTGAAAGATCGTAAAGTATTTGGGCATATACTCGCAGCATTTCGTTACGGCAGGAGGATCTTGATGTGCTGGGTCTTACGTTTAGAAAAGATTTATATTTGGCATTCGAACAAATTTTTCCACAAGAAAATGCAGTAAGTAAAAGGCCCTTGACCAGATTGCAGGTACGATCTTATTTATTATGCCAATAACTTCGTTCTAACCAAGAATCACAACAGGAACGCTTAATTAAAAATTGGGACCAAACGCATACCCGTTTTATTTCGAATTACCACCACATTGCCCAGCGTCGGTGACCCTTCAACCAGCGCCCGGTGATACAGGAAAACCATGTGGCGTCGATTATGAACTTAAAGCGTTTGTTGGCGAATCGCAAGATGATAAACCTCATAAACGAAATTCTGTGCGTAAACTATTATTCTCAGTTGTGTTTTTTAATGGGAGTATTTTTAGATTAGCTATTCGAAAATTATGTACGCACCAAGTAAACAAGGCGAACAGCCGTCCATCGAAAGTTAGTAAGAATTTATGATGAGTCAAACAAATTGCACTTAGAAGCTTCTTTAGATAAAGAGCTGTATCATCACGGCGAAAATATTGCGGTTAACGTTCACATAGCTAATAATTCCAATCGAACTGTTAAAAAAATTAAAGTTTCCGTAAGGCAGTTTGCAGATATATGCTTATTTTCATCGGCACAGTATAAATGCATCGTTGCTGAGGCTGAAAGCGAGTAAGTTTTGCGCGTCTTCTTCAGATGGATTTTATTTGCGTACGTGTTTTAGAGATGGTTGCCCGATCGGACCCGGTTTGCTTTTAAGTAAAGTGTTTACGCTTACGCCTTTGCTGGCAAATAATAAAGATAAATGGGGATTAGCTTTAGACGGTCAACTAAAACACGAAGACACAAATTGGCGTCGAGTACCTTGTAAGGTGAAATTTAATACGTTTATCGCAAACTTTTTCTTTATTTGTAGGGTAGCTGATCCTTCGCAGCGAGAAAATCTTGGCATTACGGTGCAGTATAAAGTGAAGGTGAAGCTGTGTTTAGGAGCTTTAGGGGGTAAGTAAGCAATTTTGTAATTGAATAATCCGAAAAACTAACAATGAAAAACGTTCAAACTACTGAGAGTTCATTAATCAATTTGTAGACCAAGTCATTTCTTATTAGTTTCTTGTGAAGGAAATGTTATTTGACCGCCATAAAGAAGTCTACTTTTGAAAAAACAACGGACTTTATATTATTAAAAAAGTTTTTGTCTTTTCAATATATGTTTTATATAATTAACCAGTTTTGACTTTCTAATTGTTTAAAGTCATCTTCAGATTATTTATTTGAAACTTATTTATATTAATTTAGCTAATAAAAAAATCTCTTAAACAATCAAACAAACTTTGTAGAACTTTGTTTAAAATACAATTAATAAAACATAAAATTTGTTGAATTCATATATCTTAATAAACGCTACCTTTTTCATTTTTTTTACTTGGTTGGACTTAATATTTGACAACTATCGTTAATATTTTAAATTGTATACTGTTATTGTAATTTCTAACTGTAAGTAAGTACCCATTTTTATATAATTTTTAATTAATTTTTGATTCTGAAGGTGACTTTAATTAATTAGAAAGTCGAAACTGATTAATTATACAGGGTTATTCATGGTATACGACACGGAATATTACAGCCAAACTATTCAACAACATTGGAAAAATATATCTGGGATGGATAGAGACCTATCGGAGGAATATTTTAAAATTATTTTCGAAATATACAGGTGTCCCAAAATACACAGAACGTATCCAAAGTTGTGTTTTTCTTATGGAATGTCCTGTATATTATTACATTTTCAGTTTCTACGAACACAATAAGAAAGGCTTTTATAGAGATTTACCTTACTTAAACCTAAACGTTTTGAGATATTTTGTATTTTATGAAAAAGTCGTTACAATTTTGCCGATTCATATCTCAGCAACTATTCTCTTTCTCCAAACTAAATTCGCACTGAAGTCTTATCAATTGATCAGATTTTATGTAGAACTTGTGAAAAATCCATTATCGTATACATGATGTGTACAAAATAAGATTAAATAATGACATGTTTTGAACTGCAATAACTTGCTTAATTTAAATGGAACACCCTGTATTTTATATCAACAACAAATGTAAAATGTAATTACCTATCAAACAATACTATAGTGTCCTATAGCTAAATGTTCAGGTTGTCATGAGAAATGCAAATTTTCATAATGAAGACTGATTTGTAACAATTTTAACATTTATCAAGTAAGCTATACAACTTTTTTTGTAAGAAGCCCGTTAATTGACGGGCAAATTTTAATCATGAATTCCCCGCCCCTGTATGAAAATTTCCGGTTTCAGTTTTTTCCCGTTGATTTGAAGGTAAGACCCATCGGCATGCCGAATTTCAAGTCTCTACGACGTCTGGAGTACCCGTTTAATTTCGGAGACAGACATGAAAAAATAGGCGCTTTATTTTAAGCAAATGTTTTTGTATTTCACCAGTATGTTTTACAATATTGTAAACAGCTTAGGAATTGATCCGTGGAGCAGATAATTCATTGTGAAATCAAATTGTAAATTTATTAAATTCTTGTAAACTCTATACATATTTATTTCTCTCAAAATTTAATACAGTCGATGAAATGTACACGATTAAAATCTTCTCCTTCTTACAAATACATAATATTCACCTCCGCAGTGGCGGCTCGTAGTCAATCATACTGGGAGGTCAAAAATTAATTTAAAAAATAGACAGTTAAAAAAAATATAAATAACTCGAATGCACCGCAAAATTTTATACAATCTACAATTCTCATTAAAATCTCTAAGGCATTTTCTGTAAGCATTGTCTAGCTGTCTACGAATATCAACATTTCCTACGGTTGCAAAATTTACCGAGCATTTCATGTGTTCTGCAGACGAAGCATGTTTTTTATTTCCTCTTAAATCTCTTACACCGGATTTGCACTATAGCGAGTCTGACGAGTCTTTAGAAAATAATAAACAAACAAAACAGTAAAATACATTTGATACTTCACAACCACATATCCAGTTAGCTAAATCGTACATTACCTTGCGAAAGTTTCGATGAACATCTTTATTTTTGTCTTTACTAGTCTGTCGTAAACCTAGTTCTGGCAAAGGACGACCATTTGCCTTGAACTCAACTAATTTTGTAAAATTAAGTTTGTTAGCACTTTTTAGTTGTTTAATTTTCTGCACTACCGACATTTTCTATTATAGCGCATGCACACGCGAATCAAAAATAGTATTTTTACAAAACAACACAACAACAGTAAAACATATCAATATAAATTCTTAAATTGATTTAAAACAAGCGAAAATCGAATCAAAAATCGAGCGTAGTTGTACACCTTATACGAAGTCGACGTAAACTGCGGGACTCGGCTCATGACCCAAAGTTGATTATTGTTTCGGACGTTCGCGTTTATTCGGGGGCTGCACGTTTTCGAGTTTTTCCGGGTAGATCTAATTCAATGAGGACAATTCGCACCGCCAGCCCAAGGTTGAAGAGGATGAATTACGAACGACGGCCGATAAATTTTAAGTTATTGTACTTGCGATTTAATTACTTATTTTAATAAAACACGTAATAATGAATATTTTTTATATATTGTCAAAATTTTTGGGAGGTCATTGACCAAATGACCATATGGACAAGCCGCCACTGCACCTGTCAAAGTTGTATAGCTTACTTGATAAATATTCAAATTGTAACAAATCAGTCTTCATTATAAAAATTTGCATTTTCATGACAACCTGAACATTTAGCTATAGGATACTATAGTATTGTTTGATAGGTAATTACATTTTACATTTGTTGTTGATATAAAATACAGAGTGTTCCATTTAAAATAAGCAAGTTATTGCGGTTCAAAAACATGTCATTAATTAATCTTACTTTGTACACATCCTGTATATGATAGTGGATTTTTCACAAGTTTTACATAAAATCTGATCAATTCATAGACTCCAGTACGAATTAAGTTTGGAAAGGGTATTAGTTGCTGAGATATGAATCGGTAAAATTGTGACGACTTTTTTCATAAAATACAAAATATCTCAAAAACTTTTAGGTTTAAGTAAGGTAAATCTCTATAAAAGCCTTTCTTATTGTGTTCGTAGAAACTGAAAATGTAATAATATACAGGACATTCCATAAGAAAAAACACAACTTTGATACGATCTGTGTATTTTGGGACACCTGTATATTTCAAAAGTAATTTTAAAATATTCCACCTATAGGTCTCTATCAATCCCAGATATATTTTCCCAATTTTATTAAATAGTTTGGCTGTAATATTCCGTGTCGTATACCGTGAATAACCCTGTATAAAAAATATATTGGAAAAGACAAAAAATTTGTTTAATGATATAATCTAATTATAATCCAATAATAAATATAATCTAAGTAATACCAACAGATAACTGTAACGACTATTGAATGTTTAAATGCAAATCGTTATCTAAGCGCATAACACACTCGTGCCGATGAAGCCAAATATTTCTGTATCGCTTAGGATAACGATTAACATTCAATCGTCGTTACAGTTATCTGTTGGCATTACTTAGTTACGTACTATTTGTACATGTTCTTTATACACGAGATGACGCAAGACATGTATTTCATATAAATATAATGTATCAAATATTCGTTTTCAAAATAAACACAGGACGAAATCTCATATGCAGGAAATCTATCGAAAAAAAGTTTTTACATTAGTGTTTGTAATGGAAGCACCAGTTAAAAATGAACCAAAACGATGTAACGCTTCACAGAGCGATACATGTATCGAAAATTCAGCTGTATTTTTCGAAAACGCGTGTAAATCGTAGTCGATATATGTATAGAGTGGTCAAATAAGCGAGGAGCATATCTCGAAATTATTCGTCCAAAAAAAATCGCTAGAAAAGTTGCTAAAACGACCCCAAGACGGTGCATCTACTAGGACCAAAGGAAAACAGTCATTTTTTTCAATTGTCTTAAAAATATAAAATGCAAACAATTCTACTAAAAGACGCGAAACCCGCACCTCGATATCATTATCCGTTTGTACTAAAAAAGTAAATTTTTATAAAAAATGGAGACAAGCGATGTTAGGATTTCTAATATTTTAAAAGGGTGGCATGGAAATATGAAAGAATATATTTCATTAAATAAATGTATACAAACCTTTAATTGTCTACATCAATTCTTTATTTAAATCTCAATATGACTAGTTTTGATGCTATAAAAACTGAGCATCAGACTGTATGGGTTACGATAAAAAATGATGTGTTACAACAATCAATTAAAACAGTTTATATATCCGATTTAAGCAAGTTTTCCCATTCATCTCCACACAACCTTCACTTTCTTTTTAAATCTACCAGCATTACATTTTTTTTCATAATCACACTTCTACACTTTTCTCACCTCTGGCGTCTTCTCTGTTATTAACTTTCCATATCCTTTATTGTACCTTAGCTCTTTTCTCTTGCACTTGAGTATCTTTATCTCTTCTTACTATTTCTTCTTCTATATTTCCTTCTTCTATCCTCCTTCTCTCCACTTCTTCCGTTGCATCCCTTCTTCTCACAAACGTTAATTTCACTCTCCTCACTTTCCAACACTTTAATATAGTATTACTTTCTCTTCCATCTATCTCTTTTCCGTATTTCATTCTTCCCAGCTTGCACTCTTATTTTTTTTTAATTTCATCTACTCTTCCACCATATAACCCGGCATTTCTCTATCTAACCCTAACGTCCAATATTCTTCCACTCCTTCCACCCCAAATCTCACTCCATACATAATCACACTTTTAACTATCTATTCAAATATCCATTTAGGTTTTCCAAAAACTCTTTCGGCTGGTCTCCACATGTACCCTACTACCCTATTCGCTTTTTTCTTGTCAATTCTTTAATATACCCTTGTCTTTATTATTATATCATACCCCAGGTATTTCCATTCCTTAAAACTCTCCATTTCTTTTCGCTTCATTTCCATTTATCCTCTTTTTCCTCACCACTTCTATTACCCTTCTCATTTCTTCACCATTCCTTGCTAAAATAACTAAGTCTTTTGCATACGTCAGCATCAACATTTTATCTTCCCAATTACTACTGCTCTTCTCGAAAACAAATTCGGGCTTAATAGACATTCACGATTTAGACCTTTTTTTATTCAAACATTTCACACGATTTTTTCCTTTTTTCTAACTCCTTATTTACCAATTGCTTTACTATATACGAGGGCGAGTTAAATGAAAGTGAACCAACCCCCCTCTGCGCAAGAATGATTCGATCCCTCATCTGCGACGCCTGCGTGTAGAACAGAGACATCCCTCATTTACGAAAGTGTGAGGTTAGAGTTATTTAAGACGCTCATATACTGGGTTGCAGACAGTAGGGTGACATAATGGACGTTGCAAAAGAGTCCTGGTGTGGTCAGGTTTTTTGACAGCTGAAGGTGATTTTCGACAAGAAGTTAGTCGCCGTATGACTGCCATGTACGGTTAACATTGCATCTTATTGGTCACTGTGAAGCGTTGGAGAAAACGGTTTAGAGAAGGACGTGAAATTTGCAAAGGCAATCTAAGACAGGGCAAAAGCCACCTTGATGAGCTGATTAGACCTCTTCACACTCTTCTGGCAATTTCCTCCTTAATCTTCTACATTTAGATACACTTCTATTAGTAAATGGTTTGACTCCTCTTCACCCCACTTTCATTTACTCTATACTCCCCCAACCTTCTTTCATATTTCCGTTTAAAATTGTCCACTCCTTTCCTTGCACATTTCCAGTAACCTCCTACCCTGTCCATTTATCTTTTTTTATCCCTTCACTTTCTTTCACTTATTTCATTTACTACCATTCCATCTCCTTCCCTATTCTTTCGATTTTTCTGAAAACACTTCTATACTTTTCCTTATTTTATCCATCTCTTTCCATATATTGTCATCACTACATACTATTCCTCCTCTTGTCTTGTGTTTATATACCTTTTTGTAACCCCCTTTATTTGTTTTTGTGCTCCATCTTTTCATCCCTGCACTCCTTTTGACTCTTTTAAGTATGCCTCTTCTCGCCCTCCATCTCTTTTTTTCTTACTGCAAATTGACCCTTCCATTCATACTCTTTGGCAACTTCCTTTTTATTTTCCCAATCTTTCTCCTCCAACCTCCTACTAGCTCTACCATCTTAAATTTCTTAGTATAATATTCCAATATCATTCTTTTTGTTTCTGTATGTACACACTTTCTCCCTATCCCTTTTACCTTTGTTTGCCCTCTCCTCCCTTTCTTTTTTCTCATTTTCTAGTTTTATGAACTCCACTTCTTTCTCATCCCATCTTCTTTCCTCCTCTTCCACCCACAGTTTAAAGTATCGCCTGCTTTCCTTCTTTTTTCCAGTTTTTGCTTCCGTCTTTATTATACCTGTACGTCTCTTTTTTGACCAATCTTAATCTATGAATAGTTTGGTTCCTATCACTTTTTTTATTACTTAAAATATTTTTCTCCTATCTCTTTGTTTTTATTAATAATATCCTCTCTTTTTTATCTCTCTCTCTTCCATTGACTTTCAGTCATTTGTCACCATATTCCTTTTCCTTTTGTCCTCCATTTTATCAATTCTTTTCTTATTCTCTCTTCTAATCCCTTAAATTTCTCTTCTCATTTGTCATTCATATTGCTTACAGTTGTCTCCATACTTAACATAAAACAGAGTAGATGATAATTAGGTAAACATTTCTTTCTACTTTTCATCCAACCGTAAACCGACTTTGTGAATCTCCTTGCACACATTCAGTGCCAGTGGCAAGTCATTTTTGGGTTCAAATTCCACCTTTCTACAACTATATAGGGTGTTCAATTTATGTTGAGCCAGTTATTTAAGTTTTAAGTAGTTAGTGTTATCATTTAGTATTTAAAACACCCTGTGCAGCATGACATAATAGTAAATATTGAAAAAAAAGTTCTTCAGTAAGGTGGTGTAAGCTTATTCTTAGTATTTTCGGAGGTCTGCAAATCACTAAAATCGATTTATCTTGGAAACGAAAGTAAATAGGTTCTGGAGAATATTAAAGAACTACATTATGGTTTAATTCAAAAACGTAGGACGATCCATTTAAAATTTCATACGGTACTTATTTCTGTAGTACCAAAATATTTTTAAAATTTAGTTTCAAGTAATCTCTTTCCTTACATAATTTGTAGTTTTGATGATACAAAAATAGTGTTCCACCCTGTATGTTAGAGTTCTGGAATTTTTTGTTCAATGATACCCTTTCGGCTTGTTTAAATAAAAAATTTAAACCTGCCCCACAACATGATTTCTGAACTCTTACTTACTTACTTTCAAAACCACGCTTACCATTTCCACGATTTTATTGAGGCTTAAATAAATTATTTTGATAATACGTTTTTAAGGGATTTGGTAGCCGAGTTGCCATTTATTCTTATGCATCCTAAACCGGAGGAGGAAATCGCATCAATAGGTGTGGCTTCTCCGTCCCATCGTGTTAATAAAGAAATCGGCGACGTTCCAGTTGATACAAATCTGATCCAGTTAGACGCGTAAGTATTTATTCACACCACTTTGTCGTACAATTTTAAATAAACATTTTTTTTAATTAGCGATGTTGAAAACGCTCAAGACCACGACGACGACATTATATTTGAAGATTTTGCTAGATTACGCTTAAAAGGGGGTGAAACAGATGCCTGAAAGCAGGCTTAAATTTACACAAATATCACCTATTTACAAATTATAAGTACCTACAGGTATGTCGCCTACTAATAAATGTATTTCTTCCCTAGTCATCTGCTATTGCTGAGATGCAAATTAACTGTAGCACTTTAATCTATTTTTAATTCGAGGTTGGTGTTTTAATTGTTTTTGTTATAATGAATGTCAAATTAATGTTTTATGTACGAACTCGTTACTTCATGTTTTTTCCTTACATTATTAGTTGATGATGTACTACTACACAATGGCGTTAAGTGAAATTGGTCGGTTTACTTCCCTGTCTCGATGTTTGATACATTTTTATAGTGAATTATCGATTTTGCGAATCTTTTTCGATTATTATATTGATGGTTTAAATACAGTTTTAATAAGGGACAATTGTCGTAATGTCAATTACTATTATATACTGCTAGTCTAAAACGAGTTAAATGAGCGTGAACGGGTGCATTCTTTGTGCGGAAAAAACCGTCCTACGCGCGCAGGTCGTTTTAGTACGAACTTCGATAGTGATAAATGAAATCAGCTACTTGCGCAAAATCATGTTGATATTACTTTTCGCAGCTAATTCATGCTTGATATTACCAAATTGATTTGGCATTTTAAATGCAACCCCTGTCGCATGTCTTATATTACATGTCTTTTTTTATCTTAAATATTAAATATAGATGTCTGACGTTTCACATAGCCATATAAATGTAGTCATTTTATTTTCTTTAACACATTCGTCAGATTTATGGATACATTTTATTAAGGATAAAACGAAGTTAATCAAATTGGCCTAAATAGGATTTTACCGTAGACAAGGACGTTAGGTACTAATTTTTTTGTTGTAACCAAAGACGCACATTGAGATTTTTATTTATCATTGCACAAAAGATGCACACATACCTGATACTGTGTTACGTCATTGTGTGTAATTTCCTTAAAGGGCAATTTGACGTAATAGTCGACTGCATTTTAAATAGAAACGCTGAGACTGTTTGGAAAATCTTTGCATATTGAACATTTCTGAGCTTCAACAGTCTCTGTCGCTTCACCAAAATACACCTAAGGATTCTAGTTACGACATGCCATTTTAACACGTTAGTTTTATTTTTGATAATAATTTTAATTATATCACTTTATTTGGAAATTGTTTTATTTAGTCGTAAGTTCCAAAGAAAAAGGTGAGCAGCCTTTTAAATGAGGAAACAAATTTTTGCTGAAGCCATCGTACTGTAATTTTCGTGTAAAGAAATTATTTTCGAGAAAGTTTCCTAACCACACATACTAACTATATAGGATGAAAACGGCGAATCTAGTTTCTAGTTAATTTTTATATTTGTACATTTTTAGATAAGGGTCATTCCATGCCAAATCACTCACATAAAATGAAAACTCCTATTTTTTTAGTCTTTTTCATATAAAAATGTTCATTACGGGCGTTACATATGATTCTTAAATATTTTAGGAAATTTGATGATTACTTTGACAACATACAGATTAATTCGGTTGTATTATATTCGAGTAAATGAAGTTCAAATTTGCAATTTTTTCAATATTATTATGAATTTTTCTAAATCGCAAATTTGAACAAAACCTGAATTTTTTTAACGTTTTTTAAGCGGTACGCAATTATAAAATTTACACACATTTTACACATTTCTACTTGTTTTTTCCATTTCCAAAATCGTTCTATAATGAATTACTTTAGTGCCGTAATTAATCACTTTACTGCAGATTTTTTTGATACTTTAGTGACGATTTCGGAAAAAATATCAATTCCACTTACAACTTTTGTAATGCTTAACAACTGCTTTAATCGATATAATAGGACAGTTTCGAACGTTACCATGTATTCGTTTACATTAATTCTAATATGCTTGAAAATTGTTTTTAATAGTATGGATGGATTCTATAGATGACGAGCAATATTTATCTTAAAAAATTTATCGGAACAGTTTAACAAAATTCTTAAATTTTGAAAAATGTATTTTTGACTTTTGGCAAATATCGTAGCTTAAAACTATAAGACATACGATAAAATGGTAAATTACTTTGTAGAGAGTAAAATTCTCTATAAAAAGGTATGTCTACTTTGTATGGACTAGACCCGTGTGCCCTCGAAGAAGTGCTGGTTGATAAATTGAATGCATCATTAAAATCTATTTCCGGATTCTGATGCTTTTATTTTACAGGAGTACTAACTTCAATGTCGCCAAGTGCACTATGGTATCGATACCAAGGGTCAATCACTTCTCTTATTTCCTTATACTGTCTACAATTTACCCTTATCGCGTAGTGATTAAGTGAAAGACCTCGGTGTTACCTTCACGTCTTCTTTACCTTTTTCTGAGCATACGAAACTAGTCATATAAAACTCTGGGTTTTGTGATACGCAATTCTGAACAAAAATTGTTGTTTAATAGTGTACGGTTTCCTACAGCTCGGCATGATGTCAATACTCTAGAACGCATTCTGAGAATGTTTTTCAAATTCCTGTCATTTCGTGCTGGTTTTTCACAGGACTTGTTATTGGGCGACCGCCAATTTATCCTGACCGAAATCAAAAAAAATATAGCAATAGGAAGGCGTCAATGTAAACAACTCCAATTACAGAAGAGTCTCCAAAGCTTCTTCATACATAAAAACCCAGGAGTGGTTTAACGAGAATAAAACTTCTCTTTCAAATCGCAGGGATAATTCTACAACCTAACTAAGGATTATGTCGAACAATCCATAACTATTAAAGACACCCTTGAAGCTTTCATGCGATGTAGATCATCTCGTTCAGGAGTGGATAGCATTATAACATCAAGAAAATCCACGCTGGTAGTTCGAGAAGATGCCGTTACAGATGATTAATGGCATTTACAGCTTTAAATATCTTGGCCACCATAAAACCTAACCCGGCAAACCTTCAGATCTGGATCAACAACATCCTACGCAGCCCTCTCAGACCGCATTAGAATGATCTACTAAGTCATCAAGTCCTTCCTAGTTTTTTTATGGTCTACAAAACGATAAAATTACCGCCACTACTCTAGCGAGTTGGTGACAAACTCATAAAACGTTTCGTTAAGACGATCCCCATATACAGGCCCTAATTTTAACGAAGTAGTAGAAAACATTTGTACGACAAGATTTAAAACCTAGCACCTACTTACTTAGACAGCCACCATCTGCAAGGATCTGATCGTATAAGGTTATTATAGCGCCGGGTTGGAACAACCCAAGATGATATGGCGAGCAGATCTTAAATTTGCTAGAAACCGCTCGGATAGATTGTTAAGGATTATGTGAAAGTTATCCATTTAAGTACCAACAACTTGGCTCTCAAAGACTTCCATCAGTCCCTATCGATGGAAGGTTGTGTCGGTACGGATGCCAAACTAGGAAAACCTTCCGTCACGTTACCCAATATTTTCCAGCTAAACATGCTCAGACTGAAGGTTTTAACGTTGAAAAAGGAAAAGAATTTGGAAGAGGAAGAATTACTACGATAATCCACATTTAGAGTTGGGTTGTTAAAAATTGCTCAATAGACAACTTCTATGATTTTTGCGCGAAAAAGTATATGGACCTATATTAATTCACCATAACTAGCTTATGCTATAGGCTTTATGTATTTTTTATAAGAAACGACTTTTTTAAATAGATTCTATAAGTACTCAGTTGCAATATTCACAATAATCTTTCATTTCGCAGGCGGCAGGTGTCCCGATGCATCTTCTCTCACGGTTGCACAAAAATAATTAAGGTATTCTCGACAAATCATTTATCACTAAATGGGTAGTTCTTACCTTTCCTATAAAAGTGCACTTACTGTGACAACGTTAAAAATGTTAAAATTTTAAATTTGATTATACAACGACGTAGGCTGTATTTATTCAAATTGAAAGTTGTTATTTGAACATCCCTTCCTTTTCGAATTTATACAGGGTGTTTTTTGAAAGTATTTCTCAATTCTTTCGCTTTTGGGCGGCATGACCAGCGACACGGAGCAATAATATTAAAACTTTACTTTTTCGTGATGCAAAATTGGCAAGATTGGCAGTTACCTACTTTCCTCCAAATATACATATATAAATATTTTTCGACTTTACAACATTAATAGGTCTATAACGACACCAATATCAGTACCGTTATAAGTCACTGAAATTCTATAACGAAACTGTTCCGGTACTTCAATTTGGTATTTAAATGATTAATTCAAATGTAATGAACGCAAAATTTATCGTGGATCAACTTCGTAAACAAAATTACTAAATATCAAAGTTTAAACATGGAGTTATCCTTTTTAATTTTTTCTAGATTTAAGATGCAAAGTCGAAAAAATTTTTACATTACACACGTTACATAAGCGGCGATTGTTACACTCGTACAATAATAGCCTTTCTTATGTAATTCATATCTTGTTGATGAATTTTATTCCATTACTTATTAACTGTTTGATTTTTATTATCAAAGTACCCTTCTCAGTTTTTGTGCGCATATTTGTAACATTTTAACATCTGAAAAAATGTTGGGGTTTAAATTGGTAAAGATTCGTCTTTCAGTTGTGTAATAGCTGTTTATGTTACCAGGGACGAAACGCATGATTTTTTTTGTTACGAATGTGAATGTTTCGTCACGTGTAACATACAATATAAAAGTTTAAAAAAAGAATTAAACCTATTTCGAATTCAAATTGTAATCGAACATGACCGATGTTACCAATACGAATGTTCTGACAAGTGCGCAACTAGGTAGGAAAACTTGACCATTTGACACCTACGTTGATTATGAAAATGTCACTTTATATGTCAAAATTAAGAAAGAAATTATATATAAATACGTTTCCTCCAAAATTCTTTTGAAATGATCTATTACCGTATACCAATCACTTCAAAGAAATTATGTATTGCTTTGCCCATTAGTTCGTTCAATCTTAGAGTATTATTCTCAAACATCTTAATCTAAAAAATCTATATAATAAATTTTAAAAGTGAGTTCGTCAATTCGCAGTTTCGTAATTCACCTGCCAAAATATGCTATTTATTTCATGCAACTTTTTTAGCCAAACTTTCACAAACACGTTGTATATTTTTAACCGAATTCGTAATAAATGATGTATTTATACATGATTTATAAACATCTGAATAACACTAAACTACATCGAATTTTTTTCTGTACAATTCCAACACACTGACTGGTATGAACAGTTCTCGAAGTTTCGTCAAAATCCAAAAAATCTTGAGTATCAAATTTGGCGTGGGTGATTTAATATTGAATGACCCGTGATGCAGTTTATAGTTACCGAAACAATACACTAAGTATTACTGTAAGAATACTTATTAAATCTCTAGTCCTTTTACAATAAACTGGAAAGTAATATAATTGTCGTGGCTGCTTTAATCACGTTGCATTTCAACAAACTAATTTAATAGAAATATTTACGTTATTATTTAATTTACTATGTTTTAAGTTAATTGTATATAATACTAGTTTTGTAATTTCTTTAATTGTTTGTGATTGACTTCGTACATCTAATTTACATATTTAATATATTGTTTGTTTTAATACTACAGGATCGGGGATATGAGTGATGTTAAGAAAATACCAAACGTTGTACCGTTTATTGTGTTTAATGTAAATTTACGTATTTAGTATTAATGTAAAATTATTTATCGAATACTAACTACAGTTAATACGTGCGAAATAGTAAATTAAACGGTACTTTAATTCCTCTCGCGTTTTACTACGCGATGAAAGATAAGGTGCGTCATTTTTGGCGCTCGTATAAATTCGCGAGAGCAAAAATTTTTTATTCGAGGTGATTGATATTTCTAAGCAGCTACAATTTCATATTTTAGTAATTGCGAATATATTTGTAAAAATATGTTACTAAAATTCTCTGAAATAGAATCGCCTTGAACTTCATGTTTGGGTAAATGTATAAAGTTGTACAACTAAAACAGTAATAAACGTTTTCTGTTTCTCTTTTATATGTTTTATTTGTGTAATAACACCATCTAACTACATCTTTTATTTGTTCTGTACGTTTATAGACTCACAATTTGTTCATTACTGTATACTAAGTGGATCTCCCATCTTGTGGCATTACAACCAGGATTTAACATGCAGTCAAAGGTATTACATAATTCACACATAAAAAAATACTACACACCCACAAACGTATACATACGTACAAAAAAATCTATACATAATAACAAAGGGTTAGCACTCCCGGGTTTAGGTTTATAATCGGGTATCTGGGTCGTAGATTCTGTTTACTAAGAACTTCTCGTTCTTGGTCGTCGTCATTTTATCGATTTGTCTTGCCTGACGGATTCATCTTCTCACTGACATTGTCTGCAGAATCTGGAGTTAGTCACTGTAATGATTTAGCAAACCTTTTGAACGAGGTCCACTATTTCACCTGCTGTGGGAGTGGTGTCATCAATTCATTGCGGCCAAGTCAGCTCGGCGTCTTCGATTTCTCGTTCCTATTATACGAGCGGGCAGTGAAGAAGTATGTGCTGGGTATAGTCCTTCGCAGTGTCATCTTCAGTTCTGCGGATTTTATGCAAATACAATTTAAAGTTGTTGTCTTTCCTAGGTTTCGGTATAAATCTCACGACTTGCGTTTTGCAACGAGCTGGAAATACTTCCTTGCTTAGGCAGGCGTTGTATGTTCTGATCCAGATTTCAGAAATTACTTTGGACGGTAATTGCTCGATCGTCTGGTTCGTTGCCCGGATCTCCTTGTTTGCTATGCTATCTATCAGACCGTCGTCGGCCGGAAAGGAAATCTCTATTCCGCCGTGTCTTCTGCGTGGTTAGTAAAGAATCTATCAGGTATCGGATGTTGGTTAAGCAAGTTTGCGTTTTTACCCTCGTACCACTGTGTATGCTGTGCCTCACGGATCTTTTCTGCGTTTCTTGTGCACAAATCCTGCCTTTTTTGCGTTCTGGTTACTTCCAAGGTTTTCTTAAAACCTGTCCTGACCGTCTTGCATTCTAGTTTTATGGCTGCTTGATCATCGTTGTCACGTGCCCGTTGGGCCTCCGTGTCATCCTGTTAGCAGTCTTACGTAGTTCCTCAGTTCCGGAGGTTCACAATAAATCGCTACCACGAAAACTCTTAACGTGTGGCATGGAGGCTTCGCAAGTCATCCCAATTTTGCTCAATCCTTTTTTTTTGTTGACAAAACCGTTTTGTATTACTTCTTGTGTATCGTGCGAACTAGATTTCCAGATGATTCAGATTCCTCCTAATGAGCAACTCTTCCAGAAGATATCCCCGTTTGTTCTCTAGTTACCCTCTCTATAGGGGTGACTTTGCGTTGAAGTCACCACCTGTGACAATTCTGAATCGCGGGTCAAGTCTGTCGAGCGTGTGTTCTAATAGACCATTTCCTGGCTTCATCGTTTCGGTGGGAAGTACAGCGACACAGTTTAGAGGGTGTGGGTTTCGTTCTGTAACTGTGACTCATTCATTAGATTGATTCATTGATGATCACATAGTACTCGTTGGAAAACCCAATTATTTGAAATGTCACGTAAGGTTCTCGAATAACGCGATGTGAGTTCTCTCGTCTTGCATCCGTTTGACCAAGTTTCCGATGGCCGCTCCCGCCCGCTTCTTCCTAGATTTAATAATTAATAATAATTGCCTTTATTCTTCAAAATATGACAACAAGAGAACAATAGCTTGAGGACAATAGTATAGAAGAACCTCAAGGTGTTAAATTCAATTCCTGTCAATGGCAGGTCTTGTTCTTCCATTAAAACCTTGTACAACTAGTACATGTGTATAACTATATAATTTGCCTAAACTAGGTGATACCGATTTAAATTAACTTAAACTAAATTCTGTGGTGTGCAAAAGAGAAGTAATCAAATCAAACTACCGTATCGTGTAACTCTAATGTAGACTTAAAATTAAATTAAACTTAAAATTACACTTACTACTAAACTTAAACTCTTATTCAGCCAAACAATTATTTACAAAACTGTTTATTACACAAAATTCCTTCATCTTACATTTAAACTGGGCAACAGATAGTTCTTTGAAATGCTGCGGCAAATTATTGTAGATTTTGGCTATATGATAACTAAAACTTGATTGAAATATGGTCGTCTTGTGAAGTGGAGGCGTAATTAAATATTTAATTGGGCAAACCAGATGCTTTGCTTGTGGGATAAAATTATTGTTATCCTCACTTATGTACTATAGTGGATTTTAGAAAATTTAAAAACTGCTAAAATAAAAAAATCTGAATGACCGTTTTCGAGAAATTAGTCTTACAAAGTCAAAACAATTTCCCGCTTGAAACAAATTTGTGACGTCAGGAGTCATACAAACTGCCGTCGCCGTCCCGCCGATCATGTGATTGAGAATGTTACCACAGGTCATTTACATTTCTGAAAGAGTTCAGTGGGTTTTCATTTAATTTAAAATGTCTTAACCCAAAACGTACCCTCCCCTGAATAAGTGGTACAGAGTACTAGAAGGAATCATTCTCTTATAGTCATAGATATAGTTCCCCATGTCTTTGCCAGAAAAGATAGAAAAGGAACTATAGCGCATGTCACAGGTGTTACCTACAAAACACCAGAGAAGAAACTGATTAAAAAAGCTTTTTCTGCAGCTCTATAGTACGCGAATATCTGTGTCAGCAATCGCTCTTAACCAACAGTTCGTTGACATTTATTCTCTGAGACTACAATCGCTGCTTATCAACCACTATGACCCCACAGTGGTGACCCCAACGTGATACATTGTGTCCGAGAAAACGTGTCGTTGTGACACTTAAGTGACATTTGGACGGGTTGATAAGTATCCCGTATCTCTGTAGAGATGTGAACGATATTCAGAAATGGATTTTGTGTTCGTCTTTGAATGTGGAAGCTACGAGTATGTCATCGAGGTAGGCGTAGCAGAAATCCAAACCTCGGGTTACTTTGTCGATGAAAGGCTGGAAGGTTTGTCCGGCAATGCGGAGTCCGAAAGACATGAAAGGGAATTCGTACAATCCGAAAGGTGTCGTGTTTGCTGTTTTCGGAATGTCCTCGTTTGCGACTGAGATTTGGAGGTATGCTCTAACCAAATCGATGGTTCGTATGATGTTTTGTGGCGTGATCCGCTAACGAAATTGTATGGAAAACCGATATGTCCGCGCCGACGTTGACTAAAAATCTTTGTCGTGTGCCTTGTTCGTGTATGAATAGGCGATACGGGGTTATTTGAGGGCTTCGTTGGCCGCATTTAACTACTGCTTTGGCTGTTTCTGGATGGGTATAATAGCATTGTTTGGGCCACTTCTTAGCTTTAGCTTGGAAAACATGGTGGTACCAACATATGCTAGAATTTTGGGACGCGCTTTCCCGCATCGAAACCATCACAACAGCCTGATCGACTTTGAGGAACTCGCAAAAGCACTGGCCATAGACACCCATTTGTAAACTATCTATGTCTGCAACTCATACGAGTCACACTTCCTAACACGATCATGCACAATTTAGCATACCCGGAACGAAAACCACAATTCAACTCATCAAACAGCGGCATGTATGGCCATTAATGGACGCAGATTGCTTGCAATGGACATGAGCATTCACACATTGACAACGCTCCAAAGTCACGCGACATATCAAGACGCCCTTCGGAACATTTGCGAACCCATCCTGACGTTTCGAACACATTTATATCGACATAGTACGTTCGACGGATTTTCTACCTGGTCTGAAGTTTACTCAATTGAAAATATAAAACTGAAACAATTACGCGCACTATATAAAACCAAACACTTTCAAATAGAAAGACTTGCAAACCGCGAATCAGGTATTCGTTGGTCTATTCCCCGTAATAACATGCGGACACAAAATCATAACATTACTGATAAGAAACCACCAAACAATAGTCTCAATCGACCACGTCAAACCGGCTTACATAGAAGGCAACACCACGGAAACCCAGCAACTACATCTACTATCCATGTACCAACGTTACAAAACAACGCCTCGAAAAGAAAGCCACACGATAAATAAATAAATTGAAATAAACACAACTACAAAAAATTAAGCAAGAAGGTACGACCGCAAAAACATGTTTTTGCGTATCTTTGCTTATCAGCCCACAGCATACGTTATCGTGGAGTGGCAATCCACTAAGAAGGGGCCAATGGGATTGCCATAATAAACCCATAATAACCAGTATAATAGCCGCATCACGAAATACTATTTTCTATGAATGCGGAATATAAACAAAACATCGTCAGCATTTCGTCAAACACAATTAACAAATTCTGACCATCAGGAAGCAAAGTTTTAAGTTGCTGACTCAAACACCAGCTACTAAATGCAATAAATACAGTAGGGTCATCAGCACAAAGATAGTTCACGGTACAGTAGGGCGTCAAGTATCGAGAGTATCTAGTAAACCACAGTTGCTACAACCGTACATACGTAATAAGTTAGTGTAATAGTCTCGTCTGAGACTACAACCAGTGTCTATTAACTCCTATGACGCCATATACATATAAGCATTGATTATAAAGGTATAAGCTTTATTGTAATGGTTAGAATATAATAAAGCACAAATCTAAAGCAATGAAGAACACCTAATTGTGTTGCTTTGGTAGAAGATATTTTGTGACAGATAGTAATTTATACAGCGGTTAACGGCGTTGGTTAGTCGTTAGAGTTATTGCAATTAATTTTTTAAGAAATCACACCAATATTGACAATTTGAAAACAAATTAAAAATCGTAATTATGAAACTAAACAATTTTGTTTCACGTAATATTTGTTAGAACCAATGTTAAATTATGTACTTGTGATCAGATGTCAGCGGTGTTGATTTGGGAGGTTACAGTTATTACAATTTATTTCTTTAAAATTTTAACAATTTATTTTATTTTATTTACTCAACAGTGTATGTATCTACGTATACTAATTACGGGATAAATTCTAATTAACAAAAATAATTTTCTATATAAACCATATTATTTGTTTATCATAATTTTTAATTGATGGACTAATTCATTTTAATTAACAGTAATGAAAACAAAAGCTACCAAAGAAAAAAAAGAAATATGGAACCCAAAAATGAAAGAAGGTACTTTCCAAACAGCTTGCTGACAGAATAGCTTCAAAGAATCAGAACAGGAAAATAATACACTATGTATTTATTATTGTATACTTTTTGGAAATTCTGTCAAAGGCGATCGATGGATCAGTGGTTACGGTGATAGCGATGACTTCATGATGTTTCTGCAGGTATACACGTAAATGACACTGGAAATTAATTAATATGGTACCTTTGTCTAATTTTGTATTTTTATAACATTTGTTCATCCAATATAATTCTTTTGTGGATGTATACGTGTGGGATTATTTCAGTCAAGCCCGTTTACAAAATGATCCTTTACAACTCCCAAATTATGTGTGTTTACATTCCGAAGCTTGGGAGACTAATAAAACGAACCAACAGAAAAACACCAAAAACTTTACTCGGACACGTGTTTCAACAGGTAAGCTGTTATCATCAGCGATACCGATACTAAAAATAAAAACAACGGAAGCTTATATATACTATCTGCTTATCACGCATCGTTAAACTTAATTGATTCTTAGATAAGCTAAAATAATTCCGAAAATCCTAATGGACCGTTATCATCATAATTCATAAGCAAATTTCTGTTTTAAAAATTTCTAAACTTTCATAAGAATCAAGTTCGTTTTTATTATCTATCCTCTTAATTAATTCAATGTCGCCTACTCTATGGCCATTTTCAAGCATATGCATGACAACACTGGACTTATCTGTGCGATGCTTAGCTGTTGAAACACGTGTCCGAGTAAAGTTTTGGTGCAGTTTTTGGTGTTTTTCTGTTGGTTAAATAGACGCTGCAGTTGGTGTTCCTTTCCTTTGAATAAAAACGAAGCTGAATAAAGACCAAATGCAATATATGTATACTTACATACAATTTCTCTCGATTAGTTAAAAAAACTCTTTTTCTTTGTAATTTTACCCTATTTAAAGGCATTTTGGCCATCAAAAGGGATATGATGCGAGAATCTAAAATAAAAGGCATTTTTGACATCTCCCAAAAAACTCCTTAATATCTCCCAAACAAAGCAAAATGGGAATATATGATTTTCAGTACCTACCTATTGTATTGAGGAAGGAATGTCCGATACCTAATCATGATATTTTCCCTCTTGAATATGTTTTTCTTAAAGTTTTCTGTTAACCTTATAGAAGAGGTGTTGTACGCTCTTAAATCTAAATTCAAAATTTTACGGGGGTAGGTCCCATCTTTCTCCGACTTCTCTGAATAGAACTATAAGCAATAGTAGGCCTACATGGGCCTGCGTAACCTGGACATTCTCGGGTATCAATGCTAGTTTCGAATATCTTTCAACATAATTTAATGAAGTAGGTATACATGTATATTACAAAATAATAATATATTATGCAATTAACATATGATTACTGTTTGGGCCAATTTACATTTTTATTATTATTTTCGTTTTAGTGTTATTTGTATATTGCTAAAATACAGGGTGTTCATTTAGTGCGATATCGGACGATATCTTGTTTCAGGATAATGCCAGAAAAAAAAAGTTAAATTCAAAATTGTTTAACGTTGCATAACCTAAAATTAGTTTAGTATATACGACCTAACATTTTAATTTATTACACCACTAATTGTAATGCTAGGAGGTTGTTGTATGTCATTCGATGGAAAATATTATTTTCTAGTAGTTTGGCATAGCATTCCCTATTCTAAAATGAATATTGATAAAGATATTAAATAAAAAGTAAACATTGCTGTTTTCAACATTTCCGATAAATTTTACTCGGTTGGCCATGAATGACAGTGTTTTGTATGAAACGTAGCGAAATAGAGAACACCCTACATATTATTTAATTTTTGGAGTAACCCAAAGTTTCTACGCACTTTTTATTAAGCGGTTTAATAAGAAAAAAAATAACAAACCAATTTTATTAAACAAGTAGGTAACAACTAAATTTAAAAATTAAATAATTACCAACAGAAATTCTTAAAATTGGGAATAATAACACTAAACATAATGTTCAATGTGTCCACTTTGGTGTTCTTCACACAAATGAATTCTCCTAACCAAAGAAGTGCTTTCTCTTTCTAGCATCTCCCTATTTTCTCTAATATCAGTAAAAACGTTTCACGAGTTGTTGGAGTTGTTTGATAAACTTTTTTCTTTTACAAATCCCCATAAAAGAAATCAACTTTCGTAAGGTCTAGAGATCTTACAGGCCAAGGAACTGGTCCACATCTACCAATCCATTTGTTGAGAAAACGTAAATTTAAATATTCCCTAAACTGGCGGCTAAAATGAGGAGGCTATATATTCTACTTAAAACTTCAAGTTATAATTGGTCGACATTATCCTCTAATTCATTTTGCAATAAATGTTAAAAGTTGTCTTCATTTACGGTTCCGTTAAAGAAATAAGGCACGAGAAGTCTTCATCCAATGATTCCTCCCGTACATTAAGTGACCATCAATGTTGATGATCCAGTGGTATCAAGTGTATTGGATTTTATTCCGCATAATAATGGAGTTATGACGGTTTACGTACCCTTTTTTATGAAACGTAGCTTCGTCTGTGAAAAGCACATAATTAAAAAAGTCCTGTTGATCTTGGATCCTGTTTAAGACAAAAATTAAGGCGATCAATAAAATCTTGGTTAGTTAAATCTTGCACTAGCTGTAGGGATATGAATGGATTTTCCCATACCATCTAATTCCCGCGCATTTTGCCTACATGAAACATGAGGATTTTCTACTACGTCTGTATAACAACCATTTAATTTTCTTCAATATCTTTGTCAATATCCATTTTAGGAATAGGGAACTAGTAGAAAATAATATTATCCATCGAATGACATAAATAGTAGTTCCTTGAAAATAAGAAAGTATGGATGTTTAAAATTACGCAAATTTAAATGTGAATAACAAAGGATGTTCATTCGTTTTGTGTAGGCCAAAAATCAACATCCTAGCATTACAATTCGTAGTGTAATAAATTAAAATGTTAGGTCATCTATATGTCAAAATTTTTGAAAAAACTAATAATTAAAAAACTATTGACTTTAGGTATAAGACATAATACACCAATTTAATTAAAAAATGTACAAGGAATTTAAAGATCTAAAAATATACGGGGTGTTCCATTGAAAATAACAAAATTTTGTCTGGTATCACACTTATGGAGTACCCCGTATATACTGAACTAATTTTGGGTTATGCACTTCAAAACATCAAACAACTTTGCATTTACCTTTTGTTCTGACATTGTCCTGAAACGAGATATCGTCCAATACCACACTAAATGGACACCCTGTATATTGTTGTACTACTGCTATTTAATAAAATCAGATCAAAATATTCATTTACGTTTATCTATCAAAAATCATACAGTCCACTCTTATGTTTCTGCAAAGTTATTGAAAGTATTTTTTGTAATCTGTAACATTTATTTTCTTTTGCCAGCAACATTGAAGCCAAGTTGCAGTAACTTTGAAACATATACATCATGTATTTATAATAAAAATACTTCAGCCATCGTTCTGAATGGCGGGATACTTTCCATGATCCACGCAGCATTCCCTCTTTGTACCTAAAGCAATACAGAGTCGCTGAAAGAAAAATAACACGAAATTCTTCTGTTACAGTACAATCAGTTTATGTTCTTATTCGTTTAAAAATTGTAATGAAGCCTCACAAATTGGACCATGTGATTCCAATGACATTGGCAGAATGTATGATTCTTGGAAATCTCTAGATATAACTTATTCTTTCTTTTAGCAGCATTCTTAGAATCTTAGCAATGCGTCTTGCCTCTTTGCACGACATATTGAGATAGGATTTTGCAGTCATATCACTAACCGTTACATCCCAAACTAAATGTCGGCTTTCAGGCCATGGAATTAATGTCATTCCATCTGGGCGTTTTTCATCGTCTTCTTCCAACATCCACAAATACATGTAAACAGGGCCAATATTCTTGATCCAATCTAAAGAGCAACATCAATCCTGAATGAATTATTGTTCAAAATAGTTTCAATATGTCTAGATGAAGAACGTTTAACCAGTTACAAGATTCCTTAGTACATAAAACCAGATATCTTGCCTGTCTAGTTTTCACTTGAAAGGTACGGTGGAAAATCTGCCTTTGAATAACTACGTCATAGAGGAAGATTGAAATGTAAAGAACCTGTCACGTGAGTCAGTTTGCGCGAACGATTAATTTGACCTTCAATTCAGTAGCGGCGTAAACATTTGTTTAAACGTAAGGTAGGGTTTGATCGAGGAAGTGTTAAAACGAGATCAAATTTTGAAACACTTCTTCAACGCAAATCGCAAAAATATACCTTACTATAAATGCATTTATTGAATTAGGTTACAATTTGAATAAAACAACAAACGAAATTACGAAATACACTTCCTTGTTCCCTTAATGTGACTAGTAGACTCGTCCGTTTCATTTTCGTTCACGGCGCAGGTCCCGTGACAGGTTCTTTACATTTCAATCTTCCTCTACCTGTTTGTCTGATGTGATGGTTCTGCCGGCGAATTCATTCAAAGATTCCACCGCATTATTGAAAAAAGTGATTTGACTCTTGTCTTTGTCTAATTTTGTAAATCACTTTTTCCACTGCCACATTTGATAAAAATTATAATCAACATTCGGTAGTACATTCTGCTAATTATTAAATGTTTTTGCAATTTATGGTCATTATAAAATTTGTAATTATAAAAATTTTGTTTATACTAAACACCAAATTATGGCCATGTTATATCTTTATCTCGTTTGTCTTAGAAGCGGCTACAAAGAAGACTAAAGAATTTTTAAATTATTAGTTAGTTAAATAAATTTTGTTTTATTTGTTTCTTTTTATTTTGAATGTGGGTGAATATGTAACAAAAAATAAATGTATCATTTTCTCTTTATGTGTTTGTATCATAAGAGTTAAATAAATAAATAAAGTAAATAAAATACGAATAAATAAATAAAATCATGGGTGAAACTTTTACAGTGGTTTACTGATTTTTATAATTAAAAAAATGTGTGTACAATGTTACAATTCTAGGTGTGATCGTACTTTCCGAAATGATCTTGTGTAATTGCTATTCCAAACAGAAAGCAATCTACCTGCTTCAAAGGTAATTTTGCTAATTTCAGCTAAAAATAGGTTTGTTGTTTTAAGTTAAAAACGTAATTTGCAGTTTCGAATAGAAAGTAAGTACATATGCCATTTCAAACTAAATATAGGTTTATGATTTTGAGCTGAAACCCAGTTTCAAGATTCGAACATCACAAAGCAAGTTTAGAGTTTAACCTAAACATAAGTTAAGGAGTACCTAGGTATGCTACTTCAAGCTCAAAATAGATTTATAATTATGAGTTAAAACCAAATTTGAGCATTTAAACATAAAGCATGTTTGCGTTTTCCAGGTAAAAATAAGTACCTATATTGATTTAAGCTGAAACCAAGTTTGGAGGTTCAAAGAGAAAGAAAGTTTGCTGTTTCACGGTAACATCAACTTGGACAAGTGCCAACTTCAGTTCTTATTCTAGACTTACCTACATTAAGCTTACAAGTTTGATTACCCAAGCCTAAAGCAAGTTCGTTGACTTGATCATTCAAACTTAAAGATAAAATAATACAAGTAATGCTGTCCGTAAGTAAGTCGTCACAAATGTTATCATTAATCTTGCAACTCATTGAAATGAAATAAATGAAAATCAAGCGTACGGAAAAACAAAGCGATTGTTTAAAAATACCTCTAATAATATAAAAGACAGGTAAATAATGGTACTGCCTAGATATCTTTAAGAGTCTTCAATACCAGTCGAATAGTTTCTGTTGCACTCGCGGGTGGGAATGCGAGGGTGTTTTTGAATTTTCTTATCGTCAACATAATCGGAAGAAGAGGTAGTTTTGAAATGGAACGTAGACGGCGACACTTTACCGGCTGCGAATTCTAAGGATTTTTGTTGTTGCAGCATGTGCGCTCGTGCTTGTTTTGACTAATCAAGAACAGAAAACCATAAACAAAAAATATTTTTGCACAAGCAAAGGGATACAACACTTGTTTATAAGAACAGATTTTATATTTATGCTTTAATATAGACAAGATAAGAATCCAAAAATGACCTTAAAATGGTGTTTTTTACATGTATTATATTGTAACATCTTTAAACTTAAATTTATTTTTGTTGTTATATAAAGGTACAATAAAATTTCTTCTTTGTAAAAAATTGAATTTTAGAACTTTACAGATTTTGGTTTAGTCGTAAACAGACACGAGTGCAGAGACAATTTCGCTATTTCCAGCCGTGGTATTGAAGACTCTTAAGTGATTTAATTGATAAAACTGCACGGTTTAATTTTGCGTAGATATTATCACCTTCAACCACACTTTTTAAAAACTATGTATATTTTTCCGTAACTGCACTTAAAAGCTTAACTTGGTACCCTGTTAGGTCTTGCTTGATAGATACTCCGCTGTCTTCTCAGCATGCTCTTAACGGTTTGTAAAATTTAAACTGGATACTGAGAATTCTTAAGTGGTTCCTGCAAAAGTAATCCTTGTACTCGTTACCGGTAAAGTTACCTAGTAGAGTTTAGACTGCCTCAGCGCTGGTAAACTGACCCAGTGTTCTCAATCTTCTTTCTATGTGAGGAAAATCCCAATAATTTGGGCCTTCTTATAGGAATAACGACAGAAATAGAAATCGTCAATGACACACCATGTCCTTAAATAATGCCAACGTTTCGACTAGCAACGGCCAGTCTTTTTCAAGGCAATCTAAAGTGTTGGTGATATGTCAAGGACTCATTTGTGACACTAGATTATTAAATTTTCAGGTATTCTAGTACTAAAAGGTACTCTTACTTTAAGTCATTAGATATACCGTTTTCTTGAAAAATAGATTTGAAAATTTTTGTTTTTTGTCATTAAAATTTATATTTTTGCACTAGTTGGCTCTGAACTGCCAACAAAAGTAAAACCTACGTTTTTCATTGTCAAATTGTTGTCAGTTCGCGAAGTTTATCTTTAATTTTTTACTTTACCAAGCGCCATCTTCAAAGAGCTCTAGCTCCCTTAGGAAGCATTTTCGGACTAGGTGGATTGGATTAAATTGTCTTAAAATTATCTGAGGAATCTCCGGTCTTCGTTTGTCAGGAGAGTTTCTGGACACCCTGTATATATTCAATATTTATCCAAGATTACTGTCATATTGCGCCAATATTTCGCTTCAGTACTAAACATTAATCGATAATACCTATTATAAATGCAAGTGATTACATATTATTATTGATTTTCTGCTGTTTGGCATCCTTGGTTTTTCGAACACTGAGATTTTTTCAAATTGCTGAAAGTACTCCGTCGTAGTCAATATACGGTGCATTTTACTCTACATCTTATAAATAAGATGGGTAGTTATGAGAGGGTTTCAAACCGAAAATTTTAACACCCCTTTTTTACTTTTTTCGGACTAATTAGATTTAGTACGATTTAATGAACTAAAAAAATGTTATACCCGTCCGTATGTAAACAAGATATCAAAAAAATCACCCTTTTGGTTTTATGAAACTTTGCACATGGACCTTATTTACACTTCCGCAGTTTTGATTAAATTTTGGGCATAATTATCATTTTACAGATTTTAATTTCAAATAAAAGTTGTTTGTAATCTAATGATACACAACTTTTTCGATAAATAATTACTGAGTATCACGTGACACTAATTGTTGTAACATTATATCCACAAATGTGGATTATTCAAAAGAAGTTGAATGGGAAAAGTTGTTGGATATTCTATTGTCTATACCCAGTAAACACATTTCCGTTTCAGTTACGTTTCATAAACATTGTCATGTTTCCTTGAAACGTACTTCGTATGTATACAAAAATGTTTCTGGAATGTTTATGTAACTCAAGATGTCCTACCTCAGACACGTTTCAGTGCAACATTTCAATTTGTAACATTCCGAAACATTGCTAAACAAATGTTTTTGAATGTGTCAGATGGAACATTATGATATGTTTCATAATCTCAATTATTCTTTTTGAATATGATGGTAAAAAAAATAAAAATTTAAGAAAATGTTTCATACAATTTGTTTATTATACATAACAATTCTGCTGTATACCAAAACAAAAAAATGATATAAACTATTTTAAAAATTATTTAAACCAATATGTACATACAATAACCTATTAGATAAGTAACGTGCAGATTAAATATATTAAAAAAATAAATAAAATACAAATATAGTTTTGTTGTAGGTATTATTAGTTATTATACTAGCGTAAATTAATTAGATTAAACTAGCAAAACGAATGAAACTGAAAAATTACCCAAACCGTGCACGAACATCGCTTCTGAAATGTCCAAATTAGTATCAGGAGCACATAAGTAATAAGGGTACAAATGACCAAGAAAATCACCAAATTTAAGTTGGTGTTCGTGTATAGTAACTTTGATAAATTCTAATTTGAACATCGCTTAGAAATTTCCAAATTACGAGATTCGGTATCAGGAACGCAGAAGTTGCAGGAGTAAATCACTAACAAAATCACCAAATTTAAGTTGGTGCAGCTGCATAGTAACTTTTAACATGGTAGCCAACTTAAAGTTGGTAATATATCTAGTGATTTACTCTTAAAACTCCTGTGGTCCTGATACAAAATCGTGGATTTCGAATTATTTGTTAGCGATTTTCGTCCCGATATTAAAATTTATTGCGCATTTTTTACCAACAATTATGAATTACAAACGCTTAAATGTCAAGCAGAACTGGATTATTGCTTTATTTAAACGTCAATAAGGTTATTGTTTATAATTTTCATTTTTCCAGGTTTCTCATTCAAACACCAACTTCTTTTGCCTTACTTTTCAAAAGAAACATCGAATAATTTGCTTATTTATTTATATAAATATAATAAAAAAAAACAGAATTGTTTCAATTTATTTATTCATTTCTTATAGAAGTTACAACAATATTTCGCATTAACATTTGCTTAAAAATTGAATCTCTTAGTATTGAATTTTATTGTTTTATTGGAAAAAAATGCCTAAGTTATGGCTAATTCCAAACGATACTATTAAAACAAGTTCCAAAATTAATTTTAGGCATTTCAATTAATACATTTTTATGTAGTAATACATAATTTTCATATATTGAATGAAAAAAAACACAATACTTAAGTCTACGAAAGTGAGTTAAAGAGACTAATTGTTTATGTTTTGAAGAACTTATAAAATAATTTTACAAAACTTCTAAAATGTTTTTGCTTGATTACAAAAACTTCTTTACATGGTAAAAATACAAAAGACTAATTATAATGTGCATTATAAATTAAATACAGTTTAAGTTAAAAGTTGAAAAAAAACTTAATTTGTTAAATCTTCAATTCCTCCAGAGATGACTCTTAACTATTGCTTCACCAACTTAGCCTATACCGTAAACGATGACGAAAACATCAATCCATACAACCTGTTACCATTAGTTCGCACCTGAAACAATTACATTTGTTATTATTATTGATTTGGGTTGTATCAAGAACATAGTTGTATTCATATAGACACTGTAATGACAAAAAATATTGACTAAATTTTACGGGAAAAACAAGAATGTGTTTAAACGTGTAATAATCTGAATTTAATGTATGAGTGTTCTACATCAATAAAATTGATTTTATTGTATTGTCATTCAAGCCCTTTTAACTTTGTTGATTAGTCCTTAAGTCTATTTTGGTGGCACATAAGGCTTACGTTTTAAACTGTACCGATTGTAAAAAGTTTTTGAAACAAGAAAGACAAAAGTTGAAACAGACTATTGTCATGTCATGTGAATTCGTGGAATTAATATACGTACATTTTCGTTAGCGTTGTATGTATTTAGAATCATACCATTGTCATCTCATGCACTCACAATGTGTTCATCTGTTTTCATATGATAGCACGCCTTTGTTATTCCACCAATTTACATTTTGTAGCCAAACATACATCACATTTATATGGTTTTGGTATAGAAGAATGGACAAACATTTAATTGAACTGAAAGATAACATGAACTGCTGTACAATCACTCATCAGTCAAGTATAGAGATCATAACATTTGACAAGAAGAAGAAATTAGTAGACATTTAAAAATAACAGGTACATTTGGTGAATTCAATTACTTCGCTGTATTTCATTAGCTAGTATAAAAGCAGCTAAGGTTTCCATATCTTCTTCACAGTCTGAAGAACTTGACGACAAAGAAAAATCTCTATTTCTCTTCATCGCTACTAATTACTGATTGCAAAACATGAACTGCTACTTTACCACACTTACCAAATTTTTATTCACCAGTTCTCTATGCTTCTTAAAAAGACGTCCATTCTGTTTCACATTGATTGTAAAAATCCATCACAATATTCATGCGAATTTATTTCACCCTCGAACTAGAGAAAAACATAATTTAAGTGCTTATTTACAATTATTACATACTTTGTTGAAATTGTTTAGGTTTGCTCATACTATCTCGTATTTAATTATAAAATTATTGCTATAGTTTATAATTTAAAAATGAAATTAACCAAAGAAATCAACAAAATATATTAATGAAATTACCGACAGAGGTGGTTTAAAAACTGCCATCTATTGCCGAAACTATAAAACGTATTTTAAAACTGTCAATAGTTTAAAAAGCAATAACAGAGGTCGGAATAATTAGTTTTCTCAAACTCACACTAAACATTCAAACAATTACGACTAGATGGCTCTCTCAATAAACAATTAATAAAGTTTGGTAATTTGCTACTAGAATACGCCCTTTAGAATCATTCAATATAGGCAACAAACAATGATGAATTTGATACCGTACTGCAAAAGAGAATCACCTTAATATAAAAAAAAGTATAAATCAGTTGAAATTGTTACTCCTTTCAAACATATTAAAAGCTGATTATTGTATATTTTCAAAGTACCTTACCTCAATCTTCTGTGATACTGATACTGCCTTGACAACCACTTTTCATCTTTGACATTTCTTTGTAGACTGCTCTTGCACTGAAAATACCAAAATATTAGATAATTAATCAGTTTAGCAATCCTGTAATCATCAAAATTAGGTTGCATTGTTGCAATTGTATAGAACATGCGTTTTGATAAACATACAACCACTTGAAATGATCTCCTACAAATAAACTCATCGATTGGAACTTTCCATAATTTTAAAAATCGTTTTCTTAAGACGAGTTTATAATAAAGAACGTCTCCTCAAAATTACACAGTCTATACATGATATTAGTTTTCATAATTAGATTCATATAAAATGATTTGAATAAAGACATAAATAGAGTTGGGTTTAGTTTTACTTGGTGTCGAAATTAAAACGCAGATTAAAACCATCTTAAATTCCTTTGATAAACCTATAATTCTCTGAAGACACTTTTCCATGGTTACAAATGCAAACATTCAAAAATTAAGAATAATATAAATAAATATACATAAAATTTACGTAAAATATTTAAATAAAAAAAAATAAATATATGTTTTCAAATTCTTAAAAAGCGATTACACGACCCTTCAATGTTAGTATTAACAAAAATGTACATATAATATTCAGATAAGAAAAATAGATATTACCTGAGTGCCTCAATTTTTAGACCTCGGATCCCTTCTTGTCGTTTTAATCTTCTTCTAATGTCATCATTATTGAAACCCAAACGATTTCATTTCTCCTACTAAAACAATACCAATTAGTAATTCAACAAGACACATCTGATTAATTAATTCAAAACAAGTTTGATTGATAAAAAATACACTGAACTCAAAACTGTTGAATTTGTAAAAATTAAATTAAATCCCAATACAAAAATTCTGAATAATACTACCTGAAATTTGGCGATTCTACAAAAAAACCAACAATTTAATACACAATAAAATCTAATAAGATCTTAATTAAAAGCAATTCACTTTTATTTTCCTGACTATTTAGGTTTTAACATCTCGAATTAAAACAAACTTTGATAAGACATAATATATCGAGCATTGCTAATCATGTTTACAACAACTTCAACAATCAGCTACATGGTTTGTACAATTTGTTGCACAATTTTTTCATTAACTCCTAACGTGTCCATCGATCAATGTGATTGATCGACACAGTCAACTCAACAAGGATTGTGTATAGGTTCAGCCTTAGAAGACACAGAAAAAATGTAGCACGAAGAATTGATGAAGAATTTATACACTACAAAATTGAAATTGAGTAGACACGTCGACACTGCTGTTGTCGACTCGACTTTGTATGATCCGTACTAGCCAAGGAAAATACATGCTTTCTCTGAGAATTTTGAGGTTGATCTCTGAAAATTTGTATACACCTTCGTTTTGATTTAATATTGTGTGAAAATCTCATATTCTAACATTTAAGCAAAAAAAGTTATTAAAGGTCATATGACGGAAATTTTGGTTTTTCGCCAATAACTCGTTTTCTATGCGCTCTACGGTTGTGGAATCTCATTATAAATATTAAAGCAAAAAAATTCTCTACAGTAAAACCACTTATTTCTACGAGCAGCCGTTTTCGAGATACGAATTTTCGATTTTCATTTAAATTTTTCGATTTTTCGTCTCTGTGGTAGTTTCAATTAAAAGTTATTACATTTTTTAAGGACCTTCCTAAGGTGGAGGTAGTGGCTACTCCTCTAAAAGACAGTTTCATTTTATTGAAAGCTCCCTTATATACAGTTTCACTGAATGTAGTGTGCACAATGCAAAAGCGAAAATAAATATTTACAAATTTACAAAATCGACATTAAATGTGAGACACAAAGTTCTGTTACTTTAGGCCTAAGACTTAATGAAATGATTTTTAAAGTAAAACCAAAAACCTGTAGCAACACAATTTTGTTTAAAGAATTGGAGGATTTGATAAAACCATTAAAATTTTTGACGTTAAAAAAAAAATTAGTAGGTAAACTAAGACCTAATGTAATGCATAAATGACAGGAATAAGGGATAATTGTAAAAAAGTGCTGTAACTTATTTGGTATTTCTTTATGGTAGGATTATGTATGAACATGTAAATAATCCATATTTAACTAGATTAAATGTAAATAATCTACATAAATGTAATATTCGTGTTAATATATTTAAATTACTATATTAGTCACCAACTATCATTTCTGAAATAAATGTACTAGTTAATAACAGTATCAGGCCGATTTTAATGAAGGATTTATACAATCATTAACATTAGTGTATTAAGATCGTTTATACAGGTTTCATTATCATTAGTTCAATAATAGGGAACCAATGAAACCATCACTAAAGACACTTATCACATACATGCATGTGTTCTCGTCTAAAAATATTTAAGTTCAAAACTATGGCTCTCTACCACGATAGATCATGTCTTTCTTCACTAACATTAGGTCGGCAATATTACAATGGCAGCAGAATTTGCTAAACCTACATGGTAACGAACATATTGCCAGGAAGTAATATTCAACCTGCCATATTTCTTCGTTGCTGATCAAGCATTCCTCTAAATGAAAGGAGGCCATACTCAGGGAAAATTATAGAGGAAATGAAGTAACTTTTAAATTATCGCCTCTTCTAGCATAAGGAGGATGATCGTAAAACACTTTGGGGATACTAGTATCTTGATGGAGAATATTTCGTCGGCCAATAACCGCAAACGTGGACACTTGTGAAGAAAAAACCTGTACGCTTAACAAATCTGTTTTTTTAATTTTTAGAAGTAATAAAGAGATTTAAGAGATTTAAATAAAAGAATGTGTATATGTTAAGTTATAATACTAAGATATCTATAATTCACTGTTTCTTGAATTAGTGCCATCTAGTACCAAAAAGAAAAATACAAGTGGCAAATATTACAGTTTTCTACAATCAACGGATAATATTAAAAAATTTATTAACAGATGGTGATATCACACAGCTCTGTCGGTAACAATATATCTCAAAAATTACGAAAAATAATAAAAGATTATGCAATTTAGAACTAGATAGCGTTTATTGCATTAATTGAATATAAGCGGTAATGTTCAATTTTTTGGAAAATTAATTTTTTTGTAAAATTGTTTTAATATTCAAGGTACATTTAAAACCACTAACGAAATTTGTGGATATTGTTATAAATAAAATTAGCAAACACATTATTTGCATAAATCAATGTTAAAATAAATAAATCGTATTAGTAATAAACTAAAATATTTTTTTGAATTGCAGCCTTAGGTTTTACTATTACTCTGCAGCATTATCAATTCCCTAAATTTTCAGTATTCAAATTAAACATTAAATATTTTGCAGAAAAAAATTACCTGTGTTTGGTTACGCATTTGATTACGATCGTGACCAGTTGTGCTTGCAGAAACCACAATGCAACTTCTTGTTGGTAGTCGGCATCCGTTAGTTGACCAAATTTTTTCAGGTAGCAGACTTTAAAGGTTCAATAATTTTCAAATTCTGAGAGGAAAATTATTTTTCCGACCTGTCCAAGAACATTTAATAGCTAGTTTATCGGCAAATAGCTTTTGAGGCCTCTTCTAATTTGTTCCTAAAAATTGGAACCACCAAGCAAAAACAAGACAACCTCCTTGAAAAGGAAAGAAAAACTTGCTTCACAAATAAGGTACAAATTGACAAATCACTTACATTTTGTCGTTCTACTTCTTTATTGGATTTAATCTGCTCGTCATATAAAGCAATTTTCGATATTTAGAAAATGTTTTTTAGGCACAAATTCAAAACCCGTTATCGCGTTTTTAGAATTGCCACCTACACTTCTGCTGCGCGGCGCTCTTCAGCTTCTACCAAACGCTGAACCAATTCCTTGACAGCTCCAATTTGATTGATTATGTTTTTAAAAATTGGTGAATCTAAATTAAATTAAAACATAATTCATTTTGAATATAATAAACATTTCAGTCACGAACCTTCAATGTTGATACTGGAGGAAGCAGTAAGCACATTTGGGTTAGTGTCTAGTGAACTTCCAATAGTTCAGTAGATACTGTTTGAACTATGGTTTCTATAAAGATAAGGTAATTAATTGTTGTTGCTTTATAAGTAATCCATTCAGATATCTTACTTTTGTTTACATGCCGTTGTGTTGGCAACATTGTTTTAGAAGTAGTTTCATTGTCAATTGGAATATACGGAGGCGGCGTCAACACACGTATTTTGAGATTCAACCATATTATGGTTAACCCTATCGCCTGCTTCTGACACAAGCTTCACATATTCTCGAGTCGTAGCATACGAATCTGAAATAACACAATAAACCTTAATGCATCAATTTGCAAAAATTATTCAAAACGAAATATGATAATATTTTGATATTTGACTCACTTGTTCTGTTTAAAATGGAAACCTCCCATTTATCCCAGGTTCTTTAGCCGGGTACTGTCCGATCTTTTAATGTTTCCCAGCATTTTAGGTACCGTCCAAAAGAACACCAGGTAGAATCATTGCAAATATGTCACCCAAGACGATGGAACTACTGACACTTTGTCGTCGATTACAAAATTTACAACAGCTCACTCCTAAAAAAGTTGGACAAACGATTTTGAATTTCATTGCTAATAGTCCAGAAACAAAAATACATTTTTATCTTAATAGTCTATCAACAAAAAATAAGTTAGAATGTTAATTAAAATTTAAATTTATGTACAATGTATCAGTGGTATGATAATTACACCATCCACTACTTGAAACTAAAACACTTCCGTTTTATTTCAGAAATTTAATGTTCTTCATTCTGTGTTGATATTCTAGTCACTTTCACGATATTAAACAGTGTAGATGAACATGGTTTTTATATAGCGCAGATTGTTTCAAAGATTTTGTACCAATTACAAATGCATCCTTTGACAAATGTTTTACACATATGTAATTCCACAAAAATTATGCTACCATCATTCAACAAAACACAATTATTGTGTCGATTTAAACCTAATTCAAATAATTCAAATTTTATCGTATTAAAAAGGTATGCTCATGATAACTGTTTAAAGAAATTTGTATTTCACGTTGCAATGGGATATACCTTTGACTTAGAGTTGTAAATAGCAATTCTTGTTACCTAACTGCTGCAGTGGATTTGAGATGTTTTTAATATCCTTTTCATAGAAGCCTGAGAAGGCACTAAAATTGTCTAATAACCCATGTTATAGGCAGTCTCGGCAAATGAATAAGCCATAAATATTATGAGTAATATATTCGGACCCATATATTGATGAAAATTTTTGGACAAAGTATTGTAGAAGCTGAGAAGCATACTCGTTATATGAAATACACATTATTACTGCATAAAATACGTATAGCAACATGTAATGCATAAAATGCATGTAAAATAGTTATTTACAGATTTCAGAACAATTTGTCCATGTTCAAGAAAATTCCCTAAATGATCGCTTTAAAGCTTATCGAATAAAATAAAGTAATCTAAATTCTTTGGGAATATATGATTTTATGTGAAAACTGTCTGTAAAATTTATTTAAACTCTATTCAGGTAATCGACAAACTATTTGCCTTAACCCATAGTGTTATGAGACGATTTTACACCTAATATCAAACCTTTTAATAAGATGGTACCTGCTATACAATTGGCGTTTTTAATAAGTTCGTAATGTAATCATCATCTTTCGATGGTAATTTATTTTCTAATAACTCTCTGTCGATTTTTCACGTTAAAGTGCCCTCTTTTTTCTACTAACAAAAATCATGTGACCATGATTTTTGACATAACTAAATGATTATGTGATCACATGATTGGAACATCTTCACTCATTTCAATGTTCTGTGAATGCTAGTGTTTTTATCAAATTTTCTCCAACAGGAATTGAGGGTTTGAAAATGCATTCAATAATTGTATAACACTTATATCAAATGTCATTTCTAGCTGGAAATTTCAAAAGTCTTTGACATGTTATCTTTCAGAACACCTTATTCAATTCCGTAAAGATTATCTTGTAATCTAGTTTACAATTCGATTGTCTCTATTAAATTGACCTATCTTCTGGGGTTTAAGGTTTATTGGAAACATAACAATTGACTGTGTTTACAAATGATCGCATTTTAATGTTAAGACTTCACATTTTGCATTAGTTATTTAAACTCTATTCAGGTAATCAAACACTCTTATTGCCTTTAAACTCATATGTTATAGGACTGTTTCTGCAACACCTAAACAATCCAAGTGCGATATTGATCATAAGTTATCAACTAATCCGTAATTAATCAGGTAGTTGTTAGTTGTCGAGACTAATGCCTGTTGTGATAATTTCTTTCCACAATTGATTTTTGTAATCATCATCTCCAGGTCCAAAAGGCCTGTAATTTTTGAAAAGTTACTCTGCCATCCACAAGTCACCTTCTTGTTTACAATTTGTACAACTGAAAATAACCAGTTTGAGCTTTGACACATAAACAAATGATTTTGCAGGTGCATCACATATTACTTTGGAAATATTCACTTTCACTGTCACCCCATTCAGAACAAACCATTTGTTTCTAATTGTACAGATTCTGTTACAAATGTTTTTAAATATTCAGTAACCCTGAAATTGGTTTTCTGTGTACCTCGTGATAAACTCCAACAGGAAATGATTTAGTATTACATAAATTTTTGCTGTCTATAGAAGCTAAAATTTGCTTAAAATTGATAGTGGGAACTTTTGACAGTGGCAAACTATTAATGTTTACAGATAAAGCGCTAAAGTTACAATATTCTTCACCATTCTGATAGAGATTAGATATTTCTTGTGAATCTAGTTTCTTTCATAACATGTACTCTATTCCAAAAATGACAATATCTTCCTGGGGGTACACTTATTATTGGAAACCTGACAATTACGAGGAGTGTTTCAAAATGATCTGCAGTTTTAATGGTAAGACTTCACATTTTGCTTTTAAAGTAATTCATTCATTGCACTTTCACTCATCAAATGTCTGATTTTTAAAACCAGTTACACAAAGCTTCTAGGTAATCTTCATCACTTGTTCTACTAATGTTTCTTATATAAAAATCAGGATATTGATAGCCAGGATGTTTCGTGTGCTACTACTACCATCCATGAACTACAACTACTTCATTATTAGGTAGTGTACTGATGTTATTATCACTGACTGACCTGGTAGGGAATACTTTCTTTCTTGATGTTTAAACTCGCAACCTTCCTTTTACATTAAACGTCGAAGATGTCTTTTGTGACTGATATTAATTAATAATAATTAATTAATAAACTATACAATTTTAAACAGGGAAAAGTAAGTAAACGATCACATAAAACAAGACATAAAGCAACTTGTACTTACCCTGTTAATTCTTAAACTTTCTGATTGGGACATCGTCAGATTAATCGACAACTGTAGTCATAACCCGGCACAGTCAATCCTATAAAATTTCTTAGCAACACCTTTACAATTGGCAACAATGAATAATTGTGTATATGCACAAAATAAATATAACCTCAAAAATAAGCAACTGCTGCCACAATAGACTGCTGCAGTGCTGCAAATACCAAGCACATACAGATATTGGCTTATTTCCAACGTGTTGGCAACGTGTCCATAGAAACATTACAGAAAAAATATTACTTGAACAGTAGGAAACATATTCTGAAACAATGCATTTGTGCATTACTTCTGTATATTTGAATCATTTCATACATGTTTCATGAGTTTTAACGGGTAGCTTTTGTTTGAAGCATTTTTTTTCTAAAACGTAAGTTCATTTTCGCTTTGTGAAAGTGAGAATATTCAACTCATCTTAAGAAACGTGATGTAACAGCTTAACAGTAGTTAGATACGAGGTGTCGTCTGAAAAATTCTGACCTAACATATACTACAAGAATTTTTTATCTTAAAATTTATTTTTATTTTTCTACATAGTCTCCTTGTGACTATACACTTCTCCCAGCAATGCTTTTATCTGTTTAATCGCCCAAATAATACTCGGCGTTCTTCTCTAAAAATAATTGTTCACGAAGGTGATTACCTCCTCATTTGACAAAAATCTTTGCATCCTATCCGAGCGCAGTTTTTAGTTAAGGGAACAGAAAGACATTCGCTTGGGGCTAGATCTGGTGAATAAGGGTGGATGGTCAAGCAGTTCAAACCGTAATTCATGGATTTTCGCTATGGCAACTGTTGAGGGTGTGAGACGGGGCGTTGTCTTGGTGAAACAGGATTTTCTTTCTGAAAATGTGGCCGTTTATCCCCAATTTCTGCCTTCAACTTGTCAAGTAATGATGCGTAGTATGGTTCTGTAATGGTTTTCTTTTTGAAGATAATCGATTAGGATAACTCTTGACTATCCCAAAAAACAGTGGCCATCACTTTTCTAGCCGAAAAAAACAGATTTTGTTTTTTTTGAGGCGGTTCCCTCTTTACAGTCCGCTGTTTTGACTGTATTTTGTTTCAAGCGTATATGGTGTACACAGAGTCTAAACTCATCTTTCATTTGGTGTAGGCGTATTCTCTTTCAAAAACAAATATTTTATGACAGCTCGATACTATTTTCACCATTTTCACAAAAAATTCTCACATCGACTCACTCAAACGACTGTCAAATAAAAACTGCGCGTCCAACATGGCTAACTTTGATGTGTTGCTGTCAAAAGATGCATAACTAGATTCCATGAAATCTATCGACGAGTGCTGCCATCTTCACGTTGAGATCGGAAACTTTTCAGACCGCCCTCGTACATTTAATTATTGTTAGACGAAACTAAAATCTTTAATTCAATTTTACAAATTGCTTTCGGCATTCACATTTTCTTCATAAATGTGGATGGCTTCTTACAACATATCTGAATTTAGTTTAAGCATATGGGGGTTTTTTCAGGAAAAAACTCCGGACATTTTTTTTTTGTATTTTTGGACGCTAAATCCGTTTTTTAACTTTGCCACCTAGCTAGAGATGAGCTAATCGAGAATCGCCATAATAAATCCACCGCTCCCATAAAAGACATTAATAAGTGGAAACCTCCGAGACATATTGTTGGGTCACTTTGTCGACTAGAAGCTACGTGTCAAACTTTGAAAAATGGTGGTTGGTCAAATGTGACAAACTTTGTAACTTTGATCTAATGATCATTGAGTCTCTCTCAACACTATCCAACAAAGCAGTGTTACAGCATAAAGTGTTGAGGTTACTTGGTGGACTCTTTATGGAGAGGTGTGCAATAATGCATGTGGTTTCTGTATGCTATGTTCGTAGTAACTTCTTCCAAGAACCCGTTCCTTCTATGAACATCCGGGAGCTACTTTATTGTACAGCCATAATAAATATACTTTTCAATATCACCTTTCTTCATAGTCATCACTACGGTATCTGTACAAACTTTAAGATATTCTGGAATTAGATCTACAAACCATCTATCAAACTTCATCCTTCAACTACAAAGTTGATATAGCGGCTCTGCCGCACTATCACTAATAGTAATAGAGTTCCATTTTTTGAGAGCGTTATAAGAGGCGCCTTGAAACAACTTTTGAATTAAGTCAGTATGTCGATATATGGAAATTGTAGGAAATTTTATCTTCTTTAATTTTTGTATAAAGTAGCCATTACCGAAGAAATTGAACTCTAACTGCAGCGTCTATCTGTAATAAAGGAAAACACCAAAAACTAATCTCGGACAAGTGTTTCAATAAGCTAAGCTATCATTATCAACAAACCGACACTAAAAATCATTGAAACACGTGTTCGAGATTGGTTTTTGTTGCAGTTTTTGATGTTTTTCCTTTGTTATTGTCATTATCAGAAAATGCATTGTTGGTCAGTTATAAGAAAAAAACTAAAATAAAGTGTAAAATTTTTGCGGTTTTTTGTGATTCTTATGAAGTTAGCCCATCTCTAACGTGGTGGCAAAGTTAAAAATCGGATTCAGCGACCAAAATAGATATAATCTGTCGAAAAAAAACTCCGGATTTTTTTCCTGAAACTTCAAATTCAGATCTCATATGTTTAGACTATTTTCACTCCACATTTTATACATAAAATGTCAGGAAAACTGTCGTTCAGATTTGTATAAAACTTTTGCATATGGGTTTATATATACCTAATAGTACAGATCTGATTAGATTTTGATCATAATCTATCAAGCTGAAAAGGGCTGTTAACATACATATAGATTTTCGAAATCTTAGACAATTTACAAAATATTTATTTTACAATTTTTTTTATGTGGTTTTATATTGCGGGCCATAGAAATTTACCTAATCCCAAATGATTTAACATTAACTTTTTTTTCAAAAACATGGTTTTCCACTAACTAATTACACTACTTATGACAAAAAATGCATAATTGGAAGAATAATGAGATTTAATGAAATACAAAAATTTAACCATAAAACTATTAAAATAAAGCAAAACGTAAATCTAGTAGCACTGATTATAATCAAAGCTAGTAGTCCGATCCAATTGAATGTGTTAAGTACTTATCTAAATACGTAATTGAATTGAATCCATCTATCACTAATTAACATGAGAATTTTCGTACTAGATTTTTGATTCTTTGTTTGTTTCCACAACATGAAATATAATGATAACATGAAAGCCCACATTTTTTGCCATTAATTAGAAAAAAAGTAATTTTTTTCAAAATTCTTAACAAAAGGTTAAGATTCGGTATAGTCTACGATAAAAAATACACTTTACATTATTAAAGTAATTAATATTTGTAACTCATTTACCTGAAAGTCTTTTTTTATTCTAATAATTTTTAAACTGTAATCAATATGTATACCTATATTAATGAAAAATGATAGTAGGTACTAAAAGATAGTATTGAAGAAATAAATTAAAACCACAACGCTTTTGCGATAGTAGTGCAATTCAAGAATACAAGAAGCTTTATATAAACATCTTATCTATATATTTCATTACTAAATGCAGATAGTAACCCATGCAAATTAAAATACAAATTACCTTTACTAATGACAAATATTTGGTTGTTTGATATAGTTTGCAATATCAACTGATAGAGAAGGTACCAACAGTTTACCAATTGAACTCAGAAGACAGTTTAACTAAGTTTTGAATGTTAATTCTTGGTCCACAATGATGCCTAAACGATATAAATATTCTATTTTATAAAAATGAAAAATCATACATTTGGTATGAAGAAAAAATAATAATAACAAATTGATTTAAACTGTATTTAAGAATTTGTGTTAAAATTTTTATTGCAATAAATTATTAAATTTTCATTAAATTCTTGGTAAAATTGCGCCATAGGTTTCAGTTGTTTAAAGGCAGTGTAATTGTTTAGTATAAACGCGATTTTAGTTGACATTAACATCGTGTTTCAATAAACATTGATATTTTTGTTTGTAAAATACTGAATTGTTTCTTCATACCAATCTTTTAGTCACGGATCCTGGTACGATTCGTTCAGCAGTTGATTGGTCATGTTGATTAAATAATGAAGTATGATTGGAGATACTCCAATAGTAGGGATCATTTTAATTAAAAGGTTTTGAAGTGATTTTAGTTTGAGCAGTTGTTAATTTGAAGTTGGTCGTAGAGTTTGTGACTTAGACTATAGGTAGGTACGCTATAGTAGATGATTTTCCTACTATGTATTGTAAACTTATCTTCTATTTTTGGTGTTTTCTGGTTTGTGACGTGATCTTATCTTGATAGACATGTGAAAATAACTCTTTGAGTAGAATATTTTAAAGTAAAAGACCCAAAAATAGAGACAGTCGATTTTAGTCGCGTTAATTAGGTTTTTGAGTGAATTCTTTTCTATGTTCGTGAAGGTGAACAAAAGCTTGGTGTTAACCCAAAAATTAAGACTCGCGCAATTATCGTTTATGTAATACGAATATTAACTTTGACTTTTATGAATTTATAGTGAGTTTTGTGGGTTCGTTGGGTTAGTTTCAATTTAATTAGCCTTTGGAACTCTTGTCGATTGTAAAACTCCGTAGACTGTTCTATCGTTGGATCAGAAGATCTTCTTGGAGAGATTTTTGAGTTAACACATTTCTGGAGGATTGGACCCATTTTAACCCGCCACATATGAGCGTCTTGAGTGGAAAGGTTTGAACTACAACCCGTTTCATGTAAGTACTTTTAAGTTTAACGCTCCAGTCAATTGGGCTTTTTTCGCGAGATGCGGTGCTATCGAAATTAGCGGATTTTTAACAAAGGCGTTGAGAAGTAACAGAATAAAGATTTTATGTCCAGTTCAGAAAAAGCGTGGTTTTCTAAAAATTAAAATCCGTAACGATAACCAATAACGCACTCTTACATATTGGTAATCTATTTATAGAAATTTTCCATGTAGTATTCAAACTGTAGTTTTTATTTTAAGAGAGCTAACGCTGCAATTATTCATTAAATATGGCAGCACCGTCGAGAATAACTCTGTTTTTTGAGGATACAACTTTTCTAATTAACTAAAAGTAATTTATTAGATTACAATATGATCATTTAGGGATTGATCAAATTCGATTACCAAAATGTCATTTAATTTTTATTTCAGATATTTTTTTAAAAATAGAAAAATGAAGTTTAAAAAAATACACTTTGTCTCATTCCTCAAATTAGGCAATAACGGTCTCACATTTTGAATATGAAGAAGAAACATACAGTACATTTTTTAAATTTTCTTAAATGGTTCGGCGTATTATAATGGCGCCAAAAATATATACTTACTATAGTTTTTATTTAAAAAAGGGCAAGGTACATAATCGTTTTTATTTAGTATAGACAATAACACAATAGATCTTTTCAACGAAAAAGATAGAAGTTATGCACAGTGACACGTGACACTGAACATATGTGGATATTGTCAAAGGGGTATCGATCAACAACATTTCGTACGTCAAATTTAATGCTAAATTTGACAATTGTTTCCAGTTTCTCTTTTATTCATTCTCAGTTGTCATTATTTGCCAAATCTGACGTTCAACGTTTAAATCAAAATATCCCCACTACTAACCAAAAATCACATATGTGCAATGCCATCGCGCAGTGACGTCACGAGCTAGACAAGGATGTCTTTCTTTGAAATGGTCTATAAGATCGGTTAAATAACTTTTCGAATAGAGGTCACTAGTGTGACTTCATACTATAAAGTGCGCCATTTTAAAAATAATTTTATTTAAATTGTTCTATATTTCGCATCACAAATTGGTGAACGATATAATCATGAAACATAAAAATTAATTACTTACTCTATTTTTTTACATACAAACTGGCAAATGATGTTGACAAATCAATTTCTTTAAAATAAATCTAACTCGGAATCTTATAAGTAGTGGCAATAACTTTATTTTCATTTAAAATTTGGCATTATTGTAGAATTAATTTTTAAAACCTCGCTAAGTCGTCTTGCTAGTTCAATTGGTAAACTCTTGCTACCTTTATTTTATAGCGAGTTTATTACAGCTCCAGCCGTCTCTCGCATTCCAAACGCCACTCATCTCGGTTTATCCAGACTTCGTTGCCAAGATTTCTGGATAAAATATTGTCTTAAACTTGTTTGGTCCAAGTGTTAGGTGGTCTACCTCGTTTTCTCCTGCCCGGAGGATTCCAATTAATGATTTTTTGGCCATCGTGTTTCTTCCGTTCTTTGAACATGTCCGAACCATTCTAAGCCTCTTTTTTCTATTTCCTCCATTGTTGTTCTTTGTTTATTCATTTTAATTCTTATTTCAGTATTTGTGACGTGATCGAGACTTGACACTCTGCATCCTCTGCGAAGGAAATCCATCTCCACGGCATTTATTCTTTGTCTATCTCTTTTAGATATCTCCCAAGTCTCCGAACCGTATAATAAGATACTTTGGACCACGGTATTGTAAATTCTGACTTTAGTGTCACTCGTTATGTTTTTAGACCATAATATAGAATTTAATCTTTGTGTTGCTTGTTTATCTTGTCCTATTTTATTTGTGATGTCTTTTTTGATTTTCCTTCCGATGATATTGTGCTTCCCAGATATTTGAAGTCATCACTTTTTTTATTGTGTGTCCATGAAGGGTTAAGTCTATTGTTACTGATCCAACAGCGACGTATTTGGTTTTTCATAATTTATTCTAAAACCACTGTTTTCGTATACGTCTATCAGTTTTCTTATCATATATGTGATATCGTAGTCGTCTCCGGCAACCTGGTCGTCGGCAAATAGCAGTGAGTATATGTAGTCATCATACCCATATATTTACATTTATTTTTCCACTTTTTAGTATATCTTCTAAATAGATTTTAAATAAGGTAGGCGACAAGCAACATCCCTGCTGTACTCCTTTATTTGTAGGGAATGGTTTAGATAATTTACTATTAATTTTAATGAGGTTTGTTTGGTTTTTGTACATTTCCTGATTGGTGTTTATGTAATATTGATTAATATTTGAACTTTGGAGAGTTTTAAATAAATTTTGAACCGGGACTGTATCGATGGCTTTTTCTAAATCTATGAAAATTAAATGAGTTTCTAGGTTTTTCAGTTTCTTTCTCTATTAGCTGCTTTAGGGAAAAAATATTATCCGCGCATGATTGTCCTGCTGTGAATCCGCTTTGTTCTTCTCCTATCGTGATTTCGTTTTCGACTCACTTTTTGATTATACGCCCATACAATCTTCCTATAGAAGCCAACACGCTAATTCCTCTATAATTTGAGCATACATATCGAGGTCCTTTCTTATGTATTGGTGTCAGATATCCTATTTTCCAGTCTTTGCTACCTTCTCTCTTTAATTGTTGTCGCAAACTAAGTCGTACAACAAAATATTTCTTTTGTTAAGGTGTTTCAAATTTGTATGGGTTAAGTGCTATCATGCATGCACTTGGTTAATGCAGCGATAGGTACATAAAACTTTTTGGTTTCATAAATTGCACTATTGTTCTTGCAAGAGTATTTTGCTTGATTACATGATCTTTAGTACATTACTATTATCTTTGATTACTATTTTATTAATTGCTGTTTGAAAAGGGTAAATTCGTACTATCCGGTAAATGAGTATTAAATATGAATTAATTTTGAAAAAATATTTTCTTCTGATTAATGACTTCAACAACTGTAATTATTATCTTAATTATGCATTTTTAACATTAAAAATGTCATTAATTAGTGAAAACCAAATTTTGAAAATTCGTTTAATGTTACAACAGTTTGGATTAGGTATAATTTTATCCAATGGCATACTACACATAGTGTAGGTTTTTTATAACTGAACATAGGAACTACATGTGTAGGTAACTATTTCGCTATTAAATTTAATTTTATTATTTTAATATATTTAATTAATATTTTATTTAGTTTCAACCATAAATTTAGTGTCATTTTGAATTCAAAAATTAATTCCTAATGGTTTAATAATTGGATTCCTATTTATCAAATACTAATCACAAAGTTACGTACAAAACTATAATGTTAAGAGGAAACCTTTTCCTATTATGCTAATTATGCACATTTAATCGTTTATATAAGACTTTTAACGCTTTTTCTTAAATTTGCTTTAGCTTTGTTTTAAAAATGCTAAGTTAGCGTTATATTACATAAATTGGATTTATTATTTTATGAAAAATTAAGGACTTGCTGCAGCCAATCTCATACACTACGTTAACGAGGATACCTTCTCCTATTAAGCCGTTTTGGTCGTTTTAAAATTAGCTTTTTCTCATTTTAATGGGGCTTAAAGTTAGCTTACAAACTATAGGTACATAATTTAGAATGATTTTTTTGAAAATTAAGGACTTGCTGCCGGCAAACTACGTTAAGGATGAAGCTTTCCCTATTAAGCCTTTTTTTAGTTGGTTTTTACATTTTTTTATTTTAATGAAACTTAAAGTTTGCGTTAAATTATACATAATTTCTATGTACTTGTTTTTAAAAATTGATCTCAAATATTATTTAAACCCTTTTGGTCGCTTTTCATAAGTTTCTTTTTTATTTTAATGAAGCTTAAAATTATCCTTACATTACAAACATTTTGGATTCATTCTCCTATTCAACCGTTTTGGTCGTTTTACACAAATTTGCTTTTTCTTTATTTTAATGAGGCTTAATGTTTGCGCTATATTATATAAATAATTTAAAATTATGTTTTTTTAATTTATAATTTGCCGCCGCCAATCTATATGTAGTCCTTTGGTTGTTTTCATAAGTTTGTTTTTCGATTTTAATTTGGCTTAAAGTTAGCGTTACATTCCATACATAATATGGTTATTATTTTTTTTTTTGAAATATAGGATTTGCCGTCACCAATCTTATATACTATCTTAAACAGAAAGTCCTCCTCCTATTAAGTCTTTTGGTCGGTATTTACAAATTTGTTTGTTTTATTTTAATGAGGCTTGTTTGCGTTATATTACATACATTATTTTTAATTTACATTTTTTTTTGAAAAGTATTGGACTTTTCTCTGTCAAGCCCTTTGTTCGTTTTCATAAATTTGCTTTTTTTTTAAATTATAAATAATTTGTTTTTTTCTATTTTGGATCGTTTACATAGCTATAAAGCACCCGAATGAGTTCTTTTATGGAAAATTGAGTTCTTTTATAGAAATAGAACAATTTTTATTCCGAACGATGGTAACACTGATTTGATATCAAACGTCAAAGCTGTCGTTACTAGCGGCGTGCGTTAATATACATCGTAATTAATGTTCAGTAGATTTATTTATCTACTTATTTTTATTTTCAACCATATTTTAAAGTTAAACGTATGATAAATGTACTAATTAAACTTATGGCCAGTTGCACCAAACTAGGTTAGAATTTAAGAGCAGGTTAAAAACAATAGTATCCAAGGATTAAACATAGTAACGATTGTTTTGCCGCCGCCAATCTCATATACCTGGTTAAAGAGGATACCTTCTTCTGTTAAGCTTTTTTAGTTGTTTTTTTATAAATTACCTTTTTTGTCAATTTTAATGCGGTTTAAAGTTAGCGTCACATTTCATACATAATTTGGATTTATTCTTTTATGAAAAATTAAGGTCTCACCGCTGCCAATGTTTCACGTTTTTCATAAATTTGTTTTTTTATTTGAATAAGACTTAAAGTTTTATTTGTTATATAATTAACTTGGATATATATTTTTTGAAAGCTGGGTACTTGCCGCACTAATCTTTTTTATATGTTTTCAAAGTTTGTTTTTATTCGATTTTAATGTGACTAAAGTTAACTTTACATTCTATACATAATTTCATTCAATTAATCTCATACACAACGTTAAAACGGAAGCCTCCTCCTATTCAACCTTTTGGACATTTTTTATAATTTATTTTAATGCGAGGCTTAAAGTTTGCGTTATATTATATTTATGATTTTGATTTATTTTTGAGGACTTTCCTTGTCAAAAGCCCTTTTGGTCATTTTCATGAATTTGTTTTTTTTTATTTTAATGGGATTTAAAGCATTATATTACTTACATACATAATTTAATATATTGATTTAATTTTTTAAATAAGGACTTCATTTCGCCAATCTCAAACACAACATTTAAGAGAAGGGCATTCCTTACAGGATCTTTTTGTAGTTTTTCATAATATTTCTTTTTGATTTTAATTTTATTTTTATTTTTGGGAAAAAAATTTAATTAAAAAATGTAAAAAATTAGTGTTCCATTTAAATGAAAAATTTCGGGCAAACCGGAAGACATCTAATATTAAAAATAATTCTAGGTAATTAGATATTTGTGTAGTATAGTAATCTGACTTTAAATTTTATCTAAAGAAAAAGAAGTTAGTAGTTGTACCTTTTCTTAACTGAATAACATAAGTATTTCTCGCAGAACTTTACAAGAAAGCAGATACATGAATATTTTGTTTAAAAAATAAAACTAATGTGCAGGAGATACGAAGTGAGCCACACCGTTATAGAATTATTTATTCACTTAATTTATTATTGACCTTAAAATTCGGGAGTACCTTAACAATGAAAATTAAAACTTAAAATAGTTGTAGGAGACAATATGTTGTAAAAATCCTTCAAATGAAAGTTGTAGAGCTTAACCTTAAAAGTTATGTTCAATACTACTTGGTACGAACCGTGTAACTAGCGCCCTCTATGAGTCAGATATAAAAGAAATTCATGGAATGTATCAATTTTCAAAACATATTCGTATAAAATTTCATTACAATGTTGCGAGTAGCAAAATCGTAAAACATGTGTATAAATTTTATTTCTTCAACGCCCATCTTAGATACGGATAGCGTTGTGAACATTTTTTTACTAAGCAAATTCAATTGTTTTTTAGTTTTCTACCTATCCTAGAGACGGGGTCATCTTTTTTTGAAACACTCTGTATAAATTTTGTTGTTGCTTGTTTAAACAGAAGTTGTGTATGTTAAAATTAACAAGCCTATTTTTTAATTATCTCTCTTTGTGTTTTCTTATCTCGCTTTCTTGTAACGTTTGCCCGAATACATCAACTTAGTGGCAACTACGATATTTTCTTCTCTCTTCATATATGCGAATCGATGCAAATATTACTGTTATGTTTCATCACGCGAACTACTTATCTTAAATCTGCACGATGAGTTTCCTTCAACCCTCCAGATGATGCATTTGAGGGTGCCGAAGGCATCTCTTCGTGCATATTTAGCCAGATCTTTTGGTGTGATGCGCAGTAGATGTCGTGGGTTTTATTCTAAACTATGAAATAACTTCATATCGATTCTAGAATACACGTATTCTAATAAAAAAATAATATCAATTTATTTTGCTGTAGTATTGTCTCACGAAAAGTGAGAAAAACAATATCTTGTAAAAAAAAGTGCTTCAAATGAAAGTTGTAGAAAATTTAATTTGCGACAACTTCTAAGAAACATTTTTTCTTGTAGAATTATTGTAATTGAAGGATTTCTGAGTAATATCTTGAGGTAAAAAATTTGAATAAAATTTGTGTAAATTTGAAATATTTTTATATGAAAAAGGATATATATATATATTGCTTTCTTCGAATGTTTCAACTTAGTCACAACCGCCATATTTTTTCCTCTCTTCATATATTATTTGTTTCTTTCTACTTGATTTTTCTCTGATGTATTATTCCAACGTATAACCAATATCAATAAGTATATATATAATTTTAGTTTTTTTTATTTGAAACAAATTGTACAAAGAATATTATTAAAAATAATCTAAAAATTTTTTTGTGTGCAATTAGTGGTCAGAACAATAAATTGTAGGTTAAAATTAACAAACCTATTTTTTAATTATTTTTCTTTGTGTTTACTCATCTTGCTTCCTTCTAATGTCTGTTAAGAAGTTAAAGAAGACAATATCTAAAAAAAATGCTTCAAATAAAAGATGTGGAAAATTTAATTAGCACCAACATTCATCAAATAATTTTTGTTCTAGAATTATTCTAATTGAAGGATTGTTAAATATAGATCACTTGAATACGGTTTAGGAGTAATTACTTATTAGATAAAAAATTAAATAGAACTTAAACATTTAAAACATTTTAGTTGAAAAATTTTACAATAATTATGATTGAAAATATTCTAGAAAATTTTGATTGTGTAATTACTAGCTATATCAAAAAGATTGTTTAAACAAAAGTTGTTTATGTTAAAATTAAAAGCCCTAATTATATTTAAATTATTTTTTCTTTGTGTTTTCTTATGTTGCTTCCTTCTAATTACTTTGTCATAACTACGATATTTTCTCCTCTCTTCATATGTGCATTGCTTCATATCTTTAGTTTTATTCCAACGTCAATATAATCAATTTTACAGATATATTTTAGCACCCGAACGACTTATCTTTAACATGCGCGGTTTGATAAAATCTGCGAACCCAAATGTTTGTTTTGTATATCCCAATTTTATTTTATCGCACATATTTGGCTACCATCTTTTTATTATTTTATATATAATGCTAAAAAATGCTTCAAATGAAAGTTACAGAGTATATAATTTCAACAAGTTTGTATAATAGTTCTAATTGAAGGATTGTTTGATTACGGTTTCTGAGTAATTACTTATTAAATAAAAATTTTAAATAAAATTTCTATAAATTTGAAACGTTTTTTATTTATAAAACATTATTCAAAGATAATTATTAAAAATATGATGCAAAAGTTTTTTGTTTAATTAATTGTGTATGTTAAAACAAAAACTCTATTTTAAATTATTTTTTATTTGTTTTTATACCTTTTTTTGTAATATCTGCCTAAATATCTCATCTTACTCACAACAACTGTGTTTTTCCTATCTTTATATATGCGAATGCGACGCATCTTCTACCTTCATTTTAATTCGAATGTTTTTTCAATGTATGACTTACTCTAATCATTCTTACCCTCCAGATGGTGATTTTGGAGTGCGGATACATCATTTCATGCATATTTACACAACAACTGTTTAGAATGATTTGCAGTAGATGTTGTAGGTTTTATTTTAAACACTCCAATAGCGTCATTTTGTTTCATGAATGTACGTATTCTAAACGAAAAATAATATGAATTGACTTTGTTGTCGTATTGTCTCTCGAAGTTAAATGAGACAATATCTTGTAAAAAATACTTCAAATGAAGGTTACAGAAAATTTAATTTGGAACAACTTCTAACAAATAATTCTTGTTGTAGAATTATTGTAATTGGAGGATTGTTAAATGTAGGGCGTTTGATTACGGTATTTGAGTTTCTTATATGATCAAAAGTTTTAAACAAACTTTGAATTTAAAAAACTTTTTTGTTAAAAAAATAATACAAAAAATATTTTAAAAAATATTATAGAAAAAAAAATTGTTTGTTTAATTACTAACCGGATTAAAAATTGTTTAAAGAAAGGTTGTGAATGTTATAATTAAATGTTCTATTTTTCAATTATTTTTATCTTGCTTTCTTCTAATATCAACCTGAATATCTGAACTTCGATATTTTCCTTTTTGTTCATATATGCGTCACCTTCATTTACAGTTATAATTCAGCTTGCGAACAAGTTACATAAACATGCGCGATATGATCATTATTTCGGTTCTAGAGTATACGTATTTTAATCGAAAAATAATACAAATTTATTTTGAGGTCGTATTTTTCTGTCAAAAATTTAGAAAAGTCTATATCTGTGAAAAAATGATTCAAATGAAAGTTGCAGAAGATTTTACTTTACAATAACTATCAAATAAGTTTTGTTGTAAAAAAATTATTGTAATTGAAGTATTGTTAAATATTTATTACGGTTTGGTAGTAATTACTTATTAGATACCAAAATCAACATAATTTTTAAACACATTTTATTTGAAATTTTTTTAAAGAATATTGATAAAAATATTCTTGAATAAAATTTTTTAGTAAGTATTAGCCAGATAAAAAAAAATGTTTGAGCAACAGTTGTGTATGTTAAAATTAACAAGCCTATTTTTTAATTATTTTTTGTGTTTTCTTATCTTTCTTGTAATGCTTTAGTCACACCTACAATATTGTTTAGTCACACCTACAATGTTTTCCTCTCTTCAGATACTGTGTGTCCCAGGGAAAAGTTGACATAAGCAAGCGTTTCTATGTTAAATTTAGAATTAATGCATGTCCTTTTCTGGTACAATTTGACCACAATACAGCATCATATTCGATTATACGGTGCGATTCAAAGTCTTAAGTAAATTCGTTAAAAAAAAACGCACGATTTTATTTTTCAAAAAGATACTTTTTTCTGTTAAAATTTTGTTTCGATGTTTTTTTGTTTGCCAGAAATGACGTCACCATAATTTTTTTTAAATGGTAACTCTAGTTTCTTTTTACTTAAAATGAAAGATCAAATAGCATTTTAAATAGAAATGTCAAAATTTTGACAGGTCCCATAAGAAAATTTTGATAATTTTTTTTTAAATTGGTTGTTCAAAATGAAAAAAAACTGTTAGCAAGTACTTTTTAAATACTAAACTGTTTATACATTTTAGAAAAGAAAACACATCAAATTAAGTGTTCAAACTGCCTTCTCGCACTTCTTGACAATAACCTAATCTGGTTTGAAATTCTTGAAGCACATTGTGTGATGTTTCCCCTGTAATTCTACGTATTGTTCCTTTGATTATATCTCTCAGTTGTTCTAAATTGTCCGGTTTATCTTGATAAATTTTAGATTTTACGTATCCCCACAAGAAAAGTCAAGTGGGGTAAGATCTGGGGATCTCGCTGGCCATCCCACTCCGTCCAATCCACCTTCCAGGAAACGTTTCGTTTAAATATTGTTGCACTCTTACTGCGAAATGTGGTGGCGCACCGTCTTGCTAAAACCACAATACATTGATGAGAACATCTGGATCTTCGTCATTTGGAAACATTTCGCTTAAAGCGGGTAGTAACTCATTGCGTAAAATTCTAAATACATTGGGCCCGTTAATGTATTTTCGAAGATAATGCGATCACCAACAATTCCAGCCCATACATTTAGTTTCTGAAGATATTGTGTGTGGTGTTCTCTAAACCAATGAGAATTCGCTGGATCCCAATATCTACAATTCTGTCTATTCACAGTTCCGTTCAAATAAAAAGTTGCTTCATCAGAAAATACTATTTGATTATTCCATGCGAGATTATTATTGCATATATTCATCATTACTTCTGTGAATTCTATTCTTCGATCTGAATCATCGTCATTTAGTTCATGCAGCATGATAATTTTGTAAGGGTGCCATTTTTTTTTTTAATTTCTAATAACAGATGTTTGACTAATTCCATGATCCGCAGCAACAGCTCGGGTTGCCATATTAGGATTCTCTTGCAAATGTGTTTTCCTCAACTGTCGGACGGCCAGATCTTCTAAGATCCCTCACGTGCCCATGTTTCCGAAATTTTCTTTCTACTGCACCCACAGTCGCGAGTGATATCTGGGTTCTTGGATATTTGTTGTTGAATAATCGAAAGACCTCTGCGTGCGTTCCATTATTTTACCGTATCCTATCATTATTAGGATTTCTATTCTCTGTTTTTCACTTAACTTTACCATCTTAGTATCAAAGAACAAAAGATAAGAAAATATTCTTTGACAAAATAATTAATGACAGAAGTTAACTTGATCGAATTTTAATTGATTGAGTTATTGTCAAGAAGTGGGGGAAGGCAGTTTGAACACTTAATTTGATGTGTTCTCTTTTCTAAAATGTATAAAAATTTAGTATTCAAAAAGTGCTTGCTAACAGTTTTTTTTCATTTTTGAACAACCAATTTCGAAAAAAATTTTTTCTCGAAAATTTTCTTATGAGACCTGTCAAAATTTTTTACATTTCTATTTAAAAGACTAGTTGATCTTTTATTTTCAATGAAAAAAGGTGTCTTTTTGAAAAATAAAATCGACGTGTCCGAGAATTTTGCTGAAAAATACTCCGTTTTTTTTAAACGAATTTACTTAAGACTTTTGACTCGCACTGTATAGATAAATGAGAACAAATTTATGTGGTAATATAAGTGGTTTAAGTGTATTTTAATTTAAAAAACTCTACAATTCGGTATACAATTTTTATAAAATGAGTTTAATATTTTCAACTCTTTTATCAAAATATTAAATTCACTTTACAAGATTGTATTATATTGATAATAAACATAATAAAAAATAATACCACAATCGGAATTGAACGCAAAATATTACTTAGCAACAAAGTAAACAATTCGTTTACACAGGCCGCTTAATAAACAAAAATCCATTTGGTTAAAAATAATTTGTTTTACTAATTTTTAGTACACTGGTGTCCGATCCTTTATGGACCAAGATACATGGTGTTTTATTTATTTTGTTTATTTCTTTATTTGCCGTTACTCACGAACGAAAATATAATATGTACCTCAGCACTAAAGTTCTTTTTCATGACGAATGTGGTTTAGTTGCAGAGGCGATAGCCGAGGCAAATAAAACATAACTTTAGTGCCTTGATACATAAATAACTATTAAGAATATTCTAAAAACAATTTTGTGTGTAATTATTGTGCAGATCAATAAATAGTGTAAACAAAACTTGTGAAAGTTAAAGTCTGTCCAGAAACGAAGCGAAGTAATAAATCAACATGTTTAACAGATTCCAATGGCCTACCGATGTATTGATACTTTTTCGATAAGGGTTTAGTTTGTTCTTGCTATATTTTATTTTTCAAACTCTATAAAATGGTTTCTAACAAACGATATGTTTCATAATTACAATGACATGTTTAAAATTACTTTCAATAAAACACAATAAAACGCAATCGTAATTTTTTTTTGTCAGCAAAACCCATGTACACGCCTATGATCTTTAGTTTAGACCTCAAGAACTAGTGCGTCCCATTGTTAACGGATTGGGAGCTATTCATAAATAGCTTACGTTGTAACACTATAGTATAGAAGCGGTATATCCTAAAACTAGTTTTAAAATCTTTTTATGTATTTCATACAAAATCGTGTACCGCTTATATGTAAAATAAATGAACTATCTTAATTTATTACTTCGCTTCGTTTCTAGACAGACTTTAATAGTGATTTTCCTACCGAGTGTCTAGATCTACTGTGCGGAGCGAACCGGAGCATTCGTGCCTCTATAGACACTCGAACGGTATTTGCACTTCCGCACGAGTTAGGAACAATATTTTTTAGACGGTTTGAACAACATAACTGAAACTAATTATTAATTTCCAATTACATCGGAGACAAATTCCTCTATAATCTGGATACCTTAAACCGTTGCTATGGTCATGTTGTTTATTATTTTAAATTGTTTCTTATTCTAGCTTTGAATTTCTGAATTTCTAAAAAGTGTGTTATCTCCTCTAAACTGTAAACAATAAAATATTGGTAGTGATCTGTAAACTCTGAAATATGGATAATGATGAAGATAGTATTTTGGAAGCAGCAAATGAAACCAGCCTCAAGTTGTTGCCCCCTAAATCCCGGCAACGCTATGAGGAAGCTTATAGCAAGTTTATGGAGTGGCGAAAGCAAAACAGGGTAAATTCTTCGTTTTTGCAAATCGTCCTGCTTGCGTATTTTGGAGAGCTGTCGAAAAAAATTGCCCCAAGCACAGTATAGACGCAATTTTCTATGATAAGAAGCATGCTTATTGTTTACCAGAATACTAATATTAGTCATATTCTAAATTGAAAGCCTTTCTGAAAAGAATGTCGCAAGGATACAAACCGATAAATCGAGAACTTTAACTGCTGAAGAAGAAGCGCCAGACGGCAAATATTTGTTACAGAAAGTAAGTACATCCCTATAAACAAAAACCCTTCATCAATTGAAGTTTCAATTTTAGGTAATTTTGATGTTCGGAATTAGTGAAGCCATGCGAAGGAACGAATTGGCCTAATTAAAAATTGACGGTATCTATCGCAAATATGCTGCTCTTCGACCACCAAATACGTCTGAACGTCGCGTTTTTGTGAATTATCAGCAAGCCAAATGCACTAAACAGCCCGTTGTAATCAACAAGATAGGTAGCATCCCAAAATTGATTGCTACCTACCTTGGTTTAGAGGAACCCGCATCTTACACGAGCCACTTTATGAGGCGATATTTTGAAGTTTCTGACCACAGGTTGCTACGTTGATATGTGTAACTTTCGTGACAAGCCGTCTAAAAAAAATAACAAGCCTATTTTTTAAATATTTTTCTTTGTTTTTACTTATCTTGCTTTCTTCTAATGCCTGCCTGAATTTCTTAACTTAGTCACAACTACGATATTTTCTCCTATCTTCATATGTCTGATGTATCCTCTACCTACAATTTTATTCCCATATATTATTCCAAAACATGACCAACATCAATATTATAAATTTTACAGGTATATTTAAGCACGCAAACTTCTTATTCTAAACATGCGCGATGAGATGTTTTTCAAACCCACTAGATGTTGGTTTTGTGGGTGCGGAAGACATCTTTTGTGCATATTTAGCTAGCAACTGTTTGTGATGATTAGACGAAGTGGGTTTTATTCTAAGCATTCAAATAACGTAGTTTCGGTTCTAGAATAGACGTATTCTAAACGAAAACGACAAATTTTCCAAAAACGCCCTGTAGCTCAGAAACAAAAAGATAATGCGCAATAGACATCTTTTCATGCATATTTAACAATCATCTCTTTGGGATGATGCGCAGTAGACGTCGTGGTTTTATTCTAAACCCTCAAATAGGGTCATTTAAGTTCGAAAAATAATATTGCAAATTGATTTTTCCTTCGTATTGTTTCTTGAAGAAGTAAAATAAAATGCTTCAAATAAAAGTTGTAGAAAGTTCTGTTACATAAATTTTTTGTAGAATTATTGTAATTGATGGATTGTAAATTTTGGTATAGTAATTAGTTATTACATCAGATAAAAAATTTGAAAATAATTTGAGTAAATTTGAAACTTTTTTATAATTGTATAAAGACTATTATTTAAAATATTCTTAACTTTTGTGTAATTAATAGCTAAATCAAAATATTGTTTAAATATAGGTTATGTATGTTAAAATTAATAAACCTATTATTTAAACCACTCTTTGTTTTTAACTTGCTTTTTTCTAATATTTGTCTAAACTTAATCACATCCGCGCTATTTTTCCTCTCTTTATATATTCAAATGCGATGTATTCCTCCATCTTGACTTTTATTCAATGTATTTCTCCACGTATGACCAACATAAATACATTAAATTTTACTGTTATATTTCAGCACGAGTACGAGTATTCTAAACATACGCGATTAGATGTGTTCCGACCATACCAGATGGTAGTTTTGGGGGTTCGGTAGACATCTATTCGTGCATATTTAACAAACATCTCTTTGGGATGATGCGCAGAAGACGTCGTGGGTTTTATTCTAAATTCTCAAATAGGGTCATTTTGGTTCTAGAATAGACGTATTCTTAACGGAAAATAATACTGCAAATTAATTTTGCTGTAGTATTGTCTAGAAAAAGTTAAAGGTGACAATGTCTTGTACAAAATGTTTCAAATGAATGTTTAGAAAATGTAATTTATAACAACTTCTTGTAGTGAAATTAATGTAATGGAAGGGTTGTTAAATATAGGTGACTTGATTACGGTTTCGGAGTAATTAGTTATTAGATAATAAAATAAAACATAAATTTGTATATCATGTGTCTGATTAAGAGTAGCTACCGACTGTATCTTAGAAACTATTTATCGTACAACTTAGAGAAAAATCCATTTAATAAAGTTGCTTATGAGAAACTGCTGGAAAATATTTTCAAGTTTTCTACTCTACCGAAAGGGGGCGTAGTTCACAATAATAATACAAAAACACATTTTTTATTATAAATGCATAGTAATGGTACCATCAAATTTCAATATTCATAATCCTCAGATCATTTTATGTAACTTTGCTTCAATGCTTTTCCTTTTTTCTTGTCAAATAACTGGTGGGGGTGACTGGGAAAGCTGAATAAAGTAAAACAGTCATACGTTTTGTACCGCTTTAGGGATTTGAACAAATTTAATATCATTTGAAAGTCAGTTCAATGCCTAATGAAATATTATATTATCAATATCAATATCTATTTCTAAGTGGAGATAAGAAAAAATATAGTATACTAGGGGATCGACTTTTATTATTAACTAAATTGAAAATTTTTACATAATCTAGTAGGCGTCTAGATGTCATATTTTGGTTAGACAAATAGGTATTAGTATATTTTATATTTTAGATAAAAAACAATATCTAGTAAAATATGCTTCAAATAAAAGTTGTAGAAAATTTAATTTTCAGCAACTTGTATCAATTAATTTTTTTGTATAATTATTGTAATTAAAAGATTGTTAAACACAATTTACTTAATAACGGTTTGTAAGTAATTACATATTAAATAAAAAATTAATTGGTATAAATTTGAAATTAATTTTATTTGAAAAAAAATATATAAAGGGTACTATTAAAAATATCGTAAAATTTTGTTTTGTTTAATTAATAGCTATATCAAAAGGTTGTGTTTATAAATGTTAAAATTAAAAAACCTATTTTTAAAATAAAATTTCTATAAACTTGAGACGTTTTGAATTTGTAAAAAATTGTACAGATATTATTAAAAATATCATAGAAAAAGTTTTTTGTGTAACATTCATACAATTTGTGTAAATAAACAATGTTTATTTGAAAAATGTACAAAGATTATTACTAAAAATATTTTAGAATAAATCTTTTTGGAATTATTAGAAAATAAAAATTTATTTTGTGTTCTCTTATCTTTCTTTTTCTAATATTTTCTTGAATATCTCAACTAACTAAATTTTACTGATATATTTTAGTACGCGTACAACTTACTTTAAGCGTTGATTGAAATATTTCATTTAAGCATGCACGATAATACGTCTTCCTCATCTTCAAGATGATGGTTTTAAAGATGCGGAAGACATATTCTCGTGTATATTTAGCCAACAACTTTTGGAATGATTTTACGAAGCAGTCGTCGTGGGTTTTAATTTAAACGCTCAAATAACGTCATTTTGTTTAAAGAATATACTTATTCTGAACGGAAAATAATACGAATTGATTTTGTATGTCATATTGTTTCTCGAAAAAGTTAAAGGAAGAAATACTATGTAAAAAATGCTTCAAATGAAAATTACAGAACATTTATTTTGCAACAATTTCTAACAAACAACTTTGTTGAATTATTGTAATTGAATAATTTAAAACATTTTTTAGTTGAAAAATAGCACAAATAATATTATATAAAATGTTGTAAAAATTTTTTTTTGATTAATTATGTACTAGCCATAAAAAAAATTTTATAAAAAAAGGTTGTAATGTTATATTTTTAAATTATTTCTCTTGGCGTTTTCTTATCTCGATTCCTTCTAATACCAACCTTATATCAACTTTGTTACAACTACGATATTTTCTTCTCTCTTCATATATGTATTGTATCTTTCACCTTTATTTTATTGTAATGTTTTCTGTGCGTATGACCAACATTAATACTCTAAAGTGTTTCTTGTACATATTTAACCACCACCTTTTGGGATAATAAGTTGTGGATTTTATGCTAAACATTTAAAATAAGGTCATTTCGGTTCGAAAATAATACTGCAAATTGAATTTTTCTTTCTTTGAAGAAGTTAAAGAAAATGCTTCAAATAAAAGTTGTTGAAAGTTCTATTAAATACATTTTGTTGTAGAATTATTGTAATTGTTGTATTGTAAAATATAGGTACAGTAATTAGTTATTATATCAGATAAAAAATTTGAAAATAATTTGTGTAAATTTGAAACTTTCTTTATAATTGTATAAAGATTATTATTTAAAATATACTTCAATTATTGTGTAATTAATAGCTAACCAAAATATTGTTTAAATATAGGTTATGTATGTTAAAATTAATAAGCCTTTTTTTATCTTGCTTTTTTTTTAATATTTGTTTAAACTTAATCACATCCGCGCTATTTTTTCTTCTTTTCATGTATTCAAATGCGATGTATTCTCCATCTTGACTTTTATTCTAATGTATTTCTCCACGTATGACCAACATAAATACATTAAATTTTACTGTTATATTTCAGCACGAGTACGAGTATTCTAAACATACGCGATTAGATGTGTACCGACCATACCAGATGGTAGTTTTGGGGTTCGGTAGACATCTATTCGTGCATATTTAACAAACATCTCTTTGGGATGATGCGCAGAAGACGTCGTGAGTTTTATTCTAAACTCTCAAATAGGGTCATTTTGGTTCTAGAATAGACGTATTCCTTAACGGAAAATAATACTGCAAATTAATTTTGCTGTAGTATTGTCTCTAGAAAAGTTAATGGTGACAATGTCTTGTACAAAAATGTTTTAAATGAATGTTTAGAAAATGTAATTTATAACAACTTCTTGTAGTAGAATTAATGTAATTGAAGGGTTGTTAAATATAGGTAACTTGATTACGGTTTCAGATAATTAGTTATTAGATAATAAAATCAAAATAAATGTGTGTATCATGTATCTGATTAAGAGAAGCCAACGATGTATCTTAGAAACTATTTATCGTACAACTTAGAAAAAAATCCATTTAATAAAGTCGCTTATGATAAACTGCTGGAAAATAGTTTCAAGTTACTTATTCTACCGATAGGGGGCGTAGTTCACAATAATAATACAAAAACACATTTTTATAATAAATGCATGGTAATGGTACCATAAAATTTCAATATTCCTAATCCTCAGATCATTTTATCTAAGTTTGCTTCAATGCTCTTTCTTCTATCTTGTCAAATAACAAGTAGGGGTGACTGGGAAAGCTGACTAAGTAAAACAGTCATAACTTTTGTACCGTTTTAGGGATTTTAACAAATTTAATATCATTTGAAAGTCAATTCAATGCCTAATGAAATATTATATTATTTTTTATTCTGATTATTTAACGATCATTAGGTGGCGTTGTTTGACCAATTGTTAATTTTTGACTTTTTTGGGAATTTTCAAATGCAATGCTATACTTTTAAATTATTTACTTAAAAGAGCATGAAATCAAATAAAAATGGTAAAATCGCATCTCAGTATCTATTTTCTAAATGGAGATACCTAAAAATATAGTATACTATGGGATAGACTTTTATTCTTAACTAAATTGAAATTTGTACATAATCTAGTAGGCGTCTAGACGTCATATTTTGGTTAGACTAATAGCCCTTGCTATATTTTATATTTTAAATAAGAAAACAAACTCTTGTAAAAAATGCTTCAATTAAAAGGTGTAGAAAACCTCTTTTTGTTTTTTTTAACTTGCTTTTTTTCTAATATTTGTCTAAACTTAATCACATCCGCGCTATTTTTTCTTCTCTTCATATATTCAAATGCGATGTATTCTCCATCTTGACTTTTATTCCAATGTATTTCTCCACGTATGACCAACATAAATACACTAAATTTACTGTTATATTTCAGCACGAGTACGAGTATTCTAAACATACGCGATTAGGTGTCTTCCGAACATACCAGATGGTGGTTTTGGGGTTCGGTAGACATCTATTCGTGCATATTTAACAAACATCTCTTTGGGATGATGCGCAGAAGATGTCGGGTTTTATTCCTAAACCTCTCAAATAGGGTCATTTTGGTTCTAGATTAGACGTATTTTCAACGGAAAATAATACTGCAAATTAATTTTGCTATCGTATTGTCTCTATAAATATTAAAGGTGACAATGTCTTGTACAAAAAATGTTTCAAATGAATGTTTAGAAAATGTAGTTTATAACAACTTATTGTAGTAGAATTAATGTAATTGAAGAATTGTTAAATATAAGTGACTTGATTACGGTTTCGAGTAATTAGTTATTAGATAATAAAATAAAACATAAATTTGTATACCATGTGTCTGATTAAGAGTAGCTACCGACTGTATCTTAGAAACTATTTATCGTACAACTTAGAGAAAAAATCCATTTAATAAAGTTGCTTATGAGAAACTGTTGGAAAATATTTTCAAGTTTTCTACTCTACCGATAGGGGCGTAGTTCACAATAATAATACAAAAACACATCTTTTATAATAAATGCATAGTAATGGTACCATCAAATTTCAATATTCATAATCCTCAGATCATTTTATGTAACTTTACTTTAATTCTTTTCCTTCATCTTGTCAAATAACTGGTAGGGGTGACTGGGAAAGCTGACTAAGTAAAACAAGTGATACGTTTTGTACCGCTTTAGGATTTTAACAAATTTAATATCATTTGAAAGTCAATTCAATGCCTAATGAAATATTATATTATCAATATCAATATCTATTTTCTAAGTGAAGATAAGAAAAAAATATAGTATACTAGAGATCGACTTTTATTATTAACTAAATTGAAAATTTTACATAATCTAGTAGGCGTCTAGATGTCATATTTTGGTTAGACAAATAGGTATTAATATATTTTATATTTTAAGATAAAAACAATATCTAGTAAAAAATACTTCAAATAAAAGTTGTAGAAAATTTAATTTTCAGCAACTTGTATCAATTAATTTTTTGTATAATTATTGTAATTAAAAGATTGTTAAACACAATTTACTTAATAACGGTTTGTGAGTAATTACTTATTAAATTATAAAATTGATTGGTATAAATTTGAAATTAATTTTTATTTGAAAAAAATGTATAAAGGTTATTATTAAAAATATCGTAAAATTTTGTTTTGTTTAATTAATAGCTATATCAAAAAAATTAAATCAAAAGGTTGTGTTTAAAAATGTTAAAATTAAAAACCTATTTTTTTAAAATAAAATTTCTATAAACTTGAGACGTTTTTAATTTGTAAAAATTGTACAGATATTATTAAAAATATCATAGAAAAAGTTTTTGTGTAACATTCATACAATTTGTGTAAATAAACAATGTTTATTTGAAAAAAATGTAGAAAGATTATTACTAAAAATATTTTAGAATAAATCTTTTTTGGTAATTATTAGCCAAATAAAATTTATTTTGTGTTCTCTTATCTTTCTTTTTCTAATATTTTCTTGAATATCTCAACTAACTAAATTTTACTGTTATATTTTAGTACGCGTACAACTTACTTTAAGCATGCACGATAATACGTCTGCCTCATCTTCAAGATGATGGTTTTAAAGATGCGGAAGACATATTCTCGTTTTAGCCAACAACTTTTGGAATGATTTTACGAAGCAGTCGTCGTGGGTTTTAATTTAAACACTCAAATAGCGTCATTTTGTTTAAAGAATATACTTATTCTAAACGAAAAATAATACGAATTGATTTTGCTGTCGTATTGTTTCTCGAAAAAGTTAAAAGGAAACAATACTTTGTAAAAAATTTCTTCAAATGAAAGTTGCAGAACATTTAGTTTGCAACAATTTCTAACAAACAACTTTTGTTGTAGAATTATTACAATTGAATGATTTAAAACATTTTTAGTTGAAAAATAGGACAAATAATATAAAAAATGTTGTAAAAATTTTTTGATTAATTATGTACTAACCATATCAACAAAATTTTATAAAAAAAGGTTGTAAATGTTATATTTTAAATTATTTCTATTGGCGCTTTTTATCTCGATTTCTTCTAATACCAGCCTTATCTCAACTTTGTTACAACTACGATATTTTCTTCTCTCTTCATATATGTATTGTATCTTTCACCTTTATTTTTTATTCTAATGTTTTCTGCGCGTATGACCAACATTAATACTCTAAATTGTTTCTTGTGCATATTTAACCACCACCTTTTTGGGATAATAAGTTGTGGATTTTATTCTAAACACTTAAAATAGCGTCATTTCGGTTCGAAAAATAATACTGCAAATTGATTTTCTTTCGTATTGTTTCTTGAAGAAGTTAAAGAAAATGCTTCAAATAAAAGTTGACGAAAGTTCTGTTAAATAATTTTGTTGTAGAATTATTGTAATTGATGTATTGTAAAATATAGGTATAGTAATTAGTTATTATATCAGATAAAAATATTTGAAAATATTTGTGTAAATTTGAAACTTTCTTTATAATTGTATAAAGATTATTATTTAAAATATTCTTCAATTATTGTGTAATTAATAGCTAAATCAAAATATTGTTTAAATGTAGGTAATGTATGTTAAAATTAATGAGCCTTTTTTGTTTTTTATCTTGCTTTTTTCTAATATTTGTCTAAACTTAATCACATCCGCGCTATTTTTTCTTCTCTTCATATATTCAAATGCGATGTATTCTCCATCTTGACTTTTATTCCAATGTATTTCTCCATGTATGACCAACATAAATACATTAAATTTTACTGTTATATTTCAGCACGAGTACGAGTATTCTAAACATACGCGATTAGATGTCTTCCGACCTTACCAGATGGTGGTTTTGGGGTTCGGTAGACATCTATTCGTGCATACTTAACAAACATCTCTTTGGGATGATGCGCAGAAGACGTCGTGCGTTTTATTCTAAACTCTCAAATAGGGTCATTTTGGTTCTAGAATAGACGTATTCTTAACGGAAAATAATACTGCAAGTTAATTTTGCTGTAGTATTGTCTCTAGAAAAAGTTAAAGGTGACAATGTCTTGTTCAAAAAATGTTTCAAATGAATATTTAGAAAATGTAATTTATGACAACTTCTTGTAGTAGAATGAATGTAATTGAAGGGTTGTTAAATATAGGTGACTTGATTACGGTTTCGGAGTAATTAGTTATTAGATAATAAAATAAAAAATAAATATTGGTCACTTGACATTACATAACAAGTTTTAAACTCAATTTGTGTAAATTTAAAACAATTTTTATTGTCTAAATAATGTACAAAGATGATTATATAAAATATTCCAGAATGTATATTTATTAGCCAGATTGTTTGAACAAAAGTTCTGTATGTTAAAATTTGAAAAACTATTGTTTAATGGTTTGTCTTTTGTTTTTATTTTCTCGCACACCTAGATGGAAACTATTTTCAATCGCATTTTGTACAAATATGTTTGTGCCTGTAGGTCTTTAGCCTAGAGGTAGAGGCGAATAGAATAACTTGATTTAAATTTCACATGTAAGTTTTCAGAGATAGTACATTTTTTCTTTTAAGTTTTTTCTATTTATTACTACTACTACTATTTACTTCAAAATTAGTTCTTTGGACAATATATACTACAAACTTTTTGGGAAGTTTTCTAAAATCGATTAAAATGATTTGGATTACTTAAAATAAGATTGTAGAATTTTCTAGAAAATTTGTGCAGGTCAAAAATATGGTGCTATCAGTTTTCCCGGATAATTCTTAAACAAAGTGTAGAGTAACTGTTCTTTTATGTACTGTACCATTTATTTTATCTTTACTCTATTCGAATGTCTGTCTGAATATATAACTATGATATTTACTTTTCTCTTCATTTTATTCGAATATATTTCTTTGCGTATGACCAAAATTAATAGACCAAATTTGACAGATATAATTCAACACGCAAACGAGCGCGATATGGTGACTCTTGGCACCTCCAGATGTTTACTTTTCTGTGTCCAGATGGTAATTTTTGAGTGTACGAAAGTCATTATTTCCTGCATATTTAGCCATCATCTTTTTGGGGTATTGCGTAATTAATTCAAACTGATTTTGTTGTCGTAAAGTCGAAAAAGTTAAAGGAGACAAAAAAAATGCTTCAAATGAAAGTTGTAGAAAATTTAATTGACAACATCTTTTATCAAATGATTTTAGTTGTAAAATTTTTGTAATTAAAAGATTGTTAGATACAGTTCACTTGATTACAGTTTTTGGGTATTCATTTATCAAATAAAAAAAATTTATTAAGACAATGTTGTAATTTGCAAATATTTTTTTCAATTTTTACCGAGATTATTATTCAAAATATTCTAGACATACTTGTTGTATAATTACTTAGCTATACCAAAAAATCGTTTAAACAAAGATTGTGTATGTTAAAGTTTAAAGCTTAAACTCCTAATGTCTCAACTTAATCATAAGTACGATATTTTCCTCGACTTTCATATGTGCGTTGTTTTCTCTATCTTACTTTAGGTCACTTGATTATGGTTTCTAAGTAAATAATTTTTAAATAAAATTTTTTTAAATTTTTTTATTTTAAAAAATTGTATAAAGATAATTATTTACTAAAAACTGTGTGTATAGTAAAATTAAAAAGAAATTATTTCTCTTATATATCTCTCTTTGTGTTTTCTACTATCTGCCTGATTATCTCAACTCAGTCACAACTACGATACTTTTTCTCATATGCGATGTGTCCTCCACCTCCAACATTTTACTGTTTTATTTCAGGAAACGAACGATTTGGTTTAACATGCATACCATTTATGTAAATTTAAAACAATTTTTATTGGAAAAAAATGTGCAAAAAATAAACATTATAAATATTTTAGAAAAACAATTTTTTGTGTAATCAGGCAGATTAAAAAATTATTTAAACAATAGTTGTGCATGTTAAAATTAAAATTTTATTTTACATTATTTCTTATTGTGTTTTACTTTTTTTTTGCTTTTTTCTAATATCTGAGTAAATTCCTCAACTTAATCGCCCTTCGATATTTTCTCTTCTCTTGATTTATACGATGTATCTTTCACCATCATTTATATCGCAATTTATTTCTTTGCGGATGACAAATATCAATATATCAAGTTTTACAGGTATAATTCTGCATGCGAACGAGTTACTTTAAAAATGCGCGATACAGCACCTCCAGATGTTGATTTTTGGGTGTGCGAAAGTCATCATTTCGTGCATATTTAGCCAACATTTCTTTGGGGTGATGCCCAGTAGACGTCAGGGATTTATTCTAAACACTGAAATAGCGTTATTTCGGTTCTAGAATAAACGTATTATATCAGAAATTAATAAATATTATTTTGCGGTCGGTGTAAAAAAAAATGTTTCAAATGAGTGGTGTAGAAAATTTAATTTACAACAAGTTCTATTAATTAAATTTTAATGTATAATTGTAATTGATAGAGTTGTTAAATATAGCTCCATTGATTACGGTTTCGGGATAATTAAATATTACAGAAAGAAAGAAAGAAATAGTTTTTGTAAATTTGAAACATTTTTACTTGAAAAATTGAATAAAAATGATTATTAAAATATTTTAGAATTTTTTTAATAGCTAGACTAAATAATTAGTTAAACGAAGGTTATGTACGTTAAAATTAGAAGATCCGTTTTTAATTATTGATTTTCTTTTTGTTTTCTGTTTTCGCTTTTGTTTTCTAATATCTGTCTGATTATCTCAACTCATAACAACGATATTTCGCAAATGCGATGCATCATTCATCTTCATTTTATTCCAATGAATTTCTACACGTATGACCAATATAATATTGTAAATTTTACTGTATATTTCATTACTCATACGACGTACTCTAAATATTTGAGATTTTGTGTTTTCTGCCTCCTCCAGATGGTGGTTTTGGGGGTTCGGAAAACACGTTTTCGTGCATATTTAGTCAACACATTTTGGGATAATGCGCTGTACACGTCGAGAGTTTTATTCTAAACATCATCAAATAGCATCATTTTGGTCCTAGAATAGACGTATTCTAAACGAAAATAATACAATCTGATTTTGCTGTCGAATTATTTCTCAATTGCCTCGACGGAAAAAAAATCTTGTGAGATCAATGTTTCAAATAAAAGTTGGGGAAAACTTAATTTACAACAACATCCATCAAATATATTGGTGTAAATTATTGCAATTGAAGGAGTGTTAAATATAGGTCACTTGATTATGGTGTCGGATTAATTACTTATTAGATACAAAAATTTAAAAATGTGTGCCTATAATTTTTACTTGAAAAAAATGTATAAAAACTATTATTCAAAAATTTTTTTTCTTTAATTATTAACTAGATCAAAAATTGTTAAAACGATGGTTGTGTATATTGTAAAAACGGTTCACATGAAAATTAGATACAGAATATATAATTTGCAAACAACTTCTACCGAACATTTTTGTTGTATTTTCGATTATTACAATTAAAGAATATATGTCACTTGATTACAGACTCTAACTTATTAGATAAAAAATATTAAATATAATTTGATAAAATTTGAAACATTTTTTGAACGAAAAAATTGTTCAAAGATTATTATTACGAATATTAAAGAAAATTTATTTGTGTAACTACTAGTCAGATCAAAATTGTTTTAATGAAAGTTGTGTATATTAAAATTAAAAGGTCTATTTTTAAATTATTGCTCTTCGTGATTTCTTATTTTGCTTTTTTAATGTCTGCCTGAATATATCAAAATGGTAGTAACTACGATATTTTCTCTTCTCTTACACATGCGATGCTTCCTCCGCTGCTATTTGTATTTAAATGTATTTTTCAACGCATGACATAACATCAATACACTAAATTTTTATATTCCAGCAGGCGTACGAAGTATTCTGAAAAATGCACGATAAGGTGTCTTCCATTTCTTCCAGATGTTGGTTCTGGGGTGCAGAAAACATATTTTCTTGCATATTTAGCTGACATCTCTTTGGGATGATGCGTAAGTAGACTCGTGGGTTTATTCTTAACACTCAAATACCGACATTTTGGTTCTAAAATACACGTATTCTAAATGAAAAATCATACAAATTAATTTTGATGTCGTATTGTCTCTCGAAAAGTTACAGAAGGCAATATCTTTATAAAAAATGTTTCAAATGAAAGTTGTAGAAAATTGGTAACAACAGTTATCAAAAATTTTTGTTGTAGAATTATTGTTTGAATCATTGTTAAATACTTGACTACGGTTTAGAAGTAATTACTTATTAGAATATAAAATTTTAAATCAAAAATTTGTATAATTCTAAAAGATTATTATTAAGAATATTAACGTAGTTACTAGCTAGATGAAAAATTGTTTAAAAAAATTGTTAATGTCAAAATTAAATTTCTTATTTTATTTTATTTTTTCAAATGTATTTCTCAAATATGACCAACATATCAATACTCTAAATTTTACTGTTTTATTTCAGCATGCGAACGACTTACTTTAAACATACGCGATAGAATGTCTACCTCACATTCCGGATGGTGTTTTGGGTGTGCAGACATTATTTCGTGCATACCCAACATATATTCTAAACACCCAAATAGCGCAATTTCGGTTCTAGAATAGACTTATTCTGAACGAAAAATAATACAAAAATGATTTTTGTCTCTCGAAAACGTTAAAGCAGGTAATACCTTATTAAAGAAATGCTTCAGATGAATGTTGTAGATAATTGAATTTACAACTTTATCAAATACTTTTGGTTATACAATTATTGTTACTGAAAGATTATTAAATAAGTCATTAGATTACAGTTTCTTAATAGATAATGTAATTTTAAATAAAATTTGTGTCAGTATGAAACATTTTTTATTTCAAAAAATTGTACGAAATAATGAATAATTATAAGCCAGTTAAAAATTGTTTAAAAAGGTTATAAATGTTATTATAAATGGCTTATTTTTAAATTATTTCTTTTTGTGCTTTCTTATCTTGCTTTCTTCTAATGTCTGCCTTTCTCCATATATGCGATGTTTCCTATAACTTAATTTTTTTTCAAATGTATTTCTCTCCACGTAGGACCAAGATCAATACATTAAATCTTTCTGTTATACTTCAGCACACGTACGACGCATTCTAAACATACGCGATTAGGTGTCTTTGGACTCTTCCAGATGGTGGTTTTGGAGATTCCAAAGACATCTATTCGTGCATATTTAGCCATCATCTTGGGATGATGCGCAGTTGACTCGGAGGTTTATTTTAAACACTCAAATAGCGTTATTTTGGTTCCAGATTAGACGTATTGTAACCGAAAAATAATACAAATGGATTTTGCTCTCGTATTGTCTTCTTTGAAAAGTTGAGCTGGAAATGAAAGTTGTCAAAACTGTATTTAACAACAACATTTATCAAATTGTTAAATTGATTACTTATTAGATAAAACAATTTTAAATAAATTTGCCTGAATATGATTTTTTTAATTTACAAAATTACTATTAAAAATATTCTAGAAATTTTGTTTGTATATTTACTAGCTATTTAAAAATTGTTTAACTAAATGTTGTGTATATTAATTATTTCTAAATCATATTTCTTTTGTTTTGTTCTAATGTCTCAACTTTGTCATAACTACAATATTTTGTATCCTCCATCTTCATTTTTTATTTCGATGTATTATTCAACTATGACCAATATCAATATAATAAATTTTTATATGTATTTAAGCACGCAAACGACTTATTATTAAACATGCGCGGTATAAAAAATCACGTATCCTTGTTTTGTGGATGACTTTATCATATAGCACATATTTAACCACCATATCTTTTTGACTAATCGCAGAAGACGTTATGTGGTTTATTCTAAAACTTCAACAGCATATTTTAGATACGTCGTAAAGAAATGCTTTAAATGAAACTTACAGAATATATAATTTGCAACAACTTCTATCAAACATTTTTTGTTGTGTAATAGTTCTAATTGAAGGATTGTTAAATATAGGTCACTTGATTACGGTTTCTGAGTAAACAATTTTAAAATAAAATTTGTGAAAATTTAAATCAATTTTTGTTTAAAACAATTTTTCAATAATTATTATTTAATAAAAAGTTGTGTATTGTAAAATTTAAAAAATAAATTTATCTCTATATATCTCTTTGTGTTTTCTACTATCTGCCTGAATATCTAAACTTAGTAGAGATGCTTTTTCTCTCCTTCATATATGTGATGTATCCCCCTTCATTTTATTTAAATGTATGACCAACATCAATTGACTAAATTTTACTGTTTTATTTCAGTAAGCGAACGATTTAGTTTAACATGCATACTATTTTTTGAGTAAACAATTTCTTAACTGACAGAAATTGTGCAAAGAATAATGCTATAAATATTGTAGAAATCTCTTGATATATGCGATGTATCTTTCACCTTCATTTATATTTCAATGTACTTCCTTGCGTATGACTGATATCAATATATTAAATTTTACAGATATAGTTTAGCATGCGAACGAGTTATTTTAAACATGCGCGATATGGTGACTCTTGACACCTCCAGATGTTGATTTTGGGTGCAAAAGTAATCATTTCGTGCATATTTGCAAACATCTCTTTGGGGGAATGCGCGGTAGACGTTGGGGTTTTATTCTAAACACTCAAATAGTTTTAGTTTGGTTCTAGAATACACTTATTCTAATCGGAAATTAATAAATCTTATTTTGCGGTCGTATGGTCTGTTGAAAAATTAAAAGGTAGTATCTTGTAAAAAATGTTTCAAATGAATGTTGTAGAAACTAATATGCGACAACTTCTATCAATTGAATTTGATGTAAAATTATTGTAATTGAAGGATTGTTAAATATAGCTCAATTGATTACGGTTTTGGAGTGATTAGTTATTTACATAATAAAGAAAATTCATTTTTGTAAATTTGAAACATTTTTTATTTAAAACAATTGCATAAAAATTATTATTTTTAAATTAATTGCTAGATCAAAACTGCTCAAACAACGGTTATGTATGTTAAACTTAGAAGACCCATTTTTGATTATTATTTTTCTTTTTGTTTCTTATATTGCTTTTTTTCTACTATCAGCCTGATTATCTCAACTTAGTCACAACAACGATATTTTCGCCTCTCTTCATATATGCAAACGCAATGCATCCTCCACCTTCATCTTTTTGAGATAATGCGCTGTAGACGTCGAGGGTTTTAAACATTCAAGTAGAATTATTTTGGGTTCTAGAACACACGTAGGTACTCTAAACGAAAATACTACCAACTAATTTTGCTGTCAATCGTTTCTCAAATAGACTCATAGGAAACAGAATATTGCAATAAAATGCTTCAAATAAAAGTTGTAGAAAACTCAATTTATAACAACATCTATCAAAGACATTTTGTTGTAAATTATTGTAATTGAGGAATTGTTAAATATAGATCATTTGATTACGATTTCGAATAAAAAGTATAAAATAAATGTGCATAATATTTTATTTGAAAAATGTATAAGATTATTATTAAAAATATTCTAGAATTTTTTTCTTTAATTAATAACTAAATCAAAAAATTGTTAAACGATGGTTGTATACATTGTAAAAATGGTTCAAATGAAAATTACAGAATATATAATTAGCAACAACTTCTATCGAACACTTTTTGTTGTATTTACGATTATTGGAATTGAAGGATTGTTAAATATATGTCACTTGATTACCGTCTCTAAATTATTAGATAAATAATATTAAATATAATTTGAGTAAATTTGAAACATTTTTTAAATGAAAAAAAATATACAAAGATTACTATTATGAATATTAAAAAATATATTTGTGTAATTACTAGTCAGATCAATTTGTTTTAATGAAAGTTGTATATATTAAAATTAAAAGACATTTTCAAATTATTCTTCTTTATAATCTTGCTTTCTTCTAACTAATGCATGCCTGAATATCTCAAAATGGTCACAACTACGATATTATATCTTCTCTTTATCTTTATATGTTTTATACGCGATGTCTCCTCCACTTTCATTTTTACTTAAATTTATTTTTCCACGTATGAATAACATCAATACACTCAATTTTACTGTTATATTTCAGCAGGCGTACAACGTATTATAAAAATGTGCGATTAGATGTTTTCCATTCCCTCCAGATCTTGGTTCTGCGGGTGCGGAAAATATCTTTTCATACATACTTAGCAAACATCTCTTTGGGGAATGCGCAGTAGACGTTGGGGTTTTATTCTAAACACTCAAATAGTTTTAGTTTGGTTCTAGAATACACGTATTCTAATCGGAAATTAATAAATCTTATTTTGCGGTCGTATGGTCTGTTGAAAATTTAAAAGATAATATCTTGTAAAAAATGTTTCAAATAAATGTTGTAGAAAATTTAATTTACAACAACTTCTATCAATTAAATTTTGATGTAAAATTATTGTAATTGAAGGGTTGTTAAATACCATTTGAGTAAACAATTTTTAATTGAAAGAAATTGTGCAAAGAATAATATTATAAATATTGTAGAAATCTCTTGATATATGCGATGTATCTTTCACCTTCATTTATATTTCAATGTACTTCCTTGCGTATAACTGATATCAATATATTAAATTTTACAGATATAATTTAGCATGCGAACAAGTTATTTTAAACATGCGCGATATGGTGACTCTTGACACCTCCAGATGTTGATTTTGGGTGTGCAAAAGTCATCATTTCGTGCATATTTAGCTAACATCTCTTTGGGGAATGCGCGGTAGACATTGGGGGTTTATTCTAGACACTGAAATTGTTTTAGTTTGGTTTTAGAATACACGTATTTTAATCGGAAATTATTAAATATTATTTTGCGGTCGTATGGTCTGTCGAAAAATTTAAAAGGCAATATCTTGTGAAAAATGTTTCAAATGAATGTTGTAGAAAATTTAATTTACAACAACTTTTATCAATTAAATTTTGATGTAAAATTATTGTAATTGAAGGGTTGTTAAATACCATTTGAGTAAACAATTTTTTAATTGAAAGAAATTGTACAAAGAATAATATAAATATTGTAGAAATCTCTTGATATATGCGATGTATCTTTCACCTTCATTTATATTTCAATGTACTTCCTTGCGTATGACTGATATCAATATATTAAATTTTACAGGTATAATTTAGCATGCGAACAGTTACTTTAAACATGCGCGATATGGTGACTCTTGACACCTCCAGATGTTGATTTTGGGTGTGCAAAAGTCATCATTTCGTGCATATTTAGCTTATCTCTTTGGGGAATGCGCGTAGACATTGGGGTTTATTCTAGACACTGAAATTGTTTTAGTTTGGTTTAGAATACACGTATTTTAATCGGAAATTATTAAATATTATTTTGCGGTCGTATGGTCTGTCGAAAAATTTAAAAGGCAATATCTTGTGAAAAAAATGTTTCAAATGAATGTTGTAGAAAATTTAATTTACAACAACTTCTATCAATTAAATTTTGATGTAAAATTATTGTAATTGAAGGGTTGTTAAATACCATTTGAGTAAACAATTTTTAATTGAAAGAAATTGTGCAAAGAATAATATAAATATTGTAGAAATCTCTTGATATATGCGATGTATCTTTCTACCTTCATTTATATTTCAATGTACTTCCTTGCGTATGACTGATATCAATACATTAAATTTTACAGGTATAATTTAGCATGCGAACAAGTTATTTTTAAACATGCGCGATATGGTGACTCTTGACACCTCCAGATGTTAATTTTGGTGTGCAAAGTCATCATTTCGTGCATATTTAGCCAACATCTCTTTGGGGAATGCGCGGTAGACGTTGGGGTTTTATTCTAAACACTCACATACTTTTAGTTTGGTTCTAGAATACACGTATTTTAATCGGAAATTAATAAATATTATTTTGCGGTCGTATGGTCTGTCGAAAAATTTAAAAGGCATTATCTTGTAAAAAATGTTTCAAATGAATGTTGTAGAAAACTAATTTACAACAGTTAAATTTTGATGCAGAAGTATTTTAATTGAAGGGTTGTTAAATATAGCTCAATTGATTACGGTTTTGGAGTGATTAGTTGCTACATAATAAAAAATAAATTGTTGTAAATTTGAAACATTTTTTATTTGAATTGTATAAAATTACTGTTTTTTAATTAATTGCTAAATCAAAAGATTGCTTAAACAACACCTTCATCTTTTTGAGATAATGCGCTGTAGGCGTCGAGGGTTTTAAACATTCAGGTAGCATTATTTTGGTTCTAGAACACACGTACTCTAAACGAAAAATACTACCAACTGATTTTGCTGTCAATCGTTTCTCAAATTGACTCATAGGAAACAGAATATTGTAATAAAAATGGTTCAAATTAAACTTGTAGAAACCTTAAGAAAGAAAAAGAATTTCAAATAAAAATTTGTGTAATTTTAAACTATTATTATTAAAAATATTAATATAAATGCTAACTAGATGAAAATGTGTATGTTAAATTTAAATTGCCTATTTTTAAATTACTTATCTTTTGTTTTCTTGTCTTGCTTTCTTTTTTTATTCAAATGTATTTCTCCACGTATGACCAACATCAATACTATTTTATTTCAGCATGCAAACTACGTACTTTAAACATGCGCGATACGATATCTTCCGTCACATCCAGATGGTGTATCTTTCGTGCATATTTAACCAACATCTTTTTGGGATGATGAGCAGTAGACGTCGTGGGTTATAATCTAAACACTCGAACAGCGACATTTTGATTCTAGAATAGACGTATTTTAAACGAAAAATAATATAAATTAATTTTGCTGTCGTATTGACTCTTGAAAAGTTACTGAAGATAATATCTTGTACAAAAATGCTTCTAATGAAAGTTGTAGAAAATTGATAACAACAGTTATTAAATAATTTACCGTTTAAAGTACTATTACTTATTAGAAAAACATATTTTAAATAAAATTTGTGTAATTTTAAGAAATTATTATTAAAAATATTCATAATATTTACTAGCTAAATGAAAAATTGTTTAAAAAGGTTGTGTATGTTAAATTTAAATTGCCTATTTTAAATTACTTATCTTTGTGTTTGCTTGTCTTTTATTCTTTTAATGTACTTATTCAAATGTATTTCTTGACATATGACCAACATATCAAAACACTAAATTTTACTGTTTTATTTCAGCATGCGAACGACTTACTTTAAACTTGCTCGGTAGGATGACTACCTCACATCCAGATGGTAATTTTTGGGTGTGAGGCAGACATCTTTTCATGCATATTTAACCAACATCTGTTTGGTATGATGTGCAGTAGACGTCGTGGGATATATTCTAAACACCCAAATAGTGCCAATAATGCAAAATGATTTCTCAGAAAAGTTCAATATCTTGTTAAAAATGCTTCAAATGAATGTTGTAGAAAATTTAATTTAGAACAACTTTTAGCAAATGGTTTTCTTATGCAATTATTGTAATTGTAAGATTGTAATTGTAAGAATTGGAGAGAATGTCATGATTTGTATGATCAACAATGGTGAATGCTCTAAGATTCCAGGTCGAAAAATTGTTTAAAACAAAATTGTAAATGTTATGTTATAATTAATGGCTTATTTCTAAATTACTTTTCTTTGTGCTTCCTTAGCTTGATTTATTCTAATGTCTCCTGAGTATCTCAACTTAGTCACGACAACGATATTTTTCCTTTCTCCATATCAAATGCAAAGACGGGGCATCCTCCACCTTCAATGTTATTCCTTTGTATATAGCCACGTATAAACAACATCAATACACTAAATTGTACTGTTTTGTTTCAACACGCGAACTACGTACTTTAAACATGCGTGATAGGATGTCTGCTGTCACATCCAGATGGTGTTTTTTTGGGTTTGAGGAAGGCATCATTTTGTGCATATTTAACCAACATTTTTGGGATGATGCGCAGTAGACGCAGTTGTGGGTTATATTCTAAACACTTAAATAGCATATCGGTTATAGAATAGATGTATTCTGAACGAAAATAATAAAAATTTATTTTACTGCTTATTATCTCTTGAAAAGACAATATCTTGTTAAAGAAATGCTTTTAAATGAAAGTTGTAGAAAATTAAATTTTAACAACGATAATTTTTGTTGTAGAATTATTGTAACTGAAGGAATGTTAAGTATGTGACTTGTTTCTAAATTTTTAATAGAAAATAATATTTTAAATAACATTGGTGAAAATTTGAAACATTTTTATTTGAACAAAATTAAAAACATAAAACATATTCTAGAATTTTTGTTGTGTAGTTACTAGCCAGGTCAATCAATTGTTTTAAAAAGGTAGTAAATGTTAAAATTAATGTCTGCCTAAATATCCCTACTTAGTCACAACAACGATATTTGTTTTCTTTTCATATATGCTAATGCGATGCATCGTTCACTTTCACTTTTTGTCCAATGTATTTCTCTACGTGTGACCAACATCTACCTATGCACTAAATTTTATTGTTATATTTCAACACGGGAACGACTTATTCTAAACATGCATGATGAGTTGCTTTCCATCCCCTACAGATGGTGGATTTGAGGGTGCGGAAAACATCTTTCGAGCATATTTAGCCAACATATTTTTAGGGTAAAGTACAGTCGTGGATTTAATTCTAAATTCTGAAATAGTTTCATTTCGGTTCTAGAATACACGTAGGTACTCTAATTAAAGATAATACAAATTTATTTTGCGGTTGTATTGTTTCTCAAAAGTTAAAAAGGGAAGGACACTCAAATAGCTCATTTTGGTTCCAGAATAGACGTATTCTATTATCTCTATGTCTATTGTCTCTCGAAAAAGTTAAAGAAGACAATACTTTTTAAAAAAATGCTTTAAATGAATGTTGGAGAAAATTGATAACAACAGTTATCAAATAATTTTTGTTGCCGAATTATTGTAATTGAAGCGTTGTGTAAATTTATTTCAAAAATAAAACAATAAAAGTTCGGCAGGATGTTATTATTTACATCAAGCAACATTGTTTAATTCATTCAAACGAATGAATATCTCAACTTAGTCACAACTACAATACTTTCTTATTTCTTCATGAATGCTTTCATTTTTATTCAAATGTATTTCTCCACATATGACCAACATGGAACACACTAAATTTTAGTGTTTTAATTCAGTTACACGAACGAGGGATTACTTTAAACATGCACGAAGACATCTTTTCGTGCATGTTTAAGCAACATCTTATTATTGCTGTGATGTGCAGTTGACACCCAAATAACGGCATTTCGGTTCTAGAATAGACGTATTTTAAACTAAAAATAGTTTTGCTGTCGTATTGTTTCAACGAAAAAGCTAACCAAGTCAATATCTCGTTAAAAAATGCTTCAAATGAAGGTTGTAGAAAATTTAATTTGCAACTGTACTTAGTTTTTAATGCCACCTTGTGGGTTGATTCAACAATTGCTTTGCCTTGGATTACCTCAGGAACCTGCTAAATGGAAAACATTTGTTTTTAAACTGTAGCTAAAATTCAAAGTTAACCCCACACCATTGGAGACACGTCCCATCGGGGTAATTCAGCTGATATTGTTCATGCGGTTTCATCAACGCCACTAAAATAAAGTATAAAGTTGATGATAATATAGAATAGCTAATCAAATACCTGTTTGAGTATCAGTTTTGTGCATTTTTTGTTGCTTTTTTTGTCCAGTCCACTTAATAACGCACTAAATGAAATCGATTGTTTTTGACTCTTCACATTTCTGATGGACAGAACTTTAGCCATTCTTCAAGAGTGCCACTCAAATAGTAAACCTATTAGTAGATTAACGGCCTACCATTAAATTAGGCATATAAAGCAGTGCTTGTGAAAACCTGCTCCATTCAAAGTGGTGTTTTGAGGCAGAATAGAAACTTTCTTAGTGAGGATGGTGTGCACCGGTTAATTATTTATTAAGTAGTGGAGAGCGTCTAATAACAAGATTGTGCTTCCATTAAGTTAAATTTGGTAAATCACGTAATCTTTATTATCTACTTATTTGTGGTTGTAATAACCCTTATTTACGATTAACCAATTTAAGCGCCCTCTTAGGCCACAAATTATAAGAAACCCCCGGCAGCCCTTTCAATTTAAGTACTTATATCACAGTACTTGACACTTCAATTTAGAACGTTTCAAAAATTATTTCAAACAATTTTGAAATAAAAACGAATCTAACATTAAACTAGATCCTTTAAAATGGTAAGAAATAAAATTTAAAACTGATCTTTCGACACTTTGATAAGAAAATTCTTGGATAATATCATCAGAGCAAAAATTTTGACTAGGTCTGATTTAATTGCCAGAATTGATAAATTTACTAATTTTTCCTGTCCCAAATTGCATCTTAAAAGAGTTTTAAACTTGGGAGTCGAAAAAGACCTTTCATCGGCCCAGTTTGTTGCTGGTAAACATCAAAAGTAATGTCCATATTAGGAAACGTGGAAACTTCTTTTCTCTTGCGAATTAATTTTAGCATATCAGCAATTTTACAATTTTCCGTAAATACTTTTAATAAAAATATTTAAATTGAACGTATTCTTTGTTAAACGTTTCATCTAAATCTTGTGGATAATGAGAACTTAGATTTTTGCGAACTTCTCAACACATAATCCAATCGTAGATACAAATTTCAAAAATTTTAGATATTATACTAAAAGCATTTTTCGTTTTATTAATTCTCAACAATTGTATCTATAATGACATAAAATGTTTTAATTGCAATTATTATACCCATTAAACACTACGTCTGATGTCGCTCTCATCTGTTTGGGTTTTCCGTATTTTATCCATGTTTATTTTCCTCATGTGTTAGACACAACATTTTATCTCCACGACATTGCCCAAAAAAAACCAACCGACTGAACCCAAATGAAACAAAACTGTTAATTGTAAACGTAACATGTTGTTATAAGATTTCCGTCTGGTACACGTACGTAAAACAAAGTCAACAACCGGAGGGTTACAATAGTTCTCGCCATTTATTCTGTGGTCTCGGTAAAGTCTCAGCCTGTCATGGCCTGGCGTTGCTATAGCCGCGTAATAATTCTAACCAATAATTGTAAGGTAACAATGTTTTAATGGTCGGAATATAAGATACTAAATTAAACAAAAGTGCTGAATATTTGTAATTTGTGTAACAAAAATTAAATTGTTTAATTAGTTCCAAGCGACATTCTTGCAACATGACATTTTTTTCCTCACTAGTGAGGGAAATACAATTTTCCTCACTATTTTTAGAGAAAGAATCGTCTGTTTTCTAAGTATGTCGGAAAAAGTTCTATACCTACAGTTTCAAAGTAATCAAACTGATAACGTCCAACTAACGTTAAAGTTTAATAATAATTCATATAAATTTAAAGCACTTTTTAGGACATTTATATCAGTGACTGACTTTGAAGTGACTGACTCGTTTTATTAAAATTGTGTAAAAATATGATTCCAAAAACTGACATAATGCCACTTTCTAATTTTGAAAATTTTTAATTAATCCTTTTGCTTCAGTTTTTGACGACGACTTTGAATGGGATTTTCTTTTGCTAAAATTTCATTTGCCATCTACTGTTAAAAACAGAACAAAAATATAAAGCTTTCAACAAACATAATGAATTGGATGGCAGTTTCACAGCATTCTACTGCACAAGTACTAACTCGTCCTGTACAAACAAAATATTCTATGACATGTTTGCAAGCCATACATTATGTCTAATCCACAGTAGATATCCTTTAGACGTGTAATGGACCCATTTAATTCAATATTGTTTTTCAATCAAATATTAGTTGGTGAAGTTTTCATCAATTTTGCCTAATTGGTTACATTTACTGACATTCACATTATTCTGCTCTATGTTTAATGAACTAATTCATGTTCCTCGATGTTATCAGGATTTTTCAATCAGTGAAACCATTTTTAAAGACAGATGTTTCCAAACAACTTTGCAGGGTAAACAATATAAAATTTTCTGAGGCAGAATAAATTAGTCATTCACGACGAAATTTCACCATAATTAATGTGGAAAAAACCATGTAAATTTTGAATAACGGTTTCGTTTTGTCAGATTCTTCAAGATTTTCAAAATTAAGTTTGTCAAGATCCTGTTTAATTGGATTTTTATTACAAAAATCAGCTATAACTTACTTAAGTTATCTGCAATTTTGGCTCACCATCGACCTTTTCTGTATCTTTTGTTTCTATTTGAAAAAACTGTTTAATTTAGGTACTTTTGTAAAATTTCGTATTGTTTTCGGTTTTGTTTTTTTTTTTATTTTTTAGGTCTTTGTGCATCACTTAATTTTCCACTCATTTTATGAATATTTTTATTGCATTTTATTCTACACGAGTCTTTCTACACAAACACCATCAGTGCTGGTAAATTAAAAGGTGTAGTGCATGGACCGTTAGCTATTTTTATAATAGTTTCCAAAAATTGCTGAATTATAAAAAGGTACACACAATATAGACCTATTATGCAGGGTGAATCGCCATCAACGGGACGAAGCTTTATAGCAAAACAGTAAAACATTTACGTTTTGTTACTTTAATGGTTTGAGGTTGATAACTTTACATTTTAAAATTATTTTGAAATATACAGTATGTATATCAAAGTTATGTTTTTTCTTATGGAACACCCTGTATTTTATTGCGTTTTTGATTACCCGTAAAAATAAGGTATACTTTCATAAAGATTCCTATACCTAAATACAGAACGTTCTGAGTTACGTCGATTTTTCTTAAAATATGGAGAATTAATAAAAATTGAATATCTTCTAATCCAACAAATCATAACAAATTTACTTTTACGTCTAAATAATTAGATGAATATGTATTCCATGATTAAATATTAAACATCTCTTTACAGGGTGTTCAGAATTTACAGGTTCAATTATTACATCATTCATTACGTAATATGAGTCTTATTTTAAATAGAACAACCCCGTATTTTATTAATTCATAACGTTAACAAAAAAGTTCTTTCGAATGGTATAAGGGTGTCCTATGCCTAAGTGTTACAGTTTTGCTCAATTTACAATTTTCTTTAAATTAATGTTAGCGAGAGATTTTAAAATAAAATTTGCATGTATCTAATCAGTTAATGTCATTTTACGACATTACAGTCTGCTAATAATTGTCTAAACTCTATAAACAAAAATTAAACGGTCATCATAATCGTTTTCTGTCAAATGCTGATGTGTCGATTGTGATATAAGTGATAGTGGTCCATTCTTCTCACACTCGTTTTACTGATCCTAAATTATCCAACCAAAAACATGTAGTACTTGTATTAGGTTTTCCGTGACAGATGTGACATTTTTCATAATCAAAGTAAGTGTCAAATGGTCCACTTTCTTAACTACTTACGAAAATTAAATTTTTCGTCACTTGTGAGTTTGTTTCGACATTTGTTTTGAAAATCGTAACCATGGTAACATCGGTCACACCCGATTAGAATTTGAATTCGAAATAGGTTTAATTCCGTTTTTAACTTATTTTTTTTTTTATGTAACATTAACGAAACATGATTTTGTAACTCATGTGATTATCAGACTGTAATGTCTTAAAATGTTATTAACTAATTGAATTACGTATGCATATTTGTTTTAAAACCTCTCCCAACCATTAATTTTAAGGAAGTTGCAAATTGCGTAAAAACTGTAACACTTAGGCATAGAACACCCATATATGATTTGAAAGAGGACTTTTTTATTAACATTATGAAATAATAAAATACAGGGTGTTCCATTTAAAATAAGGCTCATATTACATATTAAATGATCCAATTATTAACCTGTAAATTCTGAACACCTGTGAAGAGATGTTTAATATTTGATCCTGGAAACATTAACCTAATATCAACTATTTAGACGTAAGAGATAAATTTGTTATGATTTGTTGGATTAGAAGATATCCATTCATTTTTTTAATACTCCATATTTTAAGAAAAGTCGACAAAACTCAGAACACTCTGTGTTTGGGTATAGAAAACCTTTATGAAAGTATACCTTATTTTTACGGGCAATCAAAAACACAATAACATACAGGGTGTTCCATAAGAAAAAATATAACTTTGATGTGCCACACTTTCTTGGGACATACTGTACATTTCAAAATAATTTTAAAATGTAAAATTTATTAACTTGCAAGCTACTAAAACGACAAAACTTGTAAAACTTTTACTGTTTGCTATAAATCTCCGCCCCTTGGTGGTGATTCACCCTATAAATCAAAGTGTGTCTTAAATTTTACAAGAAGTTCAAAATGTAATTAAGTTGCCTTATTTGAAAAAAATTAGTTATATATAGTGCTCAAGGTCCCAGGATTAGCGGTACACTGTGTATAGTATCGGTTTATGTATGACAGACGCGGCGACGGCCGGCCCCAGGACGGAAATTGTAATTCGTCAAACAAAATGAAAAAAAGGTTGTTGATAATTAATATTTTCTTAATATTAGTATAAAATGTGAAATGCACTATTTATCAAAAGTACTTAGTTTAATAATTTATCGAAAGTACAAGAAGAAAAATCTTCCAGACTGTAATCGCACGAATAATTACTAGTTGGCAAGAAATAATTATGCACTAATACTTTTCACAAACAGCTATTTTATTCACACGAATTTTACGATTATGCAATCATTGTGTAAACACTCTACGTAAACATGTGCACAGTGCGATCTCATGTAGTAGCAAATAGCGCTCGTATTTAAATTTTGACTTTGTTCTGCGTACGCAGCCTAGGCGGTTCTGATTTTTATTATTTTGTTACGTGACTTCAGGTAAATGTAGGAATGTGATTTGCGTAGAATGATTTTCGCTAAGATTTTTATTTTTGTTAAAGCCCTAAAATTACTTAAAAATTAATAGATCGAACAAAATCGAAATGACAATTACGGTTATGGTTTCACATAGAAGTTATTCAAGATTTTAATGTGCGATCGCTGCAACTGGTAAACAATGGTGAGTATATCAACCAGGATTTTGTTAACTTTTTTTAAACTTCCGCCTTTGCAGAAATTTCCACATATTCCCCTATTATAACATGGAGTTACCAGTAGTTGGAGACGACACACTCCTCGGAATGATTCAGGTATAATGTCTTGCTTAGTAATTTAACACAAGGTATAAATATAATTGTAGTATGTGAAACACTGAAGAAGACAGTGCTCCTCCAAGTAACCTCCGATACTTATATGGAAAATGGCGAAGAAAAACGGCCAGCACCTCCTTATTTTCATAGAACATCAGAAGGTGGTCAGCTATTCCGACAATGCACAAGATGTCATCGATGAGGAAGAGAACAAGCTAAAGAAATCGAACTAATAGCAGTTTTTCGAATGAATCTGATGATGAGGAAACTGGTAGGGATGAATTGAAAGATGGAAATTATTCTAAATCGTCAAAAAACAAGAAGAGTGTCAGCTTTAATGGCTCTCTTACCAAGGAAATTGACATTGATTTTTCGCTTTAATTAGGTTTTAATAATTGGAATGGAGGTATTTATATTTAGATTTATTTGAACAGTTTGATGTTTTACTTTATTTTAGTACCCACATTAAGTAAGGAAGAGGTTTTCGAGTATCAAGCTATTTGTAATGAAAGCAAGGCTGATGCCGAGGATGAAATTATATCACAGTTATCTGTAAGTACTAATGTAACCTACAGGGTGTTTTCAAATTTATGCGATAAAACTTAGGAGGTGACTCCTAGTCGACAATTAACAGGAGTCTTTCCTATAAATTTTTTTTCTAAACTCATCTATTGCTTTCTGGAAAATGGTTCAAGTCACTTAGTTTTTTTACTTTAGCAATGACTAAATCTAAATAAGCAACCTTAAATAGTAGGAATTACAAAGGTGATCACGATGTAGTTGTAATTTGCACTAACAGTTGCTTATTACATTATCCATATTAAAAATGTACAGTTTTAGCTTACAAAAACTTCACATTTCACAATTCAATTATTTTTTTATAATATATTTATTAATAATTCTAATATACTTTAAAAAGCATACAAAGAATTCCTCCGTTCCATCACTTTTGTCGTTCAATAATGTTTTCACAGCTGAACTCCATGTCCCAAAAACTTGTCATTAATTTCTTTGTATTTGTGATGTTTCAAACGTTTAGCATACTAGTAGCTGCTCCAGGATGTAGACAACTATTATCCAAATCAGTTGGTGCCACAGTGTCATACAGCCAAGTAACGTCCAATATTAACGAACTACTCTTTTTCCAAGGAATTAGTGTCATGCCATATGGACGCTTACCATAGTTTCGGTCAGTAAAACCGCATGGTTTCTAGTATATAAGGAAAATCCGCAGACACAAAAGCTCGTTTTAAAATATTATTAATAGAGTTATGAGTCTGAACTTTTCTGACAAAAGGCTATGATGACCTAAAAACATCAACAAGAGCTCCACAGCGCACGTATGGGGTTGGCAATCTCTGAGCCAATTCCTAGGGACACGGAAGTAAGGTGTGTTTAGAAGTTTCATGTTCGGATGTGACAAGTAGAATGGCTTTGTATGGTGATTTAAAACTAGACAAAAGATGATTGTGTTTTTTCTTCATGAGCTTTTCTGTGAGGTTGGTTTGTCGTGAATGGTGAAATCAGGATGTTCTATTCCCCAGAGATTTAATGTTCTGTCTTGTATTGGACCTCAAAGTCTGTCATAGACGAATTGAGAATAGTTCCGGTGAGATCCAACGTTCAAAATATGGAAGCCATACAAGCAGGTAAAGACAAATCCGATATGGGGGGGGCCCCCCCCGCAAAAAAAAAAAATATGGGTATTTAAATTTTAAAAAAAAGAGAGGAAATTTATTTTTAAAAAAATTTTAAAATTTTTATTATTTTTTTATATAAAAAAAAATAAAAAAATTTTTTTTTTTTTCAATAAAAATTTAAAAAAAGAAGGAAACCATGTGTGGGTTTAACGAGGATGTATTGATATCTAGTTAGCCTAGACCAGTTCCTTGCATAAACAAAATATTGCGTTACCATAGCAACGAACAATAACTTATTAGAAGTGTCAGTGTAAAGTTTGACGTCAAAAAAGTAAACCAGAGTCACGCAATAAATTAAATGAAAAAGATGTCCACCGAAATTGTGAAAATCGAAAAATTGGAGTATCGAGCCATCATCAAGTACCTGTATTTAAAAGGGTTAAGAGGTAAGCAGATTTACGAAGATATGCTTAATACCCTTGGTGATCAATGTCCTTCGTATGCGACCGTCAAAATTGGAATGCAAGCTTCAAAAGAGGTAAATTTTCCATTGAAGATGATGACCGATCAGGAAGGCCAGTTTCTGTGTCAGTCCCCGAAAATATCGATGCAGTTCATGACATGATTTTATCAGACCGTCGAATTGGGCTAAAACGGATATCTGAAGCACTGAATATTTCATACGAACGCGTTCATCATATGGTTCACGTCAATTTGGACATGAGAAAAATTGCTGCAAAATGGATCCCCAAATGTTTGAATGTTGACCAAAAGCGTGCAAGGGTAGAAGCATCGCGTTCGATCTGTGCTCGATTTGAAAACGATGTAGACTTCTTAAACCGAATTGTTACTATGGATGAGACTTGGGTACATTTCTACGATCCAGAAACAAAGCAACAATCGATGGAATGGCGACACTCTGGTTCTCCAAGACCTAAGAAGTTTCGTGTCAAAAATCTGCTGGAAAAGTTCTTGCTTCAGTTTTTGGGATTGCCATGGAGTAATCATGATTGATTTTTGGATAAGGGTAGAACAATAACTGGAGATTACTATTCGACATTACTGACCACTCTACGGGAAAATATTAAAGAGAAAAGACGCGGAAAGCTATCCAAAGGTGTTTTGTTTTTGCAGGACAACGCCCCTGCACACAAATCTCATGTTGCCATGCAAAAATTCGTGATTTAGGGTTTGAATTACTAGAACACCCCCTTATTCACCCGATTTGGCTCCGTCCGACTATCACCTCTTTCCTCAACTGAAAAAAAGTTTAAAAGGTCGTACATTTTCTTCCAACAAGGAGGTAATAGAAGCTGTGGAGGTCTGGTTTGCAGAGCAAGAAGAAACATTTTTTTGAAAGGTCTAGAGACGTTGCAGGTTCGCTGTAATAAATGTATCAATTAAGAGGAGAATATGTTGAGTAATAAAATATTTTGACATTGAAATTTTGTTTGGTTCTATAGTAGGCTAAGAATTTTTCAATATATCCTCGTATAGGACAAGTTGCCCCCTAGGTTTTTATTTTTTCCATGATATTCATTGCAAGTAAATGGAAAGCTTCTTCCGTTAATGGAGAACCAAGAATAAATAATTCATTAATGAATTGTTAATATGTACTGTAATACGAGATTCAAATGCTTCTAAAATCGTTGAGGCTTTTTCGTTAATTAAGTTCTTGCAAAATATAATTACATTTAGAAGAGTTTAGGGACTATCCAATGTTTTCAAATGTATGTATTATGGTATCTAAATCACGAAGAATTTCTTCACAGGAACCTCCTAAAGTCCCATCATCAAAATAGCAGACATTGAGTTTTGAGAGAAGATGGTACGGTGGATTGGCAAACTAAATATAGCTGGATCGAGAGGATTAAATGTAGCTTATACATTAATTTTGGTGGTGCGGAATAACACTGTCAAAGGTATGGGTAAACCCGTGGAATAACTTCTTTTGCATTTTCAATTATTATATCGCGTTCCATAGAGTTAAATAAGTTCTTAACGTCAATCTTCAATAATACCTCTGCTGAACTGTTCTTGGAACTGTATAAACAGCAGTCTCACAACCATTTTTCACTCCAACACACGATTTGGAAAGGCATTAAATAATTTGAGAGAATATTAGAAGAGAAGCGACATATAAGTTTTGAGACCTGCCGGCGAAATGTGCAATCAATAGCAATGGTTCGAATGCCGCCATTTTTCTTAGATAATGCAATTAAATTTCCTCCACAGAAAAAAGTTGTCGCATTGTTATTTACTTTTCCAGATAACATGAAATTGCATAAATTGGTAATTTCGGGCAGTAATTCTTGCCCCGCTTCTTCAGCTGATTTTCTAATTAAATCCTAAGTTATTGTGGTCTTAAACCATCAAAACCAGCAGCTGAACCGTTAGGAAATGACATAAATTAATTGCTCTGTAAACGTCTTTTTATCAACAGTAAGCACTAAATTTTGATTTGTTGGAGTGACGGAAGATGAAGAATACGAGAAGGAGTTGGATGTTTTCTCTTTACCTGTTCAACTGAGAATTTATCTTCTGATGTTAAAACTCGAACAGCTCCGCTTATATCACCATCATTAATTTTGCTTTCAGCAATTTTGTAGGATAACTAATGCTTATCTATAGTTTTCATGATTAACAGAGGCGTTTCAAATTTAAGGGATGTTACCTTGCATATTAACGACTTACCCTTTATGGCTGATTTTGGAGAAATATATATATAATAAAATAGGAAATAATATCAAATCTTCCCATGCTTCAAAACTGTTGTAAGGAATGCAAAATTTAATTAGAAGATTCTTTAGAACAAGATTTCTTCGAAATTTGAGTCTGTAAGGTCTTCCCAGTGGCTAAAATTATGGAGGGACTAGCAGGGCACGTTATCGTGTGAGGGTTTAAAAGATTTTTAACTTGAATCCGCTTTTTATGGTTATTTAAACTTCATCTGTTTACAATTTTGTGGACAATGATTACATAAAATGACATTTGTGTCAATTTCATCTACTTTTGTACTAAAAATTTTTAAATCTCGCCCTGACGGATCTCCATCTAGTACATCTTGATTAGAAATTGTATCACCTGTTGGGTATTTCAGTGGTAGATACTCATTGTCTGATGAAGAGAGATCTGACTGTGATAGGATCATTGTCAACTTTTTTTTTTTCAAAAATGTACTAAATTTTGACTGTATTAATTTTTCAATTTTTTTACTTGTCAATCAATTTTAATGAAAATTTACAAAAGATGTACCTACTCTAAAATGTCATATAATAACTATCGAAAAGATTTTGATAACTTTAGAGATGAAAATTTTTATACAAGAAAAAATCCAAAAATTTAAAAATTAATTGATTTTTACAGTAGAATAAATTCTTCTTGGGGTTCAGAAATGCTTTAATTTCCAGCTACGTTTCAGGAACTTCTTTAATTGAGTTTCGTTCATCGGATTTTCATTGAATTATAATCGTCTCAATTTAATGTATTTATTGTTATACTGCAATTGTAATTGCACTTATGGTTGTTTAATAGGTAGGTATTACTTTAGCAATGATACAAATGTTAAATTTTAGCCTACAAAGAAATGAACAAAAATTAACTTCTCACTTGTTTTTGTCACTACTTACAGACATACCATTTTTCCTTGTATTTTAACGACAATAATTTTTAAATACGTTCTTTATTAGGATAAATATTTTATTTACTCTTTGTTTTAATTTCTACACCAGCCAATTAATGTTAGTAATCTTGTGATTGTATAAAATATAAATTATGATTCTACATATTTCGCATTAAATCGGGACAATTCTCTTAACTCAATGAAGAAGTCTGATGAAGGAAACTCAACCAAAAAGTTCCTGAAACGTATAGGTGTAAATTGAAACCTATCATACTTGTTTTATTTTTGAACTCTATTTCCAATCAAAAATGATTTATTTACAGTACAAACTTAATGAATTTTTAATTTTTTTAAATTTTTGTTGCATAAAATTGTATTTCTAAAGTTATAACAAATCTCTTCGACAGTGAAATGATGTTTTTTTGTAAGCTAAAATTGAACATTTTAACATGGATAAATTAATATCTACTTATTAAGCAACTATTTGTGCTAATTGTGGTCTCCTATTATTTAAGGTTCTTAATTTAGATATTCGTTTAGTAATTGCTAAATTTTTAGCCTAAACAATAAATAACATTTAATTTCATAGTATTCGAACGACTTTATTTTTTTTTTTAATTTTTGACTTCAATGTCCTATAAAATGTTTATTTTTAAAGTTATTAAAATCAACAAACCAAAAACGACATTACACATTTTTTTAATTTTCAAAAATTAACTGCACTACCTTTTTTTAAATTTTCTTTTTTATCAACTAGGTTGAGCCTTCTGTAGGAGTGCGGGAAGGATATCAGGCAAATACCATAGTTATGCAATAAGCCAACGTTTCGGCCGGGTAAGTCCGGTCTTTATCAAGGCATCTATCGATTAATTTGCTAGATGCCTTGATAAAGACCGGACTTTACCCAAACGTTGGCTTATTGCATAAGTATGTTTGCCTGATACTTCCCACTCATACTAGTAGGAGGCTCTCCATGCCCCTTTCTTAATTTGTATTTTAATTTTCACTGTCCACCATGTTTATTGATATGTTCTTAAAGTTTTCATCACCCCTTTCTTTTATTTTGTTTTCGTATTCTTTTAGTTTCTGGCTTATAGCTTCTTCATATTTATCCGCTACTTCCTTGCTCTTTAATTTGTAATATTTAATTGATTCAAACAGTACCACTTCATTATTTTTGTATTCATCTGCGTTTTCTTCTCTTTCTGTGTATATTTTCTCTATTTTTAGCCACCGCCATATAGTGATCGCTACCAATTTCAGAACCTCTTTTCACTCTGGAATTTTCTTCTATTAATATATAGTCAATTAAAATTGTTCATTCTTCTCATCTATATTTTGAAATTCTTTGTGTGCGAATTATGTATTTGTTATTATTAAATCATTTACAATCCAGAAATCTAACATCATTCTTTCATTACTATTTCCATTTACTTCTCCATACTGTCCTAGTATCGCTTTGTATTTCTCATCAGATTTACCGACTCTGCTCCTATAATGTACATTTACTTGTCCTATAATTTCTGTTAAATCATTTCAAAATTTGTCTTCATTTTCTGTCTTGCCATCTTCGTTGAGTCTATGTATTACCACAACCGTCTTCCTAATCTTTGTTATCGTCTCTAGCAATTCGACTCATTGTACGCTTTCTACACTTTAATTTGATCTTCTAAATTTTCCTTGATTGTGCATCCACTCCGGCTGTGTTTTCTTCTATTTATAGGCAACCACACTTCTTCTACACGTATTATGATTAGGTAGGTCAACTTCAATTTTCCAGTTTATTTCTTTTATCCCACAATTCTGCTTTTAATATTAGTTCACTAGTTTCTTACCTGTTATATATTTTATTTCTGTATTCTCTTGTTTTAAATTTTGTTCGTTAATTAATTGAAATGTTATGTAAGCCACCTTCTATCCACTAAGAGATATTTTGTGAGTATTATATTTTTTTAGTTTTCATTTGCTGTAAACATTTATGTTCAAAAATGCATGCCATTACTTTGACTTAAAAATAAAGATTAATTTTGAAATTCACATCTTCTGCGAGAAAATGGCTCCTTGATTTTTTTTTCGTCCGAGGTGTAACTCGGTCAAGGGTAAGTTAATTCTCGACGAGGAATCACCTCCTATTTTTCTTTTATAAGTTTGGAAACACTCTGTATATTTATAATTGACCTATTATTATAAATATACAAATCATTATTATGCTGTCTGTGCGATTAACTATGGATTTGAAGACAGTTTAAATAGATGAAAACGACAGCAGTAGCAGATTTATGCAGTTGTAAAATTACAAACTCTGGTCCCAAATACTGGAACATATAAACAAATCTATTACTAGGCTTCCAATGATTATACACTACAAACACTTAATATATACATAAAAAAACTTGTCTTTCACAATTTTAATTTATTACCCCATATAGTATAATTCATTACTAAATAAATGATGTAGTATTAAATTATAAAAAAAAACCATCTCGATTATACAGGGTGTTTTTTTATCTCGGCATTACTATAGCAGATGGATACCTGAAGAAATTCATTTTCTTCAAACTCCTTTGCTATAAAGGGTAGAAAAAAAATGTTGAAGACAAAAATTTTTCACTATTTAAAGGTGAACAAACACACATAAACAGATTTCGTGAAGCGGATTTTGTCTTCGAGACATAATGAGAATAATTATTCTCTATTATTATGGTTTACAAAGTCTAGTTTGGCTATGGAAAACAAAAGAAACCTGGCTGTCCAACAACTTATGATATGCATTACAAAAATATCTAGAACGCTTAATATTCAACAAGAGACAAAATTAATAATAAACGCTAATATTAACATAAACAATAAATGTTCACCATTATTGTCGACACAGATGTGACACTTTTCAACAGCTTATCTAATTTGATTAACCTATAAAACGCATTAGTACGAGCTACTTGTAGTTGCATAATTATGATCGCACATATACTAGATCTTTTATTGTACCAAAGAGAAAGAAGTCTTAACTTTGAAAGATCTGTGGAACACGCGACCTATAAAATTGATCCCAATTCAACCAATCCAATATTTCTTCCAAATATGTCTTGTCCTGTGCCTGATAGTGGATCATCGTGTTTGAAACCATCGTACATTTATACATCCAGCATATTGTCAAAATCATCTCTATAATATCGATGTCTAGTTAAACTTCTATTAAAAATAATGGGACTATCAACTGCGAACCAATAATACCACACCCCAAATTGAAACCGAACATCATTTGAGGTCGTCTTTCTTCGATGATGATTTTCCTGCGACACTATCTAAGATCCACCAATTTCAGAGAGACAACTCTAGGTTTTAAAGTGAATAAAATTAGGTACTAAGAGACTAAAGTCGACTAGTTTACTGAAAATGTAATAAAACATGGGTGAAATTTCTGACACACAATAACAAAAAGCGATCAAAAATTATCTATTTCGGTGCGACAATGGCTACTTTGTAATATTATTTTATAATTTTATAATTGTGAAAATATTTAATTCTTATAATTGTCACTTGTTTTTTAAATTTATAGTCATACTCGCTATATTTATTAATAATTCAATTTTCTTAATATACAGTCTGTTCTATAAATAGAGCACAAGACTCTCGCTAGAGTTTAATTGTATATAATACTAATATTTTTGTTAATTTTAGATCTGCCATTTCTTCTGTTAAAACTTGAAAGAGCTAATCGTTTTGCAGAAACATTGTCCAAATATGTTTAGTGTAATTGATAGCGAGAGCTTACCACTTGTCTCACAGGTATACATACATAAAACATAAATCTATAACAGGCGATAACAAAATAATTAACAAATAGATAACTTAACTACTAGTATTCTATCTAATAGCAAAATGGAATTTTCCCCAAGAAATATACTGCGGGGCCCCGCTAGCACAGAAATTATCCCAAAACAGCGCTAACTACTAATTAATTGCGATTAATAACGATCGGTTTCTAACACATAGGTAATTATAATCATGGAAGTTTTGTTTTCAAAAATATACGCATGCCTTATAGAAAGATACATCCAAGAGATATCGCGAGCAATACGAATGAAGAATGGGAGCGCCGCTCATAGGCTAATTTTGTCTCCAGTTATTAATTAATCCCCAGGTGTAGTTCTAAAAAGGATTAACAAAATTAGGCTTGCGTTAATAAGGAAATTTCGTATCAACTTACGGCATTCGACAGCATGTACAAATCCAATAAAGTAAATGTAGCTTTGAATGAATGACGGAACTCGCTAATCTACAAGTATACTAAATAATTCGAGGAGTTTGTTTAATAAAGAAAGTATTTTTTCTATTGCAGTAACGAGAAACACGTGCACGATTTTCATGCCAACTATTGAAATGAGGAAACGGAAATTTTAAAAACGAATTACACGAGTCGGTTTCTACGGCATCTGTTGGCGAAAAATACACAAAACGCGTCACGGTCTGTTAAATCACCATAATGAAAGTCGTTATTGACTTGGGCCGTATTTGTAAAACAGACTGTATACTTAGTTTAAGAACGATTACACTATTCTGTAATGTTATACTTTAAACACTTAAGGTTTTGTTATTATAGTCTAGTCTAGAAAAACCAAAATCGTCGATGTGTTTGCGAAGATGCAGCTATTTTCAGGTAGGAAGATTTTTTAACCGTTTTGAATTGAAAATTAAATAAATAGAAACAAAGAAAAATAAGTACGTGGTGTTTTATAACATCATTGATTTTAAAAATTTTTTTTATTTATACTTTTTATTAATATCGAATTATTTTAATGTGTCGGTATGAAGGGTTGTTTGTAACAAAAATAATATACAAAACTTACCAAAATGAAGAGTTTTGCTCAGACAGAATTTTATTCGTTTGAAATTACACCGGTAGTGGTTTCCGACAACGTTAAGTCCAAATATAATATCATGAACAAGGCACTTCCTGTTATACCGGAAGTGGAGTCTATCTATCTTATTTTAATTGGAAACTAGTATTTCATTTTAGAATTTTGCTATACTTAAAATTAACCATTATTTAAATATTTTCATATTTTTATAATTTTTTCTATTATTAATAAAGTTACTGAGTTTAAACTGTACCCAGTAAACAAGCAGATCTTGAATGTGAAGAAAGAACACACAGTTTCCAGTTAAGGCGACGTTTTGCATCCTAATGTGGGTGCTTCTTCTAGGCCACTGACCAGATTATCTCTGTTCTTTCTTCCTTCGTTCGTTCGTTCTTTGTTCTTTTCTTTCTTTCTTCACATTCAACCTTCCTTAAAAGTCCAGGCGTCCTAAGTACGGTCCTGGGATAAAATATTAATGAAAACATTACGGAAGGAAAAATTATTATCAACATACATACCTGTATGTATGTATGATGTTTTCTGAAGCATATTTTATGCATATTCGTTTGGTATCTACCTAAACCTATACCTAAATCTAACTGTTTTAGAAAAATATTTTAGTATTTGTGTAATTATTGTTCTTCTGCAGTAAATTAAATTAAATAGGCCGGTTGGTTGTCATGATTGTTTATTGACATAAGTAGGTATAGCTATGCAAATCATCCACAAGATGAGAGTGAAATCATTCTATTAAAAAAACAGAAACTTGTAATTCAATGATCTTTGAAGATAAATTTTTATCTGTGGTAGTGGATCGGAGAGTTAAAAAGTTTTATGAGAAAAAAATTAGATAATACAGTGAGAATTGTTCAGGCAGATGGTCAATTATTGACTTCAAAAAAGGAGAGTGAGAGCTAAAAGTTTCCCATTGAGACATTGATTCTACCAGGAATGCAATATAGTTTGCTTTCTATCGAAAGTTACAAGCCCAGAAATACCGTTAAATTAGGTACAACAGTTTATATTCAAAATAATCCTGTTGTATTCTTCAAACCTCAGAATAGTCTATATTATTTTGAAGCAGGCTGATTTAATAAACAATGCTGTCAATGAGGAAGAGTTATGGCAAAAGAGGATGGGCCATATTTCAAATGATGGGCTTAGATTTGCCATTGCTACTTTGTTCTTTAATTGAAGTCGGCTATTCTTGAATTCTACTCATTTTTTATCCGCAGCTTGTTTTAGTACAGCACAGTGTCTCTTATCTGTTTATAATAAGAAGAGGAATGAAAAAAATATTATTCGGAAGGTACTGCGCAATAGATGTGTGCAAGTTGCCTTTAAGGCAGGTAAACTCACACACTTTTGTAATTTTTCTTGTAAAACTGTACACTTTCTCATTTAATCCAAGTAATTTTTAGGGTGTGCAAAACAACAGCAACTTCTCTATGATGCTAAATTTATTAGATGTTAGTATAACGTCCGATAAATTAGATATTTACGAAATTATTTCAAATCGTCAATTTTCATAAGTTATACGTCAATGTTGATTTATTGGAAAACGAAGCTCTTGTGGAAATATTTCACATGATTGAATATTATAATTCGACGAAAGAGCTTATTTTATATGGCAACTATGTAAGTGATTCGGGCTTATGGAGTAGCATTGCAGTGGCAACTTCCAACTGTAACAATAACTTAACTAAGATTTCAATCCACGAATTGCGAATTACTGATGGCGGATTAATGTCAATATTTAACAGTATTAACGAGAATCCTCATATAAAAGTATTGCGTTTTAACGGATGCAAACTTAACTTCACTCCAACGTTTTCAATAGGTAAACCCTTATTTATTAATTCATTCGTTAACGTAACGTTTTGTTGTTAGCAACTCCGTTAAAAAAACAATAGGTTCTTGAAAGAACTCCACTTGTGTAATGCCGAGTTGTATTATAAAGAGACAACTATTTTAGCATTATTTTTAAGAGACAATTATAGCTTGAAAGTCCTAAATTTAAGTAATAACAAGATAGGCGACCGTGGTTTTAAGGTACTAGTTAAAGCTTTAGTGGAGCAAAGTCGTGACGATGTAGGAATTTCTGTGTTGATGGTTGCTAACAACCGGTTGACTAAGGCTATAGCTTCTTCTGTGGAAACACTTTTGGTAAGTAGTAATACATTTATCATTCAACAGTAATGGGGAACTGTCTTTAGAAAAATTGTCCTCTAATGCATTCCATCAACGTGGGTTGTAATAACTTAACCGACGAGTTTATTGTCGGAATTAAAGAATCCCTGGAGGCATGCGTTACTTTAAAAGCTTTAGGACTTCAATCGACACTATTGACGAACGAAGGCGTTGTACCCCTGATGCAGGTGTGCACCACGAACGAGATGCTTCAAGTAATAAATATCGTTGATTCGGGTCAGAATGATAACTTACTGCTTATTTTTTAGTATCTTAATTTGCGGGGCAACAGGGCGTTACAACACGAAGCTCTTCAAACAATCGTAGCACATTTGCCACATACTCATCTTAAATATATAGAGCTGGACGAGGCCAACAGATTCTGTACTGTAAGTATTTTTTTTCTACTCCTGTATTATTAGATTTATTTATTTATTAGAATTTTAAAAACTGGTCTTCGATGTAGAGTGTAAGAGTTTTTTTCATAACAGGTTTTTATTAGATTTTGAGCATAATGCATATAGCTAAAAGGACACTTTACATCATGAATTTGCATTTTTTAAATATATTTCATAAAAGTTTTCATTGTCAAAAGGGTATTTCGTTAAAGTAGCGCCCTCTATATTTTATCAAATTTTGTTTTTTTATTCAATTCCGAAACGTACACTACAGTCTTTCTATTATGTCGTTGCCATCAGCAACCCCTAATTACCCGCATCAGGAAATACTTATTTCCTAAAAATGCAGAATATAAACAAAACCGTGTCAAAATTTCGTCAAACACGATTAACAAATGCTGACCATTAGGAAACACACTTCCAGCGACTTTCCTGATTCAACAAAGGCGTACTAAATGTAAATTAATAGAGTAGGATCGTCAGTAGAAACACAGTATAGTGCGGCACCAAAGTACAGTACAGGTTTTCGTTAAAGTAGCGCCCTCTATACTTTGTCAAATTTTTTTTTTTATTCAATTTCGAAACGTACACTACAGCCTTCCTATTACAACCCCTAATTACCCGCATCAGGAAATACTTATTTCCTAAGAATGCGGAATATAAACAAAACCCTGTCAGCATTTCGTCAAACACGATTAACAAATGCTGACCATTAGGGAAACACACGTCCAGCGACTTTGCTGATTCAACAAAGGCCTACTAAATGCAAATAAATAGAGTAGGATCGTCAGTAGAAACACAGTACAGTACGGCACCAAAGTACAGGGTACAGTACAGCATCGAGTACCCACCTAATAATGTAGTACGCGAATATGCGTTTCATATCTGTGTCGGTAATCGCGCTTAACAAACAGTTCATTCATGTAAATATTGTACATATTATAATGTAAATTTCGTCTAGAATAAATTACATACCCATCGCTCTGGGCATATACCTTCTATACAACTCTACGGGCACAAGGGCGTCATCAATTCACCACGACGCCATACTATATTAGTAATTTTCATGGAAGGTAATTAATAAAATGCTCTCATATAAATAGTCACCCTGGCAGTGATAAAATTATTTTAAATAATAATAAACACTAGCGGTCGCGTGCTTTGTGTTTCGTGTTAGGTGGATAATAGCTATTCATTCTCGGGAGTGGAGTTTTAATTGTTAGACATACTATTAGAAAATTAGTCGGAATGACATATACTCGGGCCTAGAGACGTTTACGTATAATTTAAAGGAAAAGACGTTAAAATCGATATGTTGGGCCGAAATTCGGCACGAGTCGTATAAGATGCAGACGGAAGTAAAAAAAGGGGCGTTAAGGAAGGAGGATGTGAGATATCCAAATCAACTATTGGATCTGTTAATAAAATCGATAAGAAATTCGATGCAGTTCTACCGAAAACCGGGACAAGTATTTAAATCTCCATTTTTAAACTGTTAGAAGTGATATAAGATGCAAAGCGGAAGTAAAAAATGAGAGTTTGAGGAAGGCGAATGGACAAAAAGAGCGTTAATGGCAGGTGGAAGTTGATGTGAGAGTTCAGAGCTCAAGCTAAAAATAATTTTATAGAACATTGAAATCGAAAAAATTAAAATACCTTCAAATACTATGAAATTTTGCAGAAATGGTCTCTAAGCTCTCCTAAATACAAATTAAATGTCAAACTTAAAGTTTTTGTAGACTATAAATGGATCAATGAGTAAATCAATACTTAAATAAGCAACCTTAAATAATAGGAATTGCAAAGGCGACCACGATACATCTATCTACTTAGATTTTTAGATGTAAAGTTTTACTATTTAGTTATGTTTGAACTTCCATTCAGAAATTTATTGTCCTTTGTGTGTTTCTTTTTCAGGATGCCCAAGAATACGTTCAAATTTTGAACAACATCAGGAAGTTACTAATAATAAAAAGTTCAACGATGGTTCTTTATCAGAAAAATACAATTTTACTCCGGCAATGGCACTTTCTTGTGACATAGACTATGTACCACGATGTCTAACTTGGCGAACACCTAGAAATCGTGGGCGCTTCGAAGTTGTTTCTGTGCCCGAGTCAAACTTTGCCGCTACAACAACGACCCAATCGAATCGAGACGCAACAAAATCTGCTACAGCAATATCCAATTCAGTCGATGTTGCAATTTCTAAGGAATTAGTTAATTGGTCGCCCGCTTATTCGTCGTATTCTCAAAAGACTAATTGGGCCAAAGTGAAAATATTGGAAAGCGACGACGGTGGTAAAAAGTCGAACGAAAACGGTTTAACCGAAAAGAGTTTAGAAATTGAGAGTAACGATTCCTTACTCACTAATTCTATCGAATTTAGCGACACGGACGCTTCTATTCAAGGTCTCGTTCCCGATAATAATCTAACATCAGTTAATAATAACTCGGAAGAAGTACACGATGATGATGAGAACGAGAAAGAAAAAAATTCCGACCATGACAGTAATACCACTAGTATCGTATCTGTAGGTTCGTGTGAACTGGTAATCGAAGAACAACTCGAAAAGTCTTATAACTCTCAATCTGATGAAATTTTAATACCTACATCGCCAAGTAGCGAGTGTTGGGTTGAAACATCGTCTCAGGTTGCTGACATGGAAGATACTTTTTGCAACAATGACAACGTAAGCAGTACTTGCTACAAAGAAAATGAAGCCGTGGAATCTAAGAACAAGGATAATGAACAAAACTGAACTAGTTTTCTTTAGTTGTATAAATGTATTGTGATAACGAACAGTCTCATTTCTACCAAATCAATGGTTATCCAAGCGGCGTTGTAGCGCGAGTAAAAATTATCGAGAATGTATGTTTTTATATTTGTGTTGTTACTTTAATTGTGCAATTACTATATTACAAAGTACATATCTATGTACCTAAGAAAGGATTGCGTATACATTGTTAAAGGCCTTTGAAGCGAGCGATTCATTTCAGTTTTCAATTAACAGATCGATCGCGGGCAGCTTTTAATGAAACAATTTTTCCATTTTCAATTATTTAAATTATTTTATTTTCTTGACAATATGAGCTCGCGTTTTCTATACTAGGTTTTCTAAAACGATGTATGTACGTTGTGCCTTAACTTGATTGAGGTGTGATTTTTAATATCCGGAAATTAAGTAATTTTTATCTGCTAGTTTTATATTTTTTTTATTGTACTATTATAGAGGTGGAAACAATGGGCGGTCGATCGAGCGTTAAATGAACGTAAAACTTAAGTTTTTGTCGACTTTGTTGGCACGTATTAATAACTGTACCTGTTTGTTATTGCAATAGTTAATTTAATCCGATATTTATAATATGAACTTTATTAAGACTGCTCTCTAGTTTATATTATATAAGATTTGATGTAAATATGTGTACTTTAAGTACTCCAATGATGTTATCAAAGTTTTGGATGGTTGTTTATAACTGACAGACAACCGATAAAATTAAATTACTTGTTACCCTTGTTTTCTATAATTGTATAAATGTAAATATATAGATAGATTAATTTATTTTGGTTGATACATTAATTTTTGTACTACGATTTACAACAAACCGGTGTAATTGATCGGGGGCGGGAAGAACTGGAGAAAGGTATTGTTTGTTAATTGTAATTTATGAGTAACATTTGTGATGACAAATTATGATACATAAAAAATATAGTACCTACCTTGTTAATGAACTTGATGTATTTAAATTTGTTTGTGTCTAGGACTTGTGAAAATGTAACTCTTTTTCAATAAAATATAGACCAATTTAATTTTGTTGCAATGAGCGTCTGTGATGTGTAATGTGTAGTCTATTTGGTGTGCGATGCTGATCATTAAATTTTTCACAACAGTCAAGTCTAGATAAGTTGTAATTGACACTTATATGGATTCAAGAAAAGTTACTCAAAGTGCTGGCTATATACGGTGAACTCACACGTAGACCGCTAAATCAGTGTTTTGTGGGATGTACTCGGGGATCAACTTTTTCATCCCCTGGGTGATACTACACTCCAGGTCGGTTTTCGATTTTGCGGAGACGTTTCTCGAGTTTTCGCCGCGACGTCGACTGTCTCTCACTTCGATCATAATCACTCATGCTGCTAGTTTCAGCGAGAGGAGGGTTGAAAGATTGATAATACAACTACAGAAAACACGGACAACGATTACACGCACGATTACACCACAAATGGTTTACGACATTAAGTTTTAATCGATGAATTGGTATAGGTAATTATGAATTCCTTTAATCCTACTTCTGATTTGTTAGAAATGATTTTTAAAATATTAGAAAATAAATGTACTCTCACATCATAATTTAATATAAGACTGTTCCCTACATTACACATATTTTGCCGTCCAAAATCAAACGTGTCGAACTTAATAAACAAGGGAATCGTAAGAATTCCGTACATTTGATCTCAAAATTTATATAATTTATAAGCGAAGTTTCTTTGAACAAAAACATCCCTAATATTCGTATGCATTTGGGTTCATGGGAGCAAAATGATTTTTTAATTGTTGTTAAAATGTTATAAAATAGTCATATAAAGAAAATTTGTGTACGTTGTAACAGTCTCAAAAATGACGTCTTATACCTTGATTTTAATAATAAGTGCAACAAATATTTGATGACTTTTACATATAATTTTAATTAAAAAACTATAAACATTTATGTTGGTAAAAGGAAAATTAACAAAATTGTTAAAACTCTTTGATAGCCTCATGAAGGAAGCACGTTTTCTGCACTAAAATTGTTGCCGAAACGTTGCTATTAAAATAGAAAACTAATAAGTGGTTTCTTCTACATTTTTCTCATTTTCTAAAAGAGGGAGTTTTTTTCTTATCTAAAAACAAACAGGAGAAAGAAAGCATTTTAGTGAAATATTTATTCTAAATTAAGTAGTGACGAAGTAATTCAATTTAAACTATAGTTTATAATACGCGCTTTGACAGTCAGTCGGTTTTGAAGTTTGTCTTACTGACACTTCGTCAGTCTTAAACTTTACTTTACTGGCAATTTGTGAGTCTTAAACTTTGATTCACGGACCCTTTGTCAGTCTTAAACTTTGTCTTACTGACACTTTCTCCAGCTTAAACATTATTTTTCTGACACTTTGGCACTCTTAAACTTTGATTTACTGACACTTCGTCAGTCTTACCTTGCTTTATACCTTTACTTGAACCATTTTGCAAAAGAACCCACGGCTTCAACTCTCGATCGTCTTCTACTTCGTATCGATCATTAATAAGAACCATTGTCACTTTGAATGAACTTTTAAACTTGGAAGAATTTTCCACTAGTACCTGTGGATGTAGCGTCAGTTTTGAGAATCACTACTACATCGTTCTCTTTATAGTGAATCGCCTTTGCTTGTGTTTTATAATATCTTTATTTTTGTTTCTTTTGATTTTCGAATATCCGTGCAGTTATCTCTTTTCGCATTGTCTTCAGAAATTTTCCTCAATTGCATTTAATAACTTTTACACTGTCAAATGACGACCTTTGTATTTTGCAAACGCTTCGATTGGAGAAACTTCAGTGGTCTTGTTGGTTGTGCAGTTTACAGCACTTTGCACTTTGCTTTACGTACATGCCTCATTGGCATTCGGATTGTCCGGTGACTGTAGCAGCCAAAGAGTTGAGGATGATGCGATTATACCTCTCGCATTAGTACGCGACGTAGCCATTGCATTTAATTTGCTTGATGCCATAACTAAGTTGTTCCTCTGTGTGTTATTAGCGGCTAGGGGCTCCAAATAGGTACATTACCTCTATCAGGATTTGTACGACGCGACGACTCTTTGTATCTTTTAAGGATTCAATTATGACGAATTTTATATAAGCATCAACAATAACTAATAGGTATTTATTCTTTTTATTACTTGTGACAAACGGCCCCAACGTGTAGAGTATGAAATATAGTACTGCAATTTTTGTAATTGGATAAAGTATCCCCTCTTTTCTGCCACTGTAACTCTTGTAGTACAGACATTCTTTTTGACAAACCTGGTCATGCTAGGAAACCAATAGTTCTCCTGAATCTTGTTTAAAGTCTTATCCACCTCGAAGTGTCCCATGTCATTGTAGTTTCAGTTTACAAATTTGCCAAGCCTTTTTACCTTTTTCCAATTTGCGGTAGCCTGGTTCTAAAATTTTAAGGATGTTGTAATTGTGCCGCCTCTAGCCAGTCGGCTTCCGTCCAATCAATTTTGTTTACATCAAATTTCTGAACAGGGTTGCCACTCCAAACATCAACGTTCTTTATTATGGTTTCAGGTCGATATTCTATTTTAAAGTTGAAATCCAAGGCTTTAAGCCACCAACGGGCTACCCTTGGGATAAGATCTTTTTTTGAGACTGATGACCTTAACGCATTGCAGTCTGCAAATATCTTAAATTTTAGTCCCAGCAAGTACGTCCTGAAGTGTTGCAACGCAAGCACTACTGCCACGCGTTTAACTCATAAGACTGTAAAACTTTTGCTCCTGTGTGCTTGCTGTAAATAAGCTACAACTCTAAGACAGCCCTACTTAGTCTGAATTAGCCTTGCGCCAAATCCTACCATACTCAGTGAGGGTTCGGCTTAATAGCCAACTCAGGATCAAATACGCTTACAATAGGTTGATTAGTTAACATTGACTTTGGTTGTTACACCGCTGCATCTTCCTGAGATTGCTTCTTCTCGTATACGATGGAACTTCCTTTTCGATTACAGTAGCTGCTAAAACTGTCTTTTTAAGCTCAAAAGCAACTTCCGTCTCATTAGATTTGCGTCCACTTTCGGCCATTCCGCTTCATTATGTAACCATCCAGACCTCTCCCACTATGTTGATTGTGATAGCTCTAACATTGAACATCCTCGGGAAGGAAGGTCAGCTAGATTCATTACGCCGGGAACATGACGCCAAATTCCATTTCTTGTCAATTCCGTACTTGCTTAACTCGATTTGAGGCGAAAGTACCCCACTGATCCTGCTTCTGAATCCATGCCAGTGCTGTAAATAAATCACTCCAAAGAACGTGGTACTTCACCGTAGTCGAACGCTGACTTGATTGATTGAAAACCTCGAGTTCCAATCACACACGCCATTAGCTCCAGTCTGGGGATATTCATGGGTTTGATTGGTGCCACCCTGGACTTTGCCTGAAGTAGTAAGAGAAAGACTCAAATAGTCCGCCACTAACCACAAAACGAACTTGGTCAATCAAAAAGTGGGAAAGTTTCTTGAAAAAATCTACATTCAATCCACGATAAAAATCTCGTTAACAACCGTAGAGTATAGTTATTTAGACAATGGTGTAGTGAAGAATGTAGTAATGCGGTAAATTTGAATTTGGAAACACATGACGAATACGCGTTGGCAGGAAATTTGAATTTGTCGTGCGCGTGCACGTTTTCAGGTTTGGAAAAGACAAAATGTAATCAGAAAATGGTTCGTCATTTCTATCTTATTCCAAAGATCCAAAAGTTACATTATATTAAACGGACAAAAATATGAGCTTTTAACTAATAATAAGTAGAACAGAACAGAAATATAATTAACATCAAAACGCTGGAGTTTCGCCGAGAATAATTTCTGATATTGTGACAACGAGCAATACGTCATGGGATTAAGAACGCAACAACCGTCAATAAAGGCCGAGATTATTGTGCTGAATACATTATAGTAAAGAGGAGAAGAGGGGAGAAATGCCGTTTTAATGTGTTTTTCATTTGGTATTTGAACGTACGCCATGCTAAAAGTCTTTGCAAAAATTAATTTTGTCTAGGCGTCGCGTAATCATAATATGGTTTTTGCCGTTTAAGAATTGACACGAAAGGTCACGATCGCTCTTGGACGCTATAAAAACAAACATTTTGTTTCTCTCAGTACCGCTATATGCATCGCTATCCTATACTCTCGTCTCAATGCTTTACTATAAGCAGTTGCATAAAAATAAATAGTTTTGATTCAAAGAAAGAGTGTCGCTCACCTCGCCGATATCTTCCTTCCTCGCCTTTCCACAATAATCTTAGACTAAGGATAAATAGTTTCTCTTCAATGAAATCGCAGAGCGCCGCTAACTTTACCGCTATACTCGCCGCTCCACTCCACTATAATCTCACACTTATGGGAGAAAACGTCGACAATTGGGTACCTTCTGATATAATAGAAGGTTTTCGATTTTTATTTAAAAGTGCTTTCACCAAAGAGCAGAGCGGCAGAGGCAGAGGGGATTGGATATCCTTGAACAATCTTATCCTTTGTTTAGGCCACAAGCCGGGACCGCGTTCGCACGCGTCCGCGACCGGCCTAGGTACGCGCGGAGGCCGCCCGGTGTAAGCGCCAAGCTAACGGTGATCAGCTAGGCTGGCTGGCCATGTAGGCGTGTTAGCCCACCGTTTCGGCGGACACGCGCGTCGACGGCTACCTTCTTATGGCGGGAGCTTGCCTCTTAGACCGCCGACATACGAGTCGACTCAGAACTGACACAGGGGAATCCGACTGTCCAATTAAGACTTTAGCGTTTTGCTTTAGCTCTCGCCTCCCAAGGCGCGGGTACTTCTGGCCCTTTGTCCCAGTTAATCGCATCCTATAAATTCAACGTTTAAGTCTGAACCAGATATAAGTTTATTTAAGAGCGTGGTCAACATAATAATGGCAAGCAGACCATCTGACCCCGTGAAAAGGTCACCACCAAAGAGATACTTGGATGAACCTATAAACGAAAGACCCCTACTTACACAGGACCAGAGAGCAATTAAACGTCCGAGAAAGGAAGACGTCGAAACTGGGCCACAAACAGAACCGTCAATGTTTGAACAACATTCCGAAAATACAATGAAGCGCGTGACGGGAGCAATTGACAACATACAAGCGACAATATCTAGGGAATGATGCGGAAAAATCAGCTTTGCTCGAGGAAAGAAAAAAGTGGTTAAAGAAAACCTTGAAGAAACGATGAAGGCACTCCTCGCGCTGTTCAATTTGTATTGGAAAACACCGGGAATGTTTGCAACTACAAATCAAATTGCTAGTAGCGGAATTTAAGCTACAATAAGAGAGTAAAAACAATCAGGGGAATATGGGAAACATACCCTCGATTCAAATAAATAAAATCAAGAAAATATAACCAACACAGTACAAAATTTGGACAAAGGAATTATCAGACCAAAATCCTTCGCTGAAGTAACCAGGGAAATAAAACGAGATACACCAGTAAAAGATATGAACAAGAATATATGTATGACGTTACTCAGCATAGAAAACAAGGACGCCAAAGAAATAATATTAAGAAAGACATCAAATTGAATGATAGAGGAGAGGGTTTTGCGTCTATTCGAACGCTACAAAACGGTCCAGTGGCAATCTCTAGCTATAATGAAAAGCAAAGAATGAATGATTAACGAGATTCTCTATCTGTCCCTACCTACTATCTAGCGAAACCACAGCTAAGGGAACGGGCTTGGAAAAATTAGCAGGGAAAGAAAACCCTGTTGAGCTTGGCTCTAGTTTGGCACTGTAAGGAGACACGAGAGGTGCAGCGTCCCCGTCCCCGTCGACAATGAGATTCGCTAACCTCGCGGCGCGCGGTAGTCACGACGTACTCGCATCAAGCGCACCCCGCGCGATTAGTAGCCGACGGTGCGGATGGAGTCGTCGCGTTCGAGGCGGCGCGACGCTGGACGGCACGTCGTTTCGGCGGCGGTTTCGGTATATCGATCGACGGGATGTCTCCGTTACGTTGTCGAAACTCAAAATCGTCTGTAGACGACTTACGTAATTGGCAGGGCGTTGTAAACAGTAGAGCAGCTATCACGCTGCGATCTGTTGAAACATGGCCCTCAGTTTGGGGATTCGTTCTCGAAAACAACGAGAACGAGACTTGGCGATTACTACTCCATTTTATTGTTAGTAACAATAAATACGGTTCAAAAAAACTAGTGTTTCGGTTTTGAAAAGAAGAATTATGTAAAAAAAAGCTTCGCTGCAGTTTGGACTGCTGCTGCTACTGCTACCATAACTCTACCGAATGCAGCTTTTCCGTTAGAAACACATAAACAACATATCATATTCCAAATTGTTAATCGCACCTCTTTGTAGTAACTCACATTTTCTAGTCGAAACGTCTAAAGTGATCGTTGGATTTTTATACTCCCTCTACCAAATGGCACTCTGACCACAAAGCAAACAACTATCGATAATCTTCTACAAGAAAACGTCGTTTCTAAAATTGAATTACGAATTGAATTTGTTACAAACAAAAAAATAGGTTTAAGTAAATATATCGTTGAATAATGAGCAAATTTCCTTAATTAGATTTAGATCGAATTTTAGAACAACATTTTCGTATATTCCTAATAGATCAATTTTTCGAAGAGCGTTGTGGGTTAATGATGAATTAGATACACTAATATTTGTCGTACTTAATTAAAAATGTGTTAATTACACGAAAGATTAATTAGGGCGCCACTGATTTAAAATAAGAGACACAACTATCGGTGCGAATCAAAGAACCGATAGATAAGCTTTAGAAATCTAATTAAAGTAAGAAGAATACTAGTTCGACGTAACATAAGGTGTACTTATATTTTTGTTTAAATAAATTTATCACAAGCGTTAATTATGGTGGTGATTTATTATAATTACTTAAAAAGTAAAAGTAAGCGGTGAGTTCGCTCGAAACCGTTAGCGCTACACAGGCGAGACGTTGTAGGACTCACATGAATACAAGGCGACGCTCGTAACGTAAAATACGGGAGAGATTGTGATGCGAGTCGGTGTTCTTTTTACCCCAAATGTAATTAACTAAGCAGAGTACCTTAATGTACGTGGTGTTTGTTGACGATGATCAGCGTCTTTACGAGGATCAGCAGAGTATGACGAAGGGTGTTTTGACAGAACAGCATGTTGTAGAGGCTTTTCTCCACCCAAATTGAATATTTCCAAAACACCAAAATTGTGCTACGGAAGGGGCTTGACCGTTGGACTCAAACAGTCATGGAACCCCCTCAGCATAAAAGAAAACACCAAGATTTGAGTAAATTATAGGGATTTCGCTTTCAGAATTTTTGAAACTATCCCAAGGTATTTTTTGCGGTAGCTTCGGACTCCAAAATGCGTCTAAAATGATACAGGAGAAAAATATCTAGGAATATGCAGCCACGTGTGAGTCAAAAAGAAACTTACGGTAGTCGAAAGATACAGCGAAAATATTCTTCAAGCCACATCAATCGTATAACAGATCGGTTCGACAAAACGATACAACCAAAAATAATTGAACGATTAATGCTGATGTAGGGGGAAATTACGGATTAATACCTGCAAGCCCAAGATGACGGAGAATTAAGTTTAAATGGTTCGACCACCACGGCTTCGAGTACGATAATGGTCGTTTTTACTTATCTTACCTCTACAAAAAGAGCTCTCGCAACAGAGCACAACAACTGCCAATAATCTTCTAGGGAAAACATCGTTTCTGATTCAATTCAGACACTTTCTGATATGATGGCGATCAACAACACATTTTGTAGTAATGGGTTAATTGAACACCTTGATTAAACTCTCATTAGATCGGCCGCAAGGGTGAATTTAAAAAAATTGATAGTTTGATGATTATCCTACCTCTACAAAAGTTGTTTTGAACTTTTCAAAAATCACATTTGTTTTTTTTTTAATGTCAAGGATTTTCTTATCAAAAAATTAAATAATTAATTGACAAAAAAACAAACTCAATTTCGGCCTTTATCTCGAAAGACACTAAGAAACAGTGTATTTTATACCAAATTTGTAAGAACTTTGGTTACTATCTTTTGAAAAAGCAAGATTGTTATAGTTAAGAAAAAAGTAACTCAATTTATGCACTCATGAAATAAGAAATATATCACACAATATTTCGTCAGTTTCCAAGCTAATACGTATTTTTTATTCAGTGTTAATACTATTTTTTGAATTTATCATGAAAGGTACAAAAAAATTTGAATTATGTAAGTTAAACTAAATAAATGTTAATAAATGCTTGAATAATGTTAAATATAGACATGAATATATAGTTTTTAATCAAATTTTACATTTCTAATCATTGTAAAACAGCATCACCTTTAAAAATTAATAAATAAAATGTATTTAAACTGGCACCAATAGTCTACTGCATCACACATTGTACTATTATTAAATTTATTTAATTATGTATTAGATAAAACGTATTTTTTGTCGTTTTGCTTTGGAGATAAAGTTTGGGTGCTCTCCGTCTTGTTCCGTCTGAAGCAAACAAATTCGAAGAAACGCTCATCCTCACCAAAATTTTCACCATCTTCTAAAGTGACTGGTAGTGTTTTATTTAAAGTCTCTGGTAGAAATAAACAAGCTACTGCTCCGATAGTCAAGAGGAAACCGAGTAGAACTTTGGAAGTGGCTGCCAAACGTTACTTAAGTATAATATGTGAGGGCTAAAGAAGCTAGCTGCATAGCCAACTACATGAATTGCTGAAACACCTTGTCCACGTACAATTGTTGGAATCAGTTCGACAGCATACTGAGCTCCCCGAATTATATGCTACGTTGATGCTTAGTCGAGCGAGTACAGTGAAGGCGATGGTCACAACAGTGCTCGGTGATGTCGATGTTGCCAATACTATTCCAGTAGCGGCAGTAAAAAATCCGCTGATAAAGAGTGCTCCGCTGGCCAAAGCTTTTCTACCTGCTTTATCTTGAAAAGCGAGTATGAAGGCGCAAGCTGGAAGAATGGTACTAGAACTGATCGTAAATATCAAAAATGGAGATAAACTAAAACCATTCACATTTCTTGAAATGGCGTCGTAGCCTAAAGTCATCACCATACTAATGAAAATCAAGAAAATAAATCAAACGGGCGTCGTTGAAAAGTACTTACGATTTGAACATTAAGATAAAAGTTTTTTTGCGCAGTTTGGGTGTTTTTATTAGTCCAAAATGGTTTCGTGTTTGCTTTTCTTTTATGTGCTGATTTGCATATTGTCGTAACTGATCAAACAGTTTTTGAGTCACCTCTTTTCCGTTCATTTGTGCAATCCTTTGAAAACAAAGTATTGCTTTTTCAGTTCTTCCTTTACTTATAAGCCATTGGGCACTTTCGGGTACTAAAACATAAAACGCGAGGATCGACAAATGGGGCAGAGAAATGATTAATAGGAACCACTTCCAATCACCAAGTAGTACTGCCACCCATGGCACCGCCATACAAGATATACAGTAGAACACGCCGATACATAAGTTCAACCCGAAAGTTCGCATACTTGGCCGAATGTATTCATTACTGAAAAGAGATAGAAATTAGATGCGAGAAATAGCTAATTATAAAGTAAAGAGTAATAATTACAATTAGTAGACTATCCGAAACAAAATAAGTACTACTTTTGAAATTTTATTTATATTCTAGTCATACATCACCAGTTACTAATGGAAAACCCCAAAAAAATGATGCCTATTTAAATAGTGACTAATTCAAATATTCGTCACATCAAAAATGGACATTTTGAACTCTGAATTGCGTTTTTTTTTAAATTAAATTAAACGCCAAGTGAAGTATTAATAAAACAACTGACAACAAAATGAAACAGTGCTAAATGTAATGAAAGAAACCATCGCTTAGATGGCGCCGTGCACTTTAACGCACACTAGTCTTTACAGTTAACTGTTGGCATTTACTTAGTTTATACTATTTACACGTGTCCATTTTAACACGAGATGTCGCAAGACACACATTTTACTTGTAATGAAAGAAGATAAAGAACAAAATGGTGAAATAAAATATTTTATAAGCAAGAAAAGGTACCAATAGAAATCATAAAATATATTGACGCTCAGAAATATAAAGCAAATAAAGTATCTGAGGGATGTGTGATCTAACCAGACTATAGATGAGTAAAGTAATTGAAGGGTAATGAAGATTAAATTAGACAATCAAAAATCGTTTCTACCAATCTAGTATGTAGAGAATTTTAAGAAATGGTGGAAGTTGATTAAGACAAACAGAAGATCTTTCAGAAAACTTCTCCAAGACCAGAATTATAAAAAATAAGAAGAAGTAAACCCGAATAAAACAACACATGGCATATAACAAAAATATTGACACTACTATGTGGAAGTAAGAATTGCAGCTTCCAGGGCCGAAGTCATTGTCAAAACAAAACGTCTCCAGGAATTGGAAATCATTAACATCCCAACTTCAGTCGCGACTGCGGTTTTGAACTTTCACTTTTCTATTTTGAACCGTGGTTAACGACCAGTAACATTTCTGTTCTACGGGGTGAGTTTTTTAAAGTGTTTAATATTTTGAAAACGGTTTAATATATTTTCATGAAATTTGGTAGGCGTAATAGAGAGTGGGGGTACATATTTAACCATATTTTTAGAGTTCACACCCCCTTCAATTTTGTAAAAAAAACTCCCCTACGTGCACAAAAACTTTCTTGAATTGTTTCCTGGTTGTGAAATTATGATTAATCAAAATTCTATTGAATTTCCCATGTTAAACGTAATGCTTCAGATTTTTCGGGACACACGGTATAGTATTACACGAGGAGAAAATCACAATTTTCATGCGAGCGTGTTAGCTGCGCGAGGGTGGTAACACGAGCAATGAAACATGATTTTATCCTCAAGTAATACACTATACTTTTTCCACGACCAGTATGTAGTATCTATGAATTTTATCAAAATTTAATTTAAGATTTAGCTGTCAGTATGGCAATTAAAACAGTATAGCTGTTTTCATGACTACCAAACATTTTTTTTATACTCAATAATGAACAATAATTATCAAGTTTACTTTTAATTTGAAGTGTAGACTTCGTTTTGACGGATTTTCAGGTTAGATAAATAAATGTCAGTTTCAAATCAAAACGAGCAACCAATCAGCTTTTGCAACTACTTTCAGTCAATTGGGGTATACCGGGTGTCCCAAACTGATTTGACCACCCTATAACGTGATAACGAATAAATATATTTGAATAAAACAAAAACTATTTTTTATAGCTGCCAATGTACGTTAATATTGGCTGTTAAAATTACCCCTACTTTAACTACCCTTAAAGAGACAACTCCTCCCTTAATTTTTAAATAACATTCCCTATATTTGTTTACACATTTTGATGCATGTTATGTCTACGACTATGAAACTTTTTACAGAATCAAAATCGGTCACTAATTAGGACTTTTTATTTATACATTTATTTGTAGTATGTGTTAGTCATCTGAGGCGTAATTTGGAGTAACAGCATATGTATTATGAACAAGAACTTCATCTTATTGCTCATATATAAAGAGGGAAACACATTATTTTGATGTGTTGTGATGGAATGTTGTGTGATGTGTTATGATGAAGCGTCGTAAATTCATTGTTCTGACGTGTTGTGTTGTGATACGTTATGATGTGACGAAAATTGGTATTTTTTTTAAATAAAATTTGTCAGTGTGTTGTTAGCATCTTCTCAAGCTCGCGATCGGAAGAATTTAAAGCGGCTATTGTTTGTTCTGCAACATCCAAGAAACGAAAATATTGGATTCGCGAAATAAATGAAAATAGAAAAGCATTTGGCGAATATCATATGCTCATAAATGTATTTATTAAAGATGAAAATCCTTTCACATGCCCTTCAGGATGTCCAGGCAAATTTTTATTAAGTAAATGTATTTCCACTTAGTACAACAGCTGAAAACGTTCTGAAAAGCCCGGTTGGACCGCATTTCGTTGCGACACAACACAACACAACGCGTCAGAACGCGTAACATCAGATTAATGTGCACGCCCTTCATTTAAATACAGGGTAAGTTTAGTTGTATGATCCATCCAGTGTCGCGTTACAACACAACACATCAGAACAATGTGCTTCTACCTCTCTTCTTTCTCTCCAAGGAGTATGTTCAAGAAATTTTTAAAAATGTTCATATCTCTGACACGTCAAAACTTCTGGATAAAAATAAGGTCCTTTTAAATAAAACACACATACGTTTACGCCCAAAAATCTTTGTGCAATAAAATCCAGACTATCGGTATCTCTAGATCTTAAATTCATTAATTAATTGATTAAATTAATGACCGACTTAACTGGAACGTATAAATGCATGTATAAATAAAAAGTCTTTTTCTTCCCTAACTAATGACCGATTTTGATTCTGTAAAAATTTTCACAGTCGTAGACATAACACGCATCAAAATGTATTAAAAATATAGGGGGTGCTATTTAAAATTTTAAGGGAGGGGTTGACTCTTTAAGGGTAGTTAAAGTAGAAGTAATTTTAACAGCCAATATTAACGTACATTGGCAGCTATAAAGGATAGTTTTATTCAAATATATTTATTCGTTATCACGTTATGTAATCAGTTTGGGACACCCGGTATAAAAGAAAATACAGAAAAACCAAAATAGAAATTAAAATATATTGTTAAATAATAACTTAACGCTGTTTGCGGCTTAAATTTACAAATGTCCCAAAAACAGCAATTAACACAATATTTGTTTAATAAGACGTTTAGTTATTAGTCCAAAGCTTCATCAGTTGTTATCACAATCAAAAAAAGGTAATTAAATAATTTTATGTTAATTGCTGTTCTTTCTTACGATATTTGTAAAAAAGAAATCAAAATGACTGATGAAAGGGGGGTGTAAGAGGGAATTCGCAAGAAGTGATCAATAAAAGAGCACATTAGGATTGAGAGATGTAAAAGATTAAGAATAGAATACAAAAATATAAAATATACATACAAAAGAATTGAACGAGAAGATAAATAAATAAAACCCGAAGAAGGGAAATGGACATTTATAAATAAACAGAGAAATAAATAGAAAAGTCAAGAAATGTAACTAAGTGAGAAGAAATAGAAAGATCATTATATAGAGTAATCATAAATTAAAAACAATAATACAAAAGGAACAGGAGAAAACAGGCATCGGGAAAAGAGAGATGGAAATATGGAAAAGAGTTAGAAAACCACTGAGAAAAATAAAATCGGTGAAAGTAGAGGTGGAACGATGGAACACCAGAAGATCAATGAAAATACAGAGGAAAAATATGAGAGAAAGATTTAAAGTGATACTTAATACATATACAAAGCGGAGGAGAAAGAATTAAATACATAGTTATGGAGGCGTGCAAACGGAAGGTATATTACAAGATTTTTGCAGAAGTATTGAGAGAGACTGTAGAGATATAGAAAGAAGAAAGCTGTTAGCGGATTGATAAACAATAATTAGGAAGGGATGGTTTGCTTATTTATGTGGACGACATAGTGGTGTTGGCGAACAATAAAAAAGAATATAAGAAGGACAGTAAAGTGGTAAAGAAATACCTAGAGGTATGGATTTACAGCGAGTGTAGGAAGACTAAAATAATGCTATTCCAAAAAGTAAAAGAGAAAAGAAATAGAGGAAGAAGAAATAGCTTGTAGGGTATATTATAGTACAGTAAAGGTAATAGACGTATTAGGCAATTACCATTCAACATTGTGAAAAAAGCTAAGCGCATTTTTAAGGCAATGTATTAAATTCATGTCAACCGAATAAACTAGTAGCCAGTGATAATTGCAAAATTACGAACGGCATCTACATGTATTGTTCGGCCTTTTTAAGGATCATCAGTGTAAGGACTGTCACTTGTTAATAAAATAGAAAAATTAAAGGGACGTTTTCCACAAAATGGAAATAGAATAGTTTGTTTGAACAAGTTTCGAAAGTAGCAAATATATTTATATTGCGAGGGTAGAAGATTAATAAGGGCGCGACCCGATTTAATTAAAGACACGAATTTAAACATTTGACTCCCGGAGGAGTTATGAACCTCATTTTTAACACAAGTTCAATATAATATTAGCGAATACACAACTTTAATTGAATATACTAACAAACACAAAGTGATTTTAAATCTGTTGCTTAGTCGGTAAAACAGAATTTTCATATTATGCTCATTTTAAACTGTTTCTAAGTTAATGCACGAGTTAATCAAAGACACACGAACTCAAACATTTGACTCACGGAGGAGTTATGAACCTTATTTTAAACACGACTTCAATATAATATTAGCGAATATACAACTTTAATTGAATATATTAACAAACACCAAGTGAGATTAAATGCGTAGGATGCTCAGTCGGTAAAACAGAACTTTCAACAACTATCAAAAAACCATAAAAACTGTAAAATAATGAACACCAAGTTTATGAAAATATATAGCATTGTTGCTGTAACTCAAGCTATTTATTTATTAAATTTGCCAATTCTTTATTGTTGTTGGATGTATGGCTTTTTGTATTTTGTTTAGATAGTAAAATAGAATATAACTAGCAAAATACAGAGATATTTCTTAATTATTACTGCTTTTTCATGTTTTAAATAAAAGTAAAGGCAAAATAGATATACATGCCAATAAAATTATTTTAGTTCGATCTAAAACGGGCTCAACAAAACATTATTGTGACCAGATCAGTTAACTAAAATAGGTCTAACTATACAATTAAAAATCGGTTTACCGATTAATCGATATTAAAAATTTATTAGTCGGTAAACCAGGTTTCTTTCTCACTACTACTTGATAATGATAAAAATTAAGTTTCTACTTTCTATTTAAAACACACCCATTAATGCTTGAGTATACAGCTCATACACCTTAAAAAATTTTTTTAATATTTACAAATTTTGTTTATGGGTTTTACTCTGACGTTCATAATAAATTCAATTAATATCGTTATGAGTCCAATAGTTCAAAAAACATTGATTGTATTAATGTGTTGAAGTCATATGTTGCTTGCCAAATAGGTCAGAAAGTATCACGTTCCAATAATTAAATAATTATTTGAAATTGACGCCTAAGTTTTTTGAACCCAATTCAGTAACAAAAATATAAACAATCTTTAATAAAACAATAGATAAAAATGCTCAACAGCATTTTTAATCGAGGTCATCAATTGTGAAATCAATGTGATACATTGTTAGGTATCACTAGATAATTGTTATTAATTTTTATTAAGTATCTGACATTTTATTACCTTTTAAATGTTATAGGAAATCACTAATGTTTAGGAACATTTCCCATCAAAAAACAAAGAAAGAAAAATCGGGAAAAAATTAGTTGCCATCAACTAATCAACATGTGAAGTTCTAGGTAAAAAAAGCTTCCAATGGTCCAAAGAAAAAGTTAGTACTATACTGTTCTACGCATTGATTTTCATCAAAAAACTAGTAGTAGTTTATGTAATGGTAAAGTGGATTCAGAAATGTCAATTGATATTAACATTACCATGAAAAGCAGTGAAGTGCGATTCTATAATAGTATGGTAAGATTATATTTGGAAGCTAGTACAGACCATGGAAGATACAGAAAAAAATATAAATACTGCATAGGGAGTAAAGTGTTAAAAATTCTTTTGGTGGCCGATCCGAAGAAGATATACGGACAAGAAAAACTAATAAGGACTACATGATAAACCCACGCTTCTAAAGGTGGTAAGTAAGAACATTAGATGAGAGGATTGGAGGAAAAGTATTTTACCTACAACCAATTTAAAGAACATGTAGAGGGAGGCCTAGGACAAAATAGATGCAGTGTATAAAATGAATTGGAGTGAATGACTGAATAGAACTGACAATTGATAACAGGACGTAAAGATTATTACAACTTACAACTTTTGGGAAAAAATTTCTCTATACGATAACAAAGGCCACTTAAAGTTATAAATATCTCGTCACCTTTATTTAGCAATAACACCAAGGATATCAATAATTTAAAAACAGTTATTAAAACAAATTACATTTCGTACAACTTTCATTTTAACAACTTAAAAGCATTTTCAAAAGGTCTTACACGATTACTAGTACCAGAATAAGGTAGAGTTCTACTGAAAACGCAACTTAATTATTATTGTTTCGAGTGACTTTTCCGATGTTGAATGGAAGCTATAATTTTTAGGAAACGCACTGTAGAGATTCACTGCGTCATGGACGGTTGTGACTTCTTTGCAAAATGTACCTACACCATAATTTATTCATCTGTTTACTATGATTCTTTTCATGACTGGAAGTGATCGTGGGGAGTTGGGTTTAAAGGGATCAGGAGGTATTGTCTGTATTTGATCCATAAAATGTTATTTCAAAATTGGTATTAATATGCCAGACACTGTTAAGCCACCTTTTTTTTCTATGAAATATTCTGCTACTAACCTTGAAATTAATTTCCGCTCCCTGACCTAAGAATGATTATTTGCATAAATTATAGTACCCCTATTTTCCTAGAACTTTTGTGTAGCCCTCTATAACACATTAGGAAAACTAAGCAAAATATTTCAAACACATGACAGGGAAACATAGAAGAGAGAAAAGGAGGCGATTATACCCAAAAATAAAGATAACAAGTCTGAAAAAGAGAAGAAATAGAAAACCTAACTTAAGTCTAGCAAATTGAAATCGTCAATATCGTCACTTACTATTTAAGTGAACAACACCATACTTACTAAAAGAATCGACCCACTTTATTTTAAGACATAATTATGAACTTCAATAAAATGACTTCTAGAGCATTATTTTCATATCTGACTTTATTTTGATGGATATGAAATAGAGTTATACTGATGTCCCAGATGCAACCAGTCAGATACCTACATCAGTGCATGTTTTTTGTTAAAGTTTCTCTTCCGTGGTTAAATTTTGTAAACCAAGCAATAAGCCCCACTTAAGGTTAATATATTTCAGTTTTTAGTTAAGGTTAATTTCCAAGGGGAGACAATTGTAGCTTGACAGTAATCCATAGCTGTTGCAAACTATAAATGAGGAAACAGTTGTATTAATTAATAGTTATAAAACAGGCTTATGTTTGAAAATTATTAAAGATATGTTTGACAACACTTTTAGAAATCCATATTACCACCGCTACCACTGTAGTACTACCTAAAATTTAAATTATACTGTAAATGTATACAACTGTAAATTATTGTTTCTGTCTTCTTTGTACTTATATAATTTGAATGTCCAGATTAAATTCTGCCAGACGTGTATAGAAATATTTTTGAAAACATTCTAAAAAATTAAAATTGTTTTTCTGCAAAGTACCAATTCGATATTGTTAGTAAGTAAGCTTTGTTTATACAAGGACGACTTCCCTGGATGACCTCATTCACCAAGAAATGTAAACACAGAACAACATTTCTCATTACATTAAGTAAAAGTTGTCGACAATACAATTCACAACTTTTGTACTAGTTTTAAAGGAAGTAATTTCAAAAGAAAAATTTAGAAAGAATTGAAAAAGTATTTAAAAAAAGAACTCGTAGCAAATGTAGAGAAGACTAAAATAATGTTGTTTAGAAAGAAAGAAAAAGAAGGAAAAATGGTGGTGAGAAAAGAGGAAATAGAAGTGGTAGATAAATACAGGTATCTAGAATACAATACAGTAATAAGGATATGGGCGAAAAAATTTTTTATAAAAATACATTTGGAAATATTTTAAATAAGCGTTTCGCACAGAACTCAACATCGCACTGTTACTAATAACATTGAAAGAACATATGAAAAAACAACGATACGTTGTAGAAAATTACTGTTTATTTGTAATTTATTATTGACTTTAAAATTCTGGAAGTGCCATGTGTAGATAGTTTAACAATGAGCCATTTTATTTTGTTTCCTCAAACTAAACTAAAAAAAGGATATACTGCTAAAACAATCAATGCCACGTGATTGTCATATTTCAATAATTATTTATTGGATTAAAAATAGTTCAAACAAAAGTTGGGTGTAATAAAATTACAAACAAGTTTTATTTGAAAAATTGTAAAATGAATAATTTTTGCAAATATTCGAAGAATAGGATAATCTGTATAGGTTAACGGCTCTCTTGGCTCAACAGATGATAGCCACGAACCCTAAGTTTTGAAATTTTGTTTGCATGAAAAAAATTATTAACATTTCCAGTATTAAAATTGTATTCGTAATCCGAATTAATTTTTTCATCATTGTTTATAATCGAAATAATTGCGTTTCGAATGTTTATGTATTTGGTGGTTTTGCACACCGTTTCGTCAACACACTAAGCAGCTAAGGAAACTTAAGTCACAACGTAACTATCACAACTTTGCTACTATCTAATTGTAAGGAATTCGGATGCACGAAAAATGTTTGTTGTCATGAATTCATACTGTTTGTAATGAAATTTTATTTAATCAAGGCAAAATGGTGCTGGTGCAAGATTTAAGCAAAACGATTGAATGGCCTCTTTCACAAAGAATAAAATATGATTAATTATCTACGAAAACGTGCAAAAATATGTGTAAACATCATCGAACCAATTTATTTATAGGTGAGATATATTTGCGGAAAATGCGATTATTTATGTAACAGCTCAAGCGATCAACTGACCTCTAGTTAAACTAATTATCAGATGAAATTGCATTAGTGATAAATTGTTTTTTATGTGCTTACGCGTAGATTTAAAACCCTGAAATCAACAATGAACGTGAAATTACAACATGTTTTATAAATGTTATCTAAAAGATGAAGTATTTGCAACAACTAAAATATTTACCTATGATGTACATCATCACAAAGTTGGAATCGGTTGCGCATCCAGCCACAAATCGGCTAATACCGAAGATGATTGCATCTGACGAAAACAAAGTAAAGAGGTTTCCAAATACCACTAATAAATTCGAAATTACTAAAACGTGAAGTCGGCCGATGTAATCAGCCAAGACTCAAACGCCAGACTTCCCAGCACCGATCCTATAAAGAAAACTGACTGTCCCAGCACCGGCTTCCAATCCTCTTCACAGACCCAATTAAGCTGTTTATTAAAACAATTACTTAATTGTTCTAAAAACAATGTTCCAAATATTTACCTGTTGTACCAAACTCACATATCCGTAAGTGCTATTGTAGTCCCAGCCAAAGACGCATGGTAGATCAATGGTTTCATTGGAATAAATGATCGTTATTGAACTACTCTGAATAGGAAATTTGAGTTAAATTGTCGTTCCCAATGCTTTTGCACCGATGCTCTGGGATTAAACTAATAAAAGTTTGTCCAAAATAATGAAATGCCGAGAAGGCGTTAATTAAACTGAAGAGAGATATGAGCACGTACTGGTATCTACCAAAATCTCCCAACATGCCAAAGCATTGTATCGACATCGATGATATCCAAAGCTTCATCTCGATTCCATCTTCGGCTATTTAACACACATTCACTAAAAGCACGCACGTATGACACCGTCAAATCCAGGTGCCAAAATAATATTAAAAAATTTATTGGTTAGAAAGTATTTCGAAACCAACTGTTTCTTTCAACTTAAGTGTAACAAATGTCGTGATTCACATTATACTATAAACAAAAATGTTGTTTTACAATCAAATTTGCACGCAACAGCATATTGCAAATGACAACGAAATTAATGAATAAACAAAACACTCGCACTAAAAATCGCAACAATGTTTGGTATCAATAAAATTCTCGATATACAACAATCGTAACAGTGATATACCGCGAACAAAAATTTTATTTTGATTTGTTTTATCGAGCAACAGATTTTTTTAATGTTTATGCACGATAAGAAGTGAATTGGTCGCGGTCACACTAATTAGGTACTCATTCTGAATAATTGTGTGCGTTACTTTATAAAAATAAATAACTCTGCGAGAAGAATAATTATAAACTAGTACATACGTATCTAGTTTGTTATTTGGATCTATGATAATATTTCATAGCCGGATTTATATGCGGGTTTGTTACGCCAACGTTTCGTCGAGTGATCTTCAGAAATATTCATCAAAATTCTAAAGAAAAACCTTTTTCGAAACAGTTAAGTACGTACTATGCAACTTCGTCTTTCTAAGGTTTTATCAGCTTACGATAAGGTTTTTCACATACCAATATCAGTTAATTAAATATTCCTCATTATATTATATAAAATGCAGGAATATTTAAATTCTTTTTAATATAATGTGCTATTAATGTTAAATTCCAAAACATATATTTTTTTTTCTACTTATACATATGAAAGCAGAAGACTTTTTGTATTGGTTGGTCTCGTAGTATGAAACTGTCATTTTCATCTGTAGTAGTAAAAATTACTTTCACTTTAAATTGCCGCAACAAAATTAAAGGAGATCTGTATTAATGACTTATGTCATTTGCACTCTTTATATTAACCTCAAATAGGAATATATTTCGATATATTTACTATACCAGAATATTTGCATCGCTGTCGCTCATAAACAAATTTTCCTTTTACAAAAAACCGAACTTTCATATATTACAATAAAATATACTATTTTACCAGAATGAACCTTGCATGATCCTTTCTCAATGTTGTTCAAGTTGTTTGACAATCACTCTTCATTAATTGGCTGTTTTATTTTTTTTTTGCGGATATAAAGGTTGATATAGGTACCTTACCTACTTATCTAAATGAATAAACCACAAACGTGTTTTTCTATTATTATGGTTTACAATATCAAGTCCGGTCATGGAACACAAAAAAAACCTGCTTGTCTAACAATATGACAAAAAGAGAAGAAAAAATAAAAACCTAAATTTTTAACATAAAACAATATGCTACAGGCTAAATTTAAATGTTCACCATTATTGTCGATACCTTTTCAACACTGATGAGTTAATGGATTTTACGTCTATCTGACCTGTGAAACGCATTAATAATAGGTTCCTTTGAGCCTAAGACAAACACGTCTGAGGGTGAAAAATGAGGGAAACGTAACCCATAAAAGTGGCTTATTACTACCAATGTACGTGATAGTGGCTAGTGCACCATCATATGGAAACCAACGTAGGTTTTGCATGGTCTTGTTAATTTAATTTCTCCAGCACATTGTCCAAATACTCTCTATGAAATTGATTATATCGATTTCCAGTTAACCAATTATACCATACAACAAATTAAAGCTGAAATTAATATGAGGTCGTCTTCTTTTTTAAACGATGAGAATTTTCTGCGCCCAAAGGCCCGCAATTTCTAAAATGTTTTTGTCTGTCTATAACACTCGGAAAGTGTTTGACGACACATATTTATGAACCAAGTACAGAAATGTAATCGTTTTTCCTCATCGTTAGGGTGTAAACTTTGATCAACTGATAGTTTGTAAGTAAGTATGGTTATGTTTAACTAATGTTCCTAGCAGGAATTAACAACAGCCATATTTATCTGCACGTTTTCATCGGTATTGCCTTTATTTCTGGGTTTCACTAAACTCCCAAACCCTTTTGGGCGAAGGCGTCCAAAATACAATAAAAGTAGTCTGCGCCATTTCACTTCACCATATCAAGTTTTTCATGATTTGCTTAAACTATAAACCATAATTAGAGGAAAAAGATTCAGCCGAACACACTCTTTGTTGGCGTTAGGTTCGTGTGCTGCGAGGCTAAAATTTGAAGATATACAGATATAGCTTGAAATGGTTGTTTTCTTCTTTAACAAACCGTCATTCTCACTGTACAGTGTACAGAGATATCATATCGCGCAATAATTCTATATGGTGTTACTGAGAAGAAGTTATTCATTCTTGGTCTAGAAGAGAAAAATGTTCAAGGACGTTAAAATTACGTATGCGATCTTGTTCATCTAAGACACAACTAGCTAATAGACAAGAGTTGCAGTTTATCCTTACTTTCAGGAAAGAAATGTACTGACTAATAAATAAACTGATGAATACATAAAGGTCTTTGTCGATATGGTTTATTCCAACATGTTCTTGACTGAAAAGATGTTTCATAGTAGCACAATAATTGGTATTATGAAAGATCAGTATGTCTAAATGCATAACAATGCTGAAATCCATAGCTTGGATTTTAAATAGTCTTTTATTCAATCATAATTGTTGAAAACATTAAAAGATTAACTAAAATACCTAAAGTAAGTGTTCAAAATGTTCACAGAAATACAGTGGCCAACGCTTGGATAGCATTTTGCACCTACATGTTCTAAACATTGTGAATTCCATCATTATTGTTTCTCTAAAATCATGAAGTTAGGTTGGCTTATTTTTGTAGACTACTGACTTCAAATGACCCCATAAAAATAAAAGCTACTCTAATCCCGTATACTAATTCACCTGTTCGGAAATATCTACTGTTTTGATTTTATCAGAATAAGATGTTATCGCTTATCTGGTACCACTTTTCTATTCAGAGAGAAAAATTTTATTATTGTTTGTGTTTGTCTCAAAAATATTATTATATGATATAACAAAGACATAACCACAAAACAACCTCTTTCAAAATTTGAGGTTAGAAACGGAGTTACAATTAAAAAAAAATGATTGGCACTCTTGGGGGCTCTTAGGTACATGTTTAAAAGTTACACTTCATTATTTCAGACTTTTTGAACCACACTATGTATCAAAGCCGTTTCAATATGAAAGCCCTGATCATAATACCGAGCGAAAGAAATATAATAAAATAAAATTTCCTGTTGCAGAAAAACTTCCATTGTCAGCCTTTTACCCTCACGGGTATTTTTATCAGTCAAATCGAAAAAAACATGTTTGCTTAACAATCCGCATTTTTAATGTATATCATATAAAATTATTAGTCTACATGAAATAGAAAATCGTCCATTTCCTGGTTTGCTCAAGGATAATTCTTCGTTTTAAACCAGATCAAATAATAGTTTTTCTTTATAATCGAGAAATATAAGCGTGTTCGTAACCATAATTTAACTTGGCCGTGAATTTTCATATTGCATCTATTTTATAAAACCTAATCATTACCTAGACTATTACCAAATTAAAGCTTATATGAATCAAATAGGAAATTGGTCAATTATATTAATTATTTATCATTATACATTATGAAATTAATTAATAGTTCTTCCCAAAGTTTTACACTTAACTTCCTTTTGTTTTTTATTTTTTTTGTTTTATTTTTTACATGTTAACAGCAAAACAAACAAGTATTATCTTATCTACAACGCAGAATTTGTAGTGGTAAAGTTGAAACAACGGCAATTTGTTTTGAACGTTATCTTTATATTACTCTATCACTTCCTGAAAATTCGGTTCCAAAACGACTACCTTGTTATGAGATACCTGTTCGTTGTTATGCTATTTTTGACATATGACAGTGGTGAATTGGGCCGCCGGGAGTCAGGGAACTTTCACGGTAGGCCGGAGTTAGAATATTGTTGTGTATTTACATTGCGCTGGCAAATTTTACGAATAGACATGTATCTGTACTTTCAATTCCACTAGAAATTTGAAAACAAATGTTTTGCTCAGAACTCTACGCCTACCTGATGCTAATAAGTAATAAACATGTAAAGCGTACAGAAAGTATTCAGCATAACACATTTTGCTCAAAAAATAAGATAAAAATCTAAGAGCGCATAGAAGAAAATTTTAAGAGTAAAAGTGAAAAAAAACGAGACGTTGTAAGAAAAAATAAACGTGTAAGCAAGTGTACAGCAAAGTAATTTGTAAAAATATGTGCAAAATAAGACCTATGTATTTGACGGCGCAATAAAACGCACGTATAACGATGACGTCAATACCTTTATCAACGCATGCTGAGCTTAGGTTTTTTTTAAAATGTCATTTCGACTTTGATTGTTTGCTAGTGGCAAACTCCCAAATTAATCATAAATTTAAATAGTAAATAATGAGTGTCTAAGTAAAAAATTGGACTAAAACGTGACATAAATATAACCTAAAAATTGACAGAAATGAAAACTTATCTTAGATATCAAAGAAAATTCCAAGACCTACCCAGTCCAGTTTTCTATTTGAATACCCTTTGTAAATGAAAATCACAATACTGCACTTCACGCTATATTCACGATAAAGCTTGTGACGTCAAGCCAATGAGAGAGTGTTGTGTGTATTTGAATAAATGCCGATACTTTTGGTAAGTTGTTCTACATATAACAAGTAGTTGCATGTTCTTTAAAATTTGTATATTTAATTTTTAAACTATTTTAACATCAGAAATTTTGTGGTGTTTTTTTTAATTGATTCGCGTTGAATTGAACCTAAAAAACGGTCTAATTTTTATATTGAAATAACTGGTTTTATAAAGGATGACACCTATTTTTCTTTGACAAGGAGCACCAAAAAAACAACGAAATTGCTTTAACGACCTTTCTCAAAGATGAACCAGATATTATAAAAAAATAAATTATAGGAGGAAATATATATCATCTAAATTTGACCGTACTAATATTAGTACTTTACTGCTCGCATCAAAGAACATGAGGCAAGTAAATTTCACCAGCATCCGTTTTGCACGACTCGACATTTTAATTAGGATTATCTTAATTTTTATTTGAATAGTATGTTTTGATTTCTTCCCATGTCTCTGGTCAGTTAGAATACTTATGGCTTTAGATAAAACCCAAAAGATCGAAAGTTGAGGTTCTCATATTTTGAAGTGATATCTTTAACCACAAAGGAGCGTTAAATAACTGCAAACAATTTCCATTTATTGGAGTAACATTGTTTTAAATTTAATAAACTTTGAAAATAAATACTCTCGTCCTCTGCCAGATCCGGTATATTTTACTATGTAGTATGCACTTCTACTCTGTTATATAGGTTTACCTATTAATTGCAATTTTATATGCATTAGAGAGGCATAGGGATGTAGTAATTCGGCCATTCCAACTTTTTGGAATTATTTTAAAAATCTGACTAATGAGGCTGTTCACTAATAAATTTCCCGGGTTGGTTAAATTTCGCAGTCCGCCACTGACATATGGTATACTATATTCACAATTGATCAACGAATTCAAAAATACAATGATATACATAGGATTCTATGACGATTTTTGGAGTAACCGGAAGTAATCTCATGCTGAAAGCTAGACCACTTCTAATATAGTTGACAAACATTTCTTTCAAATGGAGATAATTATGAAATAGGGAGGTTTATCCCTAATATTGAAACAAAATATTACTTGGAAATTAAATGTTTCCAACATGCTTGTTACATTACACCACCAAAAGCTTCAACCATTTTTAAATTTTAGCTATATTTTTGTTAATCGTCGTTAAATTGCTTCGGAAAATTAAAGCACTTACTAACAACTTTTGTTTGAAAAAAAAAGATATAAAAAATTAAAAATAATTGCAGTAACTACCATACAAGCAGCAGAGGAACCCAAAAATCAAAGCATCGTTCTCGATGTGTTGTCCATATGGCTCTCTACCTCATCGAAAACATCGGGTCAAGGTGATCGCCCACATCATTTATTTAATTACTGGATCATTCGACCTACTGCTACCCCACAGATGCTTACATCGTGATGATTTCTTCATCACTGGTCCTGGAGTATTTGTGGTGGCACACGTATTTCAACATAAATTTAATATTTGAACAATATAAAATAGCTTAAGTTTATTTACTTTGCAGATGCAGTTTTTGCTCAGATGGCGAAACAATCTTACGAAGGCAAGGCTATGCACTCTCGACACATTTGGCAAGACAGTTTATAAAGTGTAGGTATTGTAATTCAGTATTAATAAAAATAATAATAATAACAGAATATAGTAGTAAGGTTATTAGTGTAGCACAGTATGTGACGGAAAAAAGGTTTGGGACAATAGCTTTTGCAAGTGCTTCACTGAAAATGCAGGTTTAATATGGTCTAAATTGACTCGCGCTTTTCCTTTTCTGTTAATTGTGAATGAGTTATTGTCATGCCTTTAATAACCTCAAAAGGACCATCATGGGAAGGTTGAAGTTTTTTAATTATGTCTCTACGCACGAATATGCAGATCCATGGGAGTAAATACCTTTACATGTATGATTTCTTATCATGCGGAGTTGCGACCATGTTCTTCTTTTGTAGATCAGCAACGGTTCATTGGTTCTCTTTCCAGGTTAAACTGTTAATTTTATAGATAAGCTTTGTGAAATTTTTTTTAATTGTTTGAACTGTCTGTAAATAAACTATTATTAAATACAACTTTAATTTTGTTTTTAGTGATTGACGCTTATTAAAACCCAAGTCCTCTTTCAAGAATCTGCCAGTATGTAAGATATAGATATTGCTATGAATCATAATAGTACTGCCCTACAGCTAGAATCAAAATTCTTAAAATTTTTATTTTATTTAAATAATATTAAGATTGGTGGCAATTGTTGAGGCACACATGTCCATTAGCCGTCCTGAGGTAAATGTATGCATAAATGTGTATGTAATTGTAATATTTACCTGTGAATACCTCTATGTCCTACGAGAATGTTAGTAGGAATCTTTCAATTATCAATAGGGCATTCCTTAAAAACGCGTGTAAAGTAATGATTGTGTGTAGTGGATGAAAACTTTGCCCATTTGAAACATTTTATGTAAGATATTTGGAGAATTTCCATCCAACGAAGAAAACCATTGTTCCTGAAATTTCAATAAAATTAAATTAACCAGACAAAGAAAAATATGTGAATTAGAGGAATCGCACCCGAGAAAATAATTTCGTATTCAGATGTAATGTTTAAAGGTTGCGCCGAATTTAGCGGCCATGTTTGATAATATGGATGACCTTGTTAAAAGATTAACAGAATTTTGTGCTACAGAGACATTTGTTTAACCCAAGTGTTGCATATTAAATTAATCTGCGAAAAATTAGCTATCGTGTGAGACCAATATTAAATAAATTGGTTGCTAAATTGAAATTGTAGTTCAGTTTGTGACCACGGATTTGCGCACTCCAAATTTTTGGGATTGTAAATAAATTTAAATGTAGGTAAAGGAAGACTTGAACGAATAAATAAATTTTAATGTTACTGTTTGAAATTGAGTTTTTCTCCGAGTATTTAAAGAATGAGATGCTAGCTGTTTATAATTTAATTTTAAATTAAAAACAAAATTCTTTAATTTTTGAGCGTGTAAAAATTTTAATGTCAGAGAGTTCAAATATTTTAACAGGCATTTCATCTCTACATCTTATTTATGTGTTGGGTACAAATTTAGAATTGAATTAAAATTATTAATACGTGTCAGTTAATTGGCTTAACCACGTATGATGGAGTCAATTTTTCAAATTAAATATTTTATTATACCCATATCTTTTAATTGGCTTGCAACGTGAGCGTAGATATACCACAATTGATTAGCTTATCCCTTATCATAGCAATATATATTTTTAAATATTTTTCTAGTACTCTAGGAAATCCAAAAATAAGAAAGAATAAGTTTACGCACAATTTTACAAAAAGGCGACTTTGTCAAAGCACAAGAACAACCCTTGCTAAGTGCTACTCTTTTGCTGTTTAAATGACGTGCGATTTATAATACACCTTATAATAACTTTCAAATCAGAATTTTCCATCATGCCAAAAGCACTAATGAAGTCAAATTAATTCACTAAATTCAAATTGTATTATGAATTAATTTTTATCAAACATGGGCTGCAACAGGTGACTTTCGAAATACTCAGCAAGTACTACTAAGCCACAGTATACAGGGTGCGGCAGATAATCCGTCAATTAGAAATACATCAAGAATCAGTGACACTAAAAATTTGAAAATTTAGGACTGTGCTTATAAGTTTAGGAGCCACTGGCTAAAATATTTTTAAGATGGCGGTACTTCCGGTTATATAGAAAACTCTCTATGTGGTGGTTTCTCCTAGTGGATAGGAGCTGTGTGAAGATTCTTTGTGAGGATGACTTAATGAAAACCTGCAATTCATTAAGGCCTACGTTTTGACAAGAAGACGCGATAATTATACAATTGTTTTAAGACTGAGTTATTTGTTTGTAATAGAGATACGTGTACCGCGTTAGTGCCAATAGCGCTTCGCCTGTGGTTATTTATTTATTTTTGATTGTACTGTTGATGTAGTAATTATAACGCATTTGCAGTGAACGGGAGAATTGAGTGTGTATTATACTGTACTGTTATTGGATTTATGAAATTGCTTTGGACATTAACCCTGAGAGAAGTTTGCATGGTATTTTGGATTTAGGCAATAAATAATTATCTAATCTAGTGAGACCAATAACAGATGAAGTGATTGACAGCGAGAGTTCAGTATTTTATCACTTTTCAAGCAATATATTGTATTTTAAAATCTTCAAATTGCATTGTTCAAGATAGAACTAGTTTGATATTTTGTATAAGGCAAATAAATATTGACTAGCTTATGTTGTGTTTATGTAACTCTTACATATTTTCTAAGGGATTTCATATTTGTGTGTTTATTGTTGTTGATAACATCATTAGTATTTTGATTCAAAATTGCATTTCATGCGCTTGAATACTTTTATTGTTACTTGGAAACTTTACATCTATTCTTTGCTTGGTGGCGTTAAAGGGTACAAGCGACATAGTCCGCCCTTGAAAGAGATTCACTATCTTCGCAATTGTTGTATTTTTATATGATTGTGTATTTATTATTTATGTCTTATATGAAAACTGTTTCCTGTGAGCAAAAGAGCAATAAAGTATTATAAACTATAAACCAAATATTTACAAATAATTTATTTCTAAGTTCAACATTTCTGTTATGTCCTTGCAGTATAATCTGTTTAATTTTCTTAATTTTATATTTTAATTTGTATTGTGATTTTGTTTGTTTGAATAAGTACTTTAAAGTACTGTTCGCGAACAGTCGACCGCTAGGAATTGTCCAAATTAACGTGTTTTCGATTACTGATCGATATTGAAAAACGATTAATACCAATTTTCCTTTAAACATTGATGTTTCGCGTATGACAAAGACGAACCGTCGTTTAAGTAGTGGTCGGCCTAGAAGTTTAAATCAACAATATTTATGGAAAAATGTCTACATTGATATGAACGAAAAACCTGTATGGAATAGTTTATGGGTTTCTTGCAACATGTCGAAAGCATCAATTGTTGCATAAGAACCATTTTATGGTGGATTGGGATAAATGGACAACTTTGTGTATAGATTTTCCTTTTTGTATGTCTTTGTAACATATCTGTGAGTAGATAAAACATTTGTTCTTGGCGCTTTGTAAATGATTTTATTTACATTTTATAAATTTTGAATATAATTGATTTTTGTTGCTTTGATTTCATTTTGTAATGTAACAAACTTAAACATAATCTAACACAAATTTATCTATAAATGAAAAATTTCATCTAACGAGTTAAATTGAATATTATACGTTTTAGATTACTAAACAAAAGTTATAATTATAATATCATTCGAGTTTAGATTTTGCCAGAAAAATTTACCGATTATTACGAGAAAATTATAGAACCGAGTCTACAACCGGTAAAGGACCGCGCACACCAGTAGAATGAGGAGGACGCAACCTTGAGATAATGAGGAAAAAGTGAAAGGCAGCTAGCCTAATTAGGCTAACAGCCTCTCACCTACCTCTCACCTCATCAGGCAGTTCCTAATTAGGCCTCTCACCTCATTAGGCTGTTGTTGTCAACAGGCTGTTGATGAGGCATTCTATTTAATTACTTGTTTTTGTTTTTGAAGACGTCAATGGAAAATACGGCCTCTCACATCATTAGGCTGTTGATGTTGAAGTTGATTTCCATCATGGCGGATGTTTCGGCGGTCGATTTGAATTTCCAACATGGCGTCCCATCATGGCGGATGTTTCGGCGGTCGATTTGAATTTCCAACATGGCGTCCCATCATGGCGGATGTTTCGGCGGTCGATTTGAATTTCCAACATGGCGTCCCATCATGGCGGATGTTTCGGCGGTCGATTTGAATTTCCGACATGGCGTCCTAAAGTTTTTTATGAATTTAAAAACTTGGTTGAGATTCGAACTTGCAACCATTGCATTACCGAGCCAAGGCTTTAACCACTAGGCTACGGCGACAATTGAAAGATAGAGTTTGAAGTTTGTATATAGCTGTAAAGGTTGATTCAGATTAATTAATGATGCTGTAAAATGTAGGATAAGAACTGTTGATTAAAAAGTTGAATAAGGATAAAACATTTAATAAACAAGATGAAAAAGGATAAAAACATATATTCGTCACTCTCATACTTATAAACTAATTCACAAACAAAATAACAATCCACGTACCGCCATTTTGTATGACGTATGATTGATCATTTAATAAACAAGATGAAAAAGGATAAAAAACATATATTCGTCACTCTCATACTTATAAACTAATTCACAAACAAAAATAGCAATTACGTACCGCCATTTTGTATGACGTATGATTGATCATTTAATAAACAAGATGAAAAAGAATAAAAAACATATATTCGTCACTCTCATACTTATAAACTAATTCACAAACAAAAATAACACCCACGTACCGCCATTTTGTATGACGTATGATTGATCATTTAATAAACAAGATGAAAAAGGATAAAAAAAAAAAAAAAAAAAAAAAAACATATATTCGTCACTCTCATACTTTATAAACTAATTCACAAACAAAAATAACACTTACGTAGCACCATTTTGTATGACGTATGATTGATCATTTAATAAACAAGATGAAAAGGATAAAAACCATATATTAGTCACTCTCATACTTAACTAATTCACAAACAAAAATAACACCCACGTAGCTCCATTTTTGTATGATGTTTCATTTAATAAACAAGATGAAAAGGATAAAAACATATATTTGTCACTCTCATACTTTATAAACTAATTCACAAACAAAAATAACACTCACGTAGCTCCATTTTGTATGACGTATGATTGATCATTTAATAAACAAGATGAAAAAAGGATAAAAACATATATTCGTCACTCTCATACTTATAAACTAATTCACAAACAAAAATAGCTACTTACGTAGCGCCATTTTGTATGACGTATGATTGATCATTTAATAAACAAGATGAAAAAGGATAAAAAACATATATTCCATTTAATAAACAAGATGAAAAAGGATAAATCATATATTTGTCACTCTCATACATTATAAACTAATTCACAAACAAAAATAACACTCATGCATTTTGTATGATTGTTATCATTTAATAAACAAGATGAAAGGATAAAACATATATTCGTCACCCATACATTATAAACTAATTCACAAACAAAAATAACACTCACGTAGCGCCATTTTGTATGACGTATGATTGATCATTTAATAAACAAGATGAATTAATAAACAAGATGAAAAAGGATAAAAAAACATATATTCGTCACTCTCATACTTTATAAACTAATTCACAAACAAAAATAACACTCACGTAGCACCATTTTGTATGACGTATGATTGATCATTTAATAAACAAGATGAAAGAGGATAAAAAACATATATATCTCACTCTCATACTTTTATAAACTAGAAAACAAACACGAAAAACAATTACCTAAAGCGATTCAATATGGCTGTCAAACCAACATTTTTCTTTATTAATTACATTAACCACGGCTTTTAACAAGTACTTTTAAATTTACATTTGATTAAAAAAATTTAACATACTGAGGTTCGAACCATTAACGATTGATACACAATCTTTTGTAAACAGATGACACCATTTTGACATGATGACTTATGATTTTAAAAACATACCTGTTCAACATGTTAATTACATTAACCACGTATTTGACATATAGTTTTGAATTTACATTTGATTAAAAACTTTAACATACCGAGGTTCGAACCATTAACGTTTGATACACTACCACTACGTATTTAACATATAGTTTTCAACTTTACATTTGATTAAAAAAAAACTTTAACATACCGAGGTTCGAACCATTAACGTTTAATATACCACCACGTATTTAACATATAGTTTTGAATTTACATTTGATTAAAAAAAACTTTAACACTACAGGGTTCGAACCATTAACGTTTTAATCACAAACACGAAAAACAATTACCTAAAGCGATTCAATATGGCTGTCAAACCAACATTTTCTTTATTAATTACATTAACCATGGCTTTAACAAGTACTTTTAAATTTACACCTGATTAAAAAAATTTAACATACTGAGGTTCGATATGGTTTCAGAGTCAGTGGTAGATTTAAATTATACCCTGTAGTGGTTGTACAAGGTTATTTTTTCGAACACATATTTTTCAAAATAAGTAATATACGTTTTTATTCTAAAACAATTTAAAACGTGGATTATCAAAAATAAAATTTTAAAAATTGGCGGTGAAGTTAATTTAAAAAATTTAAAATTAGAGTTCAAGTCGGCACTAAATTTTAAAGCTGACGAAAAAACCGAATAACAACGCAAATTAAATTTAAAAATCATAAAATAAAATCCCGCGCACTAAATTTTAAAGCTGACGAATAAAAACCGAATAACAACGCAAATTAAATTTAAAAAAAAATCATAAAATAAAGTCCTCGAGTGTTAAACAAATTGTTAATAAATATTTACAAAGTTGCCAATTGCAAAAATATAATTTTAAAACATGTAGAAAGTTGTTTGTCGAATTTTAAATAGAGGATTTCAAATAAAATCATTCGTTATAACATTAAAAAATAAAAAAATTGCTTAATTATAAACGTTGCAATGAAAATAAAGAAATCATTCGTTAACATTGAAATGAAATTGGTTAAATAAATAAAAACGCAAAACAATTATAAACTTTTAATGAAATTAAATAAAACGTCAAGATAGTGGTAAAAATAATTTTTAAGTAGTTGTTAATGATTACGAGTTGCATGGTATAATATTTTATTGCGTGTGGCAATAACTAACCAATCTAACCAATCTAAGAAACAACTAAAATAACCAAAACAGAGAGATTTACAAAGTTGTATAAGTAAAATTGAACAAATACTAATATTGATATTCGAAAAAACACTTACCCCGTTGGAACAATTCACAAACATTTTATTTAAATGAACGCGTTTTAATTTATCAATATTGAAAATTACATGCACATACAAACTCGTTCAAAATCAAACTGACGGCAATTTCGAAATTTCTAAAAACGAAATTAAACGGGGAATTACTCAGCAAACTAATTAGTGCACGACCTCCAAAATTAGTACACGCAGTTCAATCAAGAAATATTTTAACAATATAACTTAATTTCAAATTAATAAATCTTAACAATTATAGTTCTAAAAACAAAAATAAGAAATATATTGATAAAAAAACGTTAAAATAAAAAAAGAATTGAAATTATGAAAGTGTAAACTCTGAAAATAGAAAATTTAGTTATAACAGGAAAGTTTGCTAATGATAATGAGTAATTACTTAAGGTTGTGGTAAATCATATTTCATTGTAAATTTCTTAAAAGAAATAAACGTAGTATGTGATGCTAAATTTGAAAAAAGGATTTAAATACACTCGTTCAGATAAATTTGTAATAATCCATCAATAATGCCCAAGGTGCTTGTTAAACACTCTGAACTTCTTCGCGCATTAGCGAAACTTGGAAATAAAGAACGTCTTGCATTGCTAAATAAAACAATATGGCGGGATTAAAACTTATTCTAATGAAATGAATTGATTAATAATTAAGTTGCGACATCTAGTGCTGCCTCATACTATCATTCGAAATGTAAAAATAAAATAGATTTAAGATTGTTGTTTATTAAAGAAGTAATCTTACAATCCCAAAATTAATGTTATAAACTAAAAAATTTTAAATAAAAATGTTGAGACGTATGTTAAATAATTAATCACGATATAAAAATTAGCGCTGTAACACTAAAAATGTTCAAATTCAAACAACAAAAAGTGGTGGAATTATAAGAAAGAAATTTGTAAAGTGTAAATTATAAAATAAAGTAAATAAAAAACTACAAGTTCTTGGTTGATAAAATGAATTTTGAAACTGATTAAGAAAAATTAGATGTTGAATACGATAATGTGTTTGAACAAAATCAAAATTACAACATCATGCAAAGGTAATATGTAGTAATTCCTTTTAATTCTGCTTGTTTGGCGTTGATTATTTTTTTTATTTTGGGTGTCGTTAATTTTTGATTTTATTACCTTTACATGATGTTGTAATTTTGATTTTGTTCAAACACATTATCGTATTCAACATCTAATTTTTCTTAATCAGTTTCAAAATTCATTTTATCAACCAAGAACTTGTAGTTTTTTATTTACTTTATTTTATAATTTACACTTTACAAATTTCTTTCTTATAATTCCACCACTTTTGTTGTTTGAATTTGAACATTTTTAGTGTTACAGCGCTAATTTTTTATATCGTGATTAAAATAAAATAGCAAAATCATACAATATGTAAGGGATTTTATTTACAGTAAGTGTATACAATATCGCCAGTGTTTATTTTAAGATTCGTTTAATAATATCGAAATTTTTACAGTTAATTGTTTTTAGAAATCATTCTGTCAATAAGGGATAACAACGTTTGGCATCACATTACGGAGGCAGGACCCGCGGCGACGACGATGTTAATATCAGTTGTTAATATGTAAATATGTAGAGTGTAATAAAATGTTCAAGTTCACGCGTAAATAAAATCAACGGTGGGGCAACCCCCAAATTTGTTTAAGCATCGCAATTAAAATTGGTTAAATTGTTAGCATTTCAACATAATCATGATACGCGGAAGCATAAAATATTAATTTTTCTGCTAAGCAGAAGTAATCATTTTGGGTTTTCATACATACAGGGTGACCTATTAGTGCGAGGAAGGAGGTTATATCGGAAAACATTGGGGTTAGAAAAAACTTTCGCAATAAAAGTTGTGCAAATCAATGAGCTGCACATTAAAATTACAAATTTGGATTACTTGGAAAATTCTAATGTGACTATGCATTATACATGGTGTCTAAAATGAAGGGTTTTGCATTATTTCACTTTTTCCGAAAAAATTAAATAACTCGGTTATCCTGGAATTTATCCAACTGCAATTTCGCAGCTTTAATATACATTACATGCGCTTACTACAACTGGTTGTTCACCTTTCCAACCTCACTTGGTTTTGAGTAATCAGTTATTTAAATTGAACTCTCTAAATTCATGGATAATTTGTTTTTTTCTAATGGCACCACTTAATTTTTCTTGTCGGTTTTAGTCGCAAGTCGGGCTGAAACCAAGACATTGCAGATCATTCATGTTTTGTGTTTGTGTGTTATCCGTTTAAAAATTTTCTCACTGTGTTGCATGTGTTGAGTATGACTGCTTTTTATAGTGTAATGTATGTGTGTTTTTTTATGTTCAGTGTATGTAGGTCTTTGTGTAGTGTATGTGGTATGATACCTGTGGAAGACAGGATTATCGGTACTTTCTTCATCTTCCATAGACGTTTTATTTCTATGGAGTGATCTGTGTATTTTTGAAGTTTTTCTGTGTTGGTTTTTTCCATGTTGTGTGTGTTGGCTATTGCTATGTCTATTATGTATGTTGTTTTGTTATGTTTGTCTATGAGTGTAATGTCTGGTCTGTTGTGGTGTATTGTTTTATCTGTAATTATCGTTCTGTCGAAATATATTTTATGTGTTGTGTTATCAAGTAGGTACTGTTTGTGGTATGTATTTGTAGTACGGTGTGTACGTGTCTATTAGTTTGTGTTGAATGGCTAGTTTTTGATGAATTATGTTTGCTATTTGATTATGTCTATGTAGATGTAGATAATCTGTTTGAGTGAGTATTGTGCACCCAGATATAATATGTTGTATTGTTTCTGTGTGTGTGTGTGTGTGGCATTTTCTACATTATTTGTCGTTTGTCTGTGTTGTATCTCTTATTATGTGTTTTATGTAGTTTTTGTGTATATGACCTGATCTTGTATTGCGATCATAAACCCTTCTGTCTCGCTGAACAGTTCTCCACGGGTCAACCACATGTTCGACGCTTCTTTGTCGACAGTCGGTTGACTCAGTTCGTGAGGATGTCTACCGTGGAGAGCCTCTTGGATCCATCATTGTTTTTGTGTTTGTGTTATATTTATATGTGTTTGTATGTCTATGTCTGCGTTCTGTAAATAAAGTGGTGTGTAGTTGTTGTCTGCGAGTGTAACTGCTTTGTGTAGCTGTGATGTGTGTTGTTTTGTGTAGAAAATTTTCTGAATGTGTCTATCTGTTTGTAGTATAGTGTGGATATGTCTATGAGGCCTCGTCCGCCCTCACATCGGGGTAGGGTCAACCTCTCTGTGGCGGTTTTTGGGTGATGTTTGTTGTATTTTGTGTTGTTCGTGTTTTCCTTTGGAGTTCTTCTAATTCTGTATGTGTCCAATGTATGACTCCCAGAATATGTAAGTGTGGGTATAGAGTATACGTTTATAGCTTTTGTGATGAGTTTTGAATTTAATTGTGTTTTTAGTAGTATATTTAATCTGTCTGGTATTCTTTGGTGAGTGTTTGTTTATGTGTTTGTGTTGTGTGCGTTTAACCTGTTCGAATCCCAAATATTTATAAAGTTCCCCTCTTCCATTGATTCTATGAACCTATTTCCAACCGACTTTCTCCGTACTTAGAGTTCCTTTTTCTAAGTGTAAGGTTTTACATTTGTCCAGCTCAAACTCCGTGTGTACGTCTTTTGAAAATGTGTGTGTTATGTTTAGTAATTGTTGTAAGTGTTGTTTTTGTGTCTGCGTATATTTTGATATCGTCCATGTACAACAAATGTGATATAATAATAATAATAATAATAATAAGCATTTATTTCAAACGGTAGTTACCCAAACTAAGAAAAATAAGTATAATAATATAAATAAGTTAAAAGAGAACATAAGATACATTTCTAATAGGTAATTATGAATTCACACATTGTTTTTTTTTTACAGTATCTAAAATAAATGATAAATTATCTGTCGTAATGTCACAATTGCCACATAACACGTTAAAATTACCATATGATAGTGTATATTGGGTTGTTTTATTATGTTTTATGTGAAACCATATTTCATGTTGTTTAGTGTGTTGGAGTGGTTATTATTATTATTATTATTATTATTATTATTATTATTATTATTTTAAGGAAGCGTCAACTGCCAAGGTTATTGGCTTCAATCATGATAAATCAAGATATGTTTCATCTGGTAAGTATTCTATATATTTTGAACATATTAATACTACTAATATAAAACGTCAGGGTATTGCGGATTGCATCGAGATAGGTTAAATTATCTTCAAGTACTGGCTTCACTTCATACAGTTGTCTCTGGACACTAAACTGTGGACATTCACAAATTATATGTGTGATCGTAAAGTTTACGTTACACATTTGGCACTGAGGCCAGTTTTCTCCCTTCAAAATATGCTGATGTGTAATCGCAACATTCCCTATACGCAACTATGAGTTACTACCACTTCTTGCCTAGGTATCTGGTAACTAGGACAAGGAGTTCTTACAAATGGTTTTACCCTGGAGAGTTGGATATTGTTCCTAGCCCATCGATCCTGCCAATTGTCTAATATTTTGTTTTTAATTGCGCGTTTGAAGTCTTTTCGCTTCACCAGCATTACGTCTTGCACTATACCTGAGGTTGCGTATCGGGCAGCTTTGTCGGCCTCGTCATATCCCATCACACCAATGTGACTGAAAGTCCAGATGAAAGTTATTTTACAGGTGTCCTGGAGGTGCTTGACTAGTGCCTGTATATTTTGCGTTATTGGATCCCTAGAATATATATATATCCTTCACTCCCAACAAAACACTCAGAGAATCAGTAACTATAACGCATTTATTCACATCTACACATATGGAGCAGTAGAGAAGAGCCTGCCAGATGGCGTACTGTTCCGCCGAGTATATAAATGTGCGCTTGTCCAGCGTCCACAAATGGGCAATATTATTTACGTAAATAGCACAACCCACACCTTTTTCAGTTTTTGAGTCGTCTGTGTAGATAAAGATTGCTCCCCGATATTCGTAACATAGTTCGTTAAACACCTGGTGATATGACGTCTCTGGTAGATGTCGTAAAATAATTATGGTACGTAAATCGGGTACAGTCCACGGAGGTATCTCGTTCGATCCCTCGTTAATTAATGTAGGAATATGCATATCCATCGAGTTCATACATTCCTGGAAACTTACCCCACAAGGTCTAGTTATGGTCGGACGTACTGTATATTTATTAAAAGATCGAAAGAGATATTTGTAATTTGGATGATGTGGATGTGCTCTTATCAAGGTCATGTAACCAGCTGTTAGGATGTCTCTTCTCTGATATAACGACGTTGATCCCGTCTCGCAGTACAAGCTTTCTACCGGACTGGTAGGAAAGGCCCTAAACAGTAGCGAAGTCCTAAATGGTGAATCGTATCCAATTTGCGCAAAGACTTTGACGTGCTGACCGTAACACGATGCATCCATAGTCTAATCGTGATAACACGATAGCCCTATAGATTCGAATCAGTGTTATAGGTTGTGCTCCCCATTTAGTTTGAGCTAAAATTTTGATGACGTTCATTGCTCTGCTACATTTTTCCGTTATCGAAGATATGTGCAAGCCCCACGTTAGTTTGATATCAAAAACCATTCCTAAAAATTAACATGAGATTGGCACCTAATGATACGGTTTTATGAATAGCACCGGATCGTAGTGTGGTTTTCTAAGCCTACAAAAGTGGATGGTGTTAGTTTTTCTCTTAAGAAAATACGACTACTGCAGCTTGCGTGTTATCACCCTACAGTTTTACCCGATAACATAATGGCCAGTGGTCATCGACATATAAACACTTATGGACACACAGATCTACATCTGAAGCCAAGTCATTTACAGCAACAGCAAACAGAGTACAACTCAGGGTAGATCCTTTGGGTACGCCATTTTCTAAAACCCGAGAAGAAGATAGGTGATTCCCCACTCTTACTCTGAAACGACGATATGTAAAGAACATTTTAAAATTTGAGCATGTTGCCCCTAATTCCGTAGCTGTGTAGTTTTGTAATATTCCATGTCTCCATGTCATGTCATATGCTCCTTTATGTCGAAGAACACCGCGACCAGATGTTTCCGATTTTTAAAAGAATCCTGAGTATGGTTTTCTAATAATACGAGGTGCTTTTACAAAAACCCGCCTGATAGAAAGCTAACAAATTATTCTTTCCAGGAACCATTGCAGCCTACTGTTAACCAATGGCTGAAAAGTTGTTAGATCTCTCCCTAAAATGTGTCGATGAGCCATTATTGAGAAGCACTACATCGTTTCCCTCTAACCAGCTTTCCAAAATACGTCCTCTATCGTCGGTTCTTAAGGAACCCCACAAAGTGCTGTGGGCATTAAAATCGCCAAGTAAAACAAAAGGAGTCGGAAGTTGATCTATAATCTGCTGGATATTATTATTATTATTATTATTATTATTATTATTATTATTTTTTTTTTTTTTTATTTAAGATTTTGCGCTTCGACTTCTTCGGCCATTAGCGCTTTCTTTTTTATATACGCTCTCTCACTGAGTGCTTAAAATTTGTCCAAAACCTGTAAACTTTTTAGATATTTTAGCGCTTCTTCAATTCCTTCCTTGGTGGTAAGTACATCTCTAATATCATTTCCTAATTCATATCTGTTTCTTATGTTTCTTGTTGCAGGACAATCACACTGAATTCATCCTGCCATTTCTGTATTACCATCCTTTTAAAGGCCTTCTTTACACTATCCGGAGTATGAATACTAGCGTCGGTAGTGTTTCAGTGTGATGCCTTATGCGCCGCTTTATCTGCCATTTCATTTCCGGCATTTTCCGCTGCGGCCCGGTACCCATACTAGGCTTACCATCTTACCACAGCTTTTTAGGTGTGCTAACGTGTCCGTCATTATCTGCGACATTGGGTCATAGGGGCATATCTTGCGCATAGACTTGATTGTAGTCATTGAGTCGGTCACTATGAGATACTGCTTTGGCATGGAAAAATCTTCGTTCCATATTTTGCTGAAAAGAGCGAGGAGCGGTTCTTTCAGGGACGGCAGCTCTTCCCTCACAAACTCGTAAGGGATTACATCAGGACCTGGTGCGGACTTTTTGCATTTGATTAAGGCCTCTTCCAACTCGGACATGTAAATAGGGCGTTGATGGGTAAGATATATTGTTGGCCGCTAAGGTCTAAGAGTATTTCTCTTACGGTTTTTGTGCTTAGAAAGGATGGTTGATAGTTTTAGAGCTGCTGACTGCCTGGAACTGATCGGCGAAAGCTTCCGCAACGTCAACTGCAGTCTTTAAGACGTGTCCATTTAGTTCTAAATTGATCGCACTAATATGTTTCTTGGTCCCTGCACCGCTTTAATTTTACGCCACACATCCGTGATCGGTGTCGATCTATTAATCGACGACACGTACTCACGCCATGAGGCTTGTTTGCTCTCCAACATTGTTCGGCGAGCCTGCGCTCTAGATCTTTTAAAGGCGATCAGGTTTTCTAACGTCGGGTGCCTCTTGCATGCGTTAAATAAGCGTTTCTTTTCCCTTATAACCAACTGTACTCGATAGTTCCACTATGGAACCGGCGTAAGTCGTACCGTACCTCCTCCCATAGGTATATTGTTTGTCAGCAGCACGGGGAATGGTTGAGCTAAGAACTTCCACTATCTTGTCAACAGAGCCCGATAATACTGGTATTACCAGATTCCAGTCAGCGCGTGACATCAGCCACTTTTTGGGGCGATGGAAGATAAGTATTTCATTACAATTGACATGGCTATAGGGAAGTGATCGCTGTCATGCAGGTGATTTAATGTGGACCACGCGATCTTGTGGGCGACGTCCGGCGTGCAGAAGGCAGATCTATAGCGGAATAGTTGTTAGACCTGGTGTTCATAAACGTTGGGGAGCCATTGTTGAGCAAAACGAGTTGGTTGTTATCGAGGATGTATTCTACTCGTAGCCCGGTAACGTTAATGCTGGCAGATCCCCATAAATGGTTCTGGGCATTAAAATCCCCGACTACGAGGAACGGTCGTGGTAATTGTCTTAGTACGGCTTCAAGGTATTGCGGTCTCCATTCCGCGTTAGGTAAGTAGACCTTACAGATTGTAAAGTTTACTGGTGCTAATAAACGGATTGCTATTGCCTGCAGGTTTGTGATAAGATAGACTTTCGACGCCAGTACGTCATTCCTGAGAAGAATCGCTACCCCTCGCTGGATCTGACTGCCTGGATCTTTTCGCAAGATTTTATAATCTTTAAGGGTGTACTGTTGGTGAGGAGCGAAATGTGTCTCTTGCAGACACATAACATAGGGATTATAATCCCTGATCATCAGCTTCAGTGAACAGTATCGTCGTATGAGACCGTTGCAGTTCCATTAAATAATTTGTTCGTTTTTGTTATTCGTTATAAGATTGGAATTAAATTAATGAGTAAAATGATTAACGTAGTACACTTACGACGAACGAACGACTAGTAAATGACAGATATGTGTAAATAGATAATCTGGACGAACACTGATAAATAAATAAATAAATAATTTGGACTACAAACACAAATATCACAGATGTTAATCACAGTTTAGAGGGCCCCTTTCGGGGTTTTCCTTTAGGCCACCCCTTTTTCTTTTTGGTAGTGGTGCCGGAAGTTTCAAAGTTGTCCGATAACTCGTCTTCCGTTGTATAATTTACACTTCCTTTGTCCTTCTTTTCCTTTTTGCAGACCCCACGTCCAAAAGTGTGAAACCTTGACTGGAAGCAGAGTTCTGTCGCGATCTCGTAGCTAGCGGTTGGAACTGAGGCAGTTGGACAATTGGTTGCGTGCTCTTAGGTACAAATACCTCTTTTAGCACCGATACCATGGTAGGCACTAATTTTTTCACAAGTAGTGAGATATCAACTTGACCTTCCTTTTCAGCGGCTTTGGCATAAAATATACCGTGTTGTGGTGTTGTAATAACTATTTTCCTTCTTGCTTCGGGGTAGGAAAGCTTTTCTTTAACTCTAATTTCTTGGATTGCCGTTTCTAGTTTAAATATTGGACAGTTTCTGGAGATTGCCTTATGCTACCCTTTGCAGTTTACACACTCTATAGGTTCGTCGCAGGGTTGACCTTCGTGTAGTTGCTTTCCACAAACGCAAATTTGAGGGTTTTCGCACCGTAGAGCCGTGTGGACAAACTTTTGGCACCTGAAACAGCGCATAGGTGCTGGGATGTAAAGTCGCACTGGGACGGATAAGTAGCCGACTTTAATCTTTGAGGGACGTTAGAGTATTAAAGGTGAGTACATGATTTGGCGTGTCTTTAAGTTCGCCATCTACCCTTTCTTAATTCGCCTGACTTCAATTACTCCTTGCTTCTTTAGTTCGGAGCATATCACTTCCGTAGTGCACACCAACAGATCCTTATTATATTTTTACCCCTTTACTATGGTTCAGGACAGCATGGAGGTTAACCTCAATCTTTGACTCACCTAATCTCTCCGTTCGTAGGAGTTTACTGGCTTGTGCTAAGCTCGCAGTTTCGATTAATATTCCTTCTTTAATCTTCTTGACATTTTTAGGATCACCAATCAAACCGTACAGTTGTATTTTAAAAAAAAAATTTCATTTAATCATTTTATTATTAAATTTTATTTTTTTTATTTATAATAAAAATATATAACTTTTTTTTTAAATAAATTGTTTTTAATGGTTTTTTGTTTAAATAAGATTAAATACAATTAGGCAATCTAACCACGTGATAAAAAAATGGCAGCTGGGGCACACAACCTGTGACACACTTTTCGTTAAAATAAATAACCTCACAATTCAACTGTCAAACATAATCGCAACGAAAAGATCACCCCAAAGTCCGATTATAATCGATCTAGATCAAAAGTTGAACAGCTGATCCATGACGTCACTCATACCCTAGTTTGATTAAGATCAAAACCGCAAAAACGCACCGATTAAAATCGATTAAGATCGATCCACCGCAAAAAATACCCCTTGGAGTGTTAACAACTGACATTTCAATGTGTGCCCCAGCCGCCATATTGGATTTTGCGTTTGACAGGTCGTTGGATTGCCTAATTGTATTTGGGAAATACTCAAGCATATCTCTTTTAGGTTTACTTATGACGTCAGTGTTAATTAATGTCACGGAACTCAATGTCAAATGTTATCCGTTACTGGTTCTGTCATAGTTCCTGTCGTGTTCAGAGTAGTGGTTCTAACTTTTATTGCGATTTATTCGATTTTTTGTAGTTTTCTGTTCGTGTTATTTATTACTGTTGATCTGAGTTTTTTCTATTTTTGGTTTGTGTTATTTAATATTGCTGTTTATCGCGTTATTTTTGGTTTAGATTTGCTTTAGTTTAGATTTGAACCCCAATTCGCTCCTGAAACGGACTATTAGGTAGTAACTGGTTAAAAACTTAAGTATGGAATGCCACGTGTGTGGAGGGTGGAAGAGCAAGAGGATTTCGTATATTGCAACTGGAGAATATTCCCGCAAATATTCTGCATGCGGTTGAAGCTAATCGCGAACAAAATGGTCTGGCGCCACTTGTGGCTGCAATTGGAGAAGCTAGGTTCCATCAAAATTGTTATCGCAATGTTTTGCGAGGTGTCGGACAAGAAGATGACGGCGAGGATGAAGAAGGATCCGTTTTCAGCTGCATAACCCAGCGCAGAGATGTCTGCTTCATACCAGCGTAACCGAAACCATAGGTTGTTGTGCCCAGAGTCACATTTGATGCGAGGATACAGGCTTACTTGAAATATGAGCTCTTTATTCCCAAACATTCCATATGTTGCCAAAATCATTACGAAGAAGACGGATGCCTTCCGCACGGTATACTTCGAGATTTACCAAGAATCCAAAGACATGTCGTTATGTCTTCCAGAGAGGTCACGGACTGGTTTCACGCGTTGATAGAATCTGCCTTGAATAGCGTTCCAAACCATTATTCAACCGAGAAGCACTTTGACGATGAAGACTTTCATACTCTTACCAAAATAAGCAAAGATAATTTTTGAGACTTATTTGGCTATTGTGAAAATGTAGAGATTTATGGTCGTTCCCGTACAATAGCAAAAAAAGATTTGATGGCTTTCCTGATAAAAGTAGCACAAGACTTATCGGATGAATTTATCAAAGCCATACTTGTTTTTCCGTCTAGACAGGCGGTGAGTTTAGCTATTACCAAAGTGATATCTTGTCTGTCCGGGAGATTTGTTGCCGAAAATCTTGGCCCAGCGTCAATAAACAGGGATGAATTTATCCGACAGCATGTTTCCAACTTTGCTAACGTTTTGTACAACCCGAATCCTGATGACAGAATTGCAATATTGTATGTAGATGGGACCTACTTAAAGGTTGAGAAGAGCTCAAATTTTCGTGCTTTAAGGCAATCTTACTGCATACATAAAGGTTATCACTTAATCAAACCGGCACTAGTTGTCGCTCCCGATGGTTACATCCTAGATGTTCACGGACCGTACTTTTCTGACACTAGAAATAACGACGCGTCTATGTTAGTTCATCAAATGGAAAACGATCAACGTGCAGATAACGAAAAATTGCGAACATGGCTTCAGCCTAATGATTTATTTATCTTTGACAGAGGTTATAGAGATGCTGTTGATTTTCTTAACAATCTGAATGTGGGTACTCTATTCCCCCTTATTTACAAAGAGGTGAACGGCAGTTTATCAACTGAAGACGCAAACAAATCGCGCCTGATTACCAAGACAAGATGGATTATCGAGGCGCGTAATGGTCACTTAAAAATATTTTTTTTTCTAAAGTACCGTTCTATACCACCACATCCCACATCTAGGAGGAGCACTGCGTACTGCTTGCGCTATGATTAACAGGTTCTTCCCTACCATAGAAATGGAGGAGGCCAATGCTGAACTTGCTCAGCGATTATTGGCACTGTCTAACACCGAAAATGTGGTACGGGCAAGAGTCGAGGAAGAAGCATTATTGAGGCCACGTAGATTGGCTAATGACAGATGGATTGGCATGGACCAACTCAACTTACCCGATTTTCCAGTGCTATCTCTCGAATACTTACGCGACTTCACTGCAGGGATTTATCAAGTTGAATTGGCACCATCGTATATTCAAGACAGGCTACAACGAGAAAACGTAGAACATTTTACTTTCCAATCTACATTGGTCGAGCGCGGATTTCTGCGATCCAGGATGTATTCCCGTTTTACTCAGGCCGTAAAACACCAGATTTTTATTGCATACACGTCAAATGAAGGGGGGCAGGAAGGCAATGATGATGAATATGATGCAATAATCGGATATTATTGCACATGCAAAACAGGATCGAGAACAGTTGAATGTTGCGCTCATGTAGCAAGCATCCTTTGGTATCTTGGATATGCCCGTCATGAACCTATCGTGAAATATCCTACAACAAACATTTTGCATGTAGTGGCGGATGCATCTGGCAGGCCTCTGCCATCCAGATAAATATTTAAATGCGAAATAATGAACAATTAATGAATTAATTAATTAACTTAATTCATTGTAATTACAACACACTTAATAAATTATGGTTTCTTCTTTATGTCTACATTCGAATGCTCTTCTAATGAAAGTATTTTCACTTTCCTAAAGACCTCATTTTATTATATGAATTTATCTCCAACTTATGCCAGATTTGCTCTTTCTGTAGTAATTACATTTATTACTCATTGATTGATTTATGTGGAAATAAATGTCTAGAAACCTCATTTTGTTGTAAAAATGACCAACTATATTTCTGTAAGTACTGAGTTTTTATCGACATTATATTTATAAAGACGGGCTTAATATACTTTGAACCTTCCAAAACACTGTTAGAATCGAGTGAATAGATATGTAACTTTGAAGCTCAAATATATTTTCCAAATATCTTAGTGGCAACGTTTTCTGCTAAAATGTCAGTGGCGCTGAAACTATCGGTCCATGGACATAAGGACCGAAAAGGATTTGTAAACAATTTATTATGTAGAATTGTTAATAATAACAAGATTTGTTTTTTTGGGTTGCATATATATATATATATATATATATATATTGCGTAAAGCTCAAATATATTTTCCAAATATCTTAGTGGCAACGTTTTCTGCTAAAATGTCAGTGGCGCTGAAACTATCGGTCCATGGACATAAGGACCGAAAAGGATTTGTAAATAATTTATTATGTAGAATTGTTAATAATAACAAGATTTGTTTTTTGGGTTGCATATATATATATATATATATATATATATATATATATATATATATTTAATTCTTCTAATTTTACATTTAACATTTCAAACGTGCAGAGTTCAGTAAGGACGCACATATCTTTAGATTACGATTCTTGTGGAAACGCGGGCAATATTCATTTTTGGGATATTGAATGGATCTTTCGATACATATTTGTTAATTAAAATACAACAAATAATTACAATTTATATTAACCTTAATTGGGATCTTCTAAACAGTTAAAGTTAACTGAAATTAATTATAAATTGTGCAAGACAATACTTAAATAAATATTTAAACCAATTAGATTTAGATTTTGCCGATTATTAATTTCGCAAGTGTTACCATTTTTATTTAAAAATCAAGGTTTTGATTTTCTTCTAAAATATTTTAGCGTCTTGATACGGCCTATAACCTTTCTGATTTTTTGACAATTTGGAATCGCAACTCCGCAACATCTGTATCTATCTCGCTGATAAGATTTTGGATTACGAGTTACAACTCTGCAGCTTCCATTTCCTGCAAGGGTAATAATTAAAATACCAGCAAACAAGGTCAGGCACTTTTTATTACCTATTTTATATGAACGAGTTTTCCAATTTTTTACGCAACGCGGATAGTTCAACACACATACGCTGTTCTTATCAATTACAAGAAATTAAATATCATTTATCTAATTTTCATTTTACAATCATTCATGTTAGAGATAATATGTGTTTCTAAAATAAGAACCTGTAAGTGTTTGAGGTTATTACAGATTTTGTTTGTATGGCCATAACGGACCTGTATACGAAAAATTTTTAAAAAATGACCGGTCTTCAATTTCTCGTGTTAGGTGTGCGTGGTCCTTTATCTTGGCAAAATCTAAGCTCGAATGATATTCCTCAAGACTATTTCACAAAAACACACACTTTAAAAAATTGATTGACGTCTGATGTTTATTGTGTAACTAGGGCGACTGCTGCAATTGTTATTTTACCGCTCTATTTGTTGACAAACCCCAAAAAAAAGCTTGGCCGTTAATTTTTTCACTTGAAATTTTGTTCCCATTGATATTTATCTTTAAGATTGATCCTTGTCTATATCAAGAGAGCACAGTACACTGGCGTTCATTAATGCGATTGCGGTTATTAAATGTTATACTAATAACTTAGAGATATGCTCACTTGTGAACGCGTCTGAGACTTTATCGCGTATTACGTGATCCAACCTAAAATTTCGCGCTGAAAGACAGACTTTATTGTAAAAATATGATCAGATGATTAAAATTCAGTTAGATAATTTAATTTTTAAATAAAAATTAAAAAAGTACAATTAATTAAGTACTGTATAACATGCTTTTGTCAACACACCAGGATTAGACTGCTCATTTAGGACACCGTTTATTACACGTTCCTAAGCACGCAATAATTTGTGTCAACCATACTAAAAATGAAAATACCTAAAATAATTTGAAACTTAATAAAATCATATTACTTACCAGATAAATATTTTATTATTAAAAAATTTTGATATATAAATACGTTTATTATTAATAATAATAACACACTAAATCACAGAATTTATAAAATTCGTAATTAATACATAAATAATACAATATGATAAAAATTTTAATTTATAATTTTCAATAACTTTCTTTTTCTTACATTAGATTGTTCCTTCAATTTGTTATTCGAAATTAGAATTTTAACGTTCTAAAATACAGCAGAATCTTGAATAAAAACATAATATTTCGTAAGACACAAGTAACACAACTTGTAAACTTTTGTGCTTGGAAATTACTGTAGTAAACAACAATTTCAGAAATGCAAATGTCCACCTGAGCTATGACCTGAGTAAAACAAAACATCCCAATTTTTAAAACAAAACAAATTACGTATGATGACGAATTTATTTGAAAAATAGAAGAAAATCAAGTTTAAATTTCAAGTTGCGTCACGGACTGATGTCATCAAGATGGCTTATAATGTGCGCGTGAGCATATCTCTAGTATATTAGTATCTTAGATTAGTGTAATGGTTTGGCGTGTCAGTCATGACATGCCTTGTGCTTTTATTTCTATTGCTGCCTTTAGGTTAATTTTGTGAGTTGTTTTAGAACTTCGAAACAAATTTAAGGCTAGAAGGTAAGAATATAACAATTTGAATTATTAATTACATGAATAGCACACGCGGGATTAGCGCATTTTTGAACTTCTGAAAGATACATACATTCGAGCAAAGAGCGAAGAATTAAAAAGAATAAAAGCAAAATACAAATAATTAGAATAAGTGAAAAAAACAGTACAAAGGATACAAACAGTTAAGTGAAGACTATACATGATATTACTCAGAAAATACAAAAGAAACAAAAATAAAGAAAGAGTTGGAATAATAGTAACGAAAGAAATAAATCAAAGAGTAATAAATTAAAAAACAATTAACTCAAGGAAGTAATGGAAATAGAACTTGAAACAAAAGTAGTAATAATACAAATCTACACTCCAGTCTAAGGAACAGAAGAAGATAAAATGGAAAAATACTAATACAAACTGCAAGAAACATTAGACGAAATGAAAGAAACAAATGAACTGGAACACAAAAATAGGTAATGATAGCGAAACAATGGGAATATATGGAGAGCAGGAGGGGAATAGCAACGGCGAAAAGGTGATATACTACACATTCGAGGCAGTAGAAAGAAACGCTAAAAGCCTAATAGACAGATAGAAACATTGGTGCAAAACGTAAAAATAAACAAAACAACAGAACTAAATATACAACATAAATTAGTAATTGCTAAAATAATAATAAAAACACCGCAAAAAGAAGATAGTGTGAGATACAAGACGATAAGGATAAAGAATCTACAGAAATACCAATAAAACTACAAGATGAATTGGAAAAAATGGAAGAAAGGAAAAAGACAATGACCATTAACAAAATATGGAGTACAATCAAGAAAAAAAGTAATAGTCCAACAACAGTACAACAGAACACAAAAACAACAAAATGGTGGAACAGCGAAGTAATAAAGAACGTCAGTAACAAAAAGAAAGAATGGAAAAATATATGCACACAAAGAAAGATGAAGATGCTTGGCACCATTACGAATAAAAATATATAGTAAAATATTAGAAAACCGACTAAGACCAGAAACAAAATAGAAGATTAACAAAGGGGATTTAAAGCAGCGTGACAAACAACCGATCACAGTGTACTAAGAAAACTAATCGAAGACAGAATAGTAACAAATACACAACTAATACTAACATTTATGGACTTAAAAGAAGCATTCGATAAAGTAAACAGACTAAAAATATCTAGATGCCTAAGACAGTTGCAAGTACCAACAAAACTAACAACAGCAATTGGAAGTCTACAAGAACGTAGTAGGAACAGTACAAATAAACGGCAAAACATATTTAAAATAACAACAAGGAGATTCACTAAACCCCTTCTCTTTATCATGTATATGAACAGTGTTTTGAAAAATTATATAGACAAAGTGCTACATACAACAATAGGATATAGACACATAAACCCAGTAAAACTACAAGCACTATTATATGCGGATGACATTGTACTGATATCTGACACGGGCCCAAAAATGCAAACACAAATAGTGTGGACATTAGAATTGGGAAAATTGACATAAAGATTAACGCAACTAAAACAAAATAATGCGCATTTAAAGAAAAAAAGAAGGAAACATTCAACTCACGTGCAATGGAAAACAACTAGAAGAAGTGTCAACATTCAAGTACTTGGGAACAATAATAAGCAGCGATGGGAAAATTGAGACAGAAAATCTACTACGCTATTAACTGGGGAAAAAAGAAATAAAAACGAGTACAAAACAGTAAGTATACAATACAGTAGTAGTGCCAACGCTACTATACTCAACTGAAGCACTAGCAACACTACCAGAACATAAAAGAAAACTAACAGTAGAAATGTAATATTTAAAAGAAAACAAAAGGAGTAACGAGAATAGACAGAATTAGAAATGTAACAATATACAATACACTTAAACAAGAAGGAATATGAAACAAAATAGAAAAAGAAACAATTAAACTGGCAAGCACATATAACAAGAATGGAATCAAATAGAATTACTAAAAATCACTGAAAAAGTTAAATAACGTAATACAAGAGATAGCAAAGAAACACGAGACCACACTTGAACAACTATTAAACATAACAAAAGATCGAAAAGGATGGATAAATAGTGGATAACAGACCACTACCAGACACCTTAATGGTAATAGGCGACAAGAAAAAGAAGAAGAAAATTCAATCGCCACAATTTTACTGATCATAAATGCAACATTATTGATTGGTTTGAAAACAGAAGTTGTTTTGTAAAGGAAAATCAACTGGAATCAAACTAACAGCAAAAACTATAGAGGACGATCACCGACGAATTGTGCCAAGCAGAAAAAAATCTGCAACACAACTTTTTATGCAAACATGTACTTTTGTAAACTGAAATATCAAACTTGTTACTAAGAATTGTTGTAGGTTTGTCCGTTGGCGTGACTCATAAACGTGAAAAAGAACTTGATTTTCACGCATACAAAATTAGTGTTGTACAACCATTATTACCTTTTGATTTTAATCGAGAGCTTAGATATTGCGAGTGGTTGAATGATCTCCTTGATTTAATATTTTATGGAGATGAAGAGTGGTCCTATTTAAAAATATTCGCATTTGGGAACTGAGAATCTTCACGTTATTTGTTGAAGCTCCGTGATATTCTAAAAAACTAGGAGTGTGGGTTGCTATTTCTAAGGGCTAAAGAAGGATATCTAATCATTTTGCAAGAATTTTTGGCGCAAGCTCTGATGATCAATTAATGCGTAGTTTCTTTCAATAAGATAATGCAAGAGCTGTGAAAATAGAATCATAAGTGAATTTATAGCCAAGATCTCCGGATGTAACACAGTTATTTTTTTACTTATTTGGCCGTTTAAGAATAATGTATTCATCAATTGTTTACACAGACTTGAAGAACTTCAAGAAGCAATAACAGATGAACTATAGAACAATAAACTACAGAAGATGAAATCCAAAGGGTATTTGAAAATATGAAAAGACGAGTTCAAGAATACATTCAACATTTTGTGTACTTTAGAATAATTATAAATTGTTATTACAATCTTATACAATTCGTTTCTATTTAGTTACATATTTAAATCATTGTTTAATTTTCAATAATTAATAGGAAAACAAGTACTCCTTATCCTTAATTACGTTTTGTTTATTGTAATACTACCGGTTTCGAAGAAAATTCTTCATTTTCAAGTATCAATTAATTCATCAGAGACTAAAACCATTTTAATTAAATTTTTAAGTTAAAATAACTGGACTACGACTATCAACATGCGGTTTGCGCCATTTTGTTACGAATTTAATCCAGTTTTATTATAATTTACAATAATTAGGTGTTTCCATTAATCATCTTTAAGAAAAACAAATTTTAATTTTCAAAAAACTGGTTTTTAAATTTATCTTCACAGGTTACGCCCCTACCGGTTAACCTAGAAACTTGAAAGTTATTTCTAGCGATTTCTCTTGAGCACTTTTACTAAGGAATTTTTTTCCTTAAAGTTACAAGATGAATAGTTTCTGATATATAGCTGAGAGATTGGACCACCCGGTACATAATGGGAAACTTATTTTATTCGAATGCTAATTCTTCATTTGTTATGTAAACAATGGTTACTTTTTTTACTCTTTGCGCTCATTTATTATGTTACTTAGCATCAGTGCGTTAGGTATAATATTTATCTATACGTACTTGACCGCTTCTTGTTTTGATAAGGAATCTATAGTACCTATTGGTCTTTTTTTCTCGCTTCTTAATTTACTTTTTAATCAGAAGTCACCTTGTGTTTTAGCTGATTAGTTTTACTAGAATTAATAAATTTGTTACCTTATCAATTATATATTATTGAAATTGATTAACTTTATTATTACGTCTGGTAAAAAATATTTTGTTTACCGCAACATAGCACTGCAAACATAATGAAACTAAATGTAGCTCACATAAACGTGCGATTATTGCTGTCACAGTTTGATTTATTTATTGATTACGTATGCAGCTCTAAATTTGACATTCTGGTGGTTTCGGAGACTTGACTAACTGGGGAAATATTAGATGACGTGGTATGTATTCCAGGGTATCGACTCATTAGACTGGATCGTCCTACACGTGCGGGTGGAGTCGCTTTCTATGTTAAAAGTCATCTAAAGATTTCAATAAAAAATTGTAGCTCTATTCAAGATTATGCGGAGTTTCTTTGCATTACTGTTTATCAAAGTAATAATAAACTTGCCGTTTGTGTATTGTACAGACCTCCCTATGGGAATATTGTGCATTTCTCAATTACATAGAGGATGTATTTCCCGATATCATCTTTATTCATAATGAGTTCTTATGCCTGGGAGATATTAATATTGATCTTTTAAGTCAATCACCTTACGTACATCGTTATGTTTCTACCTTAGATGGGATTGGGTTGATACAGATTTTATTGATATACCTACATGTGTCAACAATTTATCTCCAACCTTAATTGATCATATCATCATGGGTAGGTAGGTACGCACTCCTCGTTCTTAGAATCCGGAGTTTTCGACTTCCATGGTGTTTCTGATCACTCTTTAGTATATGTGACACTTAATCACATTGCAGACATAGATTTCCAGTAGAATTAGAAACTATGCTGGAATCTAAAGTGACTTTTTCAGTAGAGACCTAAACTCAATTAATTGAAGTGATATGTATCTGATGAATGCTATTGACTATAAGATTTTATTTTTCAATTCTACTATTATTGAACTTTTCAATATGCGTGCCTTTGAGAATGTATAAGTCCTACAAGCCTCCAACACCATGGCCCACCGACAACATTAAATTGATGATGAAACTGAGAGATAAAGCTTTTATTCGATTTAAACGGCATCGCGTCCCTGCTTGCTGGGATTACTATAAATCATTAAGAAATCTAGTTAATGCATCGGTGCGCAGAGAAAAGACCCTCGTAAACTATGGAGGGCTATCAACCGGTTGAATGTTCATGTACCATCCTCTAGCAATTTGCCTTTACACCACTTTCGTGACCCAGATGTGGTTCTTGATTATTTTGATAATCTATCTCATAACATGGGTAACTTTCTTAATATGCAAAATAGGTAATAGGTTAAATTAGGAAAGTTGGGCAGAATTACAAGCAAAATGTTAAACTTTTTTCAAATTTGACATATGTCTTCAACTTTTGAAAATTTTGTGAAAAACTGAAAACTGTCGATTTTTAATGTTGTCCTGTTCCACTACTACTTACTTTAGAACTGAACTAAAAATGACATCTTATACATATTTTTACGTAGAATTCGATAAAATTACTCAAAATGTCACCTTATATCAATGAAATCGCAAAAACAAAAGCTATTTAATAAGATCACAGCCAACTATGATTGTCATTTAAAAAATGTAAGTTTGTGTTATATCTCGAAAATCAAGAGGGTTATGACATTTTGAGTAATTTTATCGAATTCTACGTAAAAATATGTATAAGATGTCATTTTAGTTCAGTTCTAAAGTAAGTAGTAGTGGAACAGGATGTAACGGTCACTGTGCGTTAGGCAACACACAATACACGGAATCGGAGCTCCTGTTTCTGGTACCCTTGTTTCGTTACCAGGCACACCAACCCTTAGAGAGCCCACGTTGGGCGCCAATTTCTTGTTACGGTTAATTGAAGAAAAGTAAGTTTTGCCGGCAGCCGAAGAGTAGGGCGTGGGTGAGAAAAGGATCCACCGCTTCTTCAGAACTGTCTTGATTTAATCCGAGGGCGCCATAGTCCTAATGCGTGGATACAAACCTGCTTCCGAACTAAAGAAACAGACGCAACAATCAACCGTAACAAATTAAAGGAGCAATAAATACAATAAAGAGAGAGAGACACAAGTAACCTACAAAACGTTATATTTAATAACACACCATAAAGAAGAAGGAACAGAACACAATTTAAATATATCCACTTACAACGTAAGTTAATTCTACGAAGCGTATTCGTTCGTACCCATATATATAGTCGTACACAAAAGAAGGAAAAAAATATAAGATTAATAGCAAGTTAATAATTTATGCGGTACGCCACTGGCGTTATTTAATCTAGACAAGATGGCGACGTAACCACACCCGCACAATACGAAGGTGTATTTAGTGTTCGCAGTTGCAATATTTAGCGTTAAAAAGTATCGGAGAGTTAGGTGTTTTCCCAAAAGAGCGCTCTTCCGTGGTCTTACCCTTATACTCTAAAAATCCCCAAGCAATGGTGGGTAAATGAAGCAAGTTCGCGCCTTTACGGTACACATTCGTTTACAGATTGGGCAAGTATATGCGCCACAACAAGTTAATTAATTATATTGTAGTGAATTAACAAAAAAAATATAAATACGTGAACAAATACGTTTCGAGTTCCAAAGATTTAACTGCACTTAAGGTGCCAAGACAAGTTGTACTTATTTAGGTGTTACGCTTGAGACGTTTTCGGTAGCAGTGTGACGTCCCGGAGATGGTTTGTTTTCAGCGCAGAAGTATAATTAGAAAAATCTGACCTTATGTTGTAGATAGAGGTTTACGATGTTGACACACACAGGAGAAGATACAGATATGTGGTGTCGGTTCCAGCTGCGGCGACCCCTAATTTCGGTAGGATGTCCCGTACTTCAGCAATCTTAACAGCAAACCCCAAGTATGCGACACACGCAGCGACAAGACAATAAAAGGTAGAAAGAGATCCTGGAAGAACAGGTGTTTTTACTATTTGGAGTGCCGCAGTACCTTATTTCTGACAACGGAGTACAGTTCCGCATTCGTGAATTCACTCAAATGTGTGAGAACTATCATTGCACCATCCTATATACTGCCAAATACCATCCGCAAGCAAATCCGGCTGAACGGATAAATCGCGTTCTTAAGAGCATGATAGCGTCTTATGTTAAGGACAACCAGCGGAAATGGGATGTGAAGCTCCCTCACATTGGATGTGCAGTTCGTTTGGCGAAACACGAAGTGACTGGATGTACCCGTACTTTGCTCTATTTGGTCGTGAACATGTCATCTCTGGCAATCTCTTCAATAAATCACGTCTTGAACCAACTGACTCAGAACCTGATCATAATGTGTCTACTCGACGTTACGCGGCTATCCAGGAATATATACTTCAACGCCTTCGGAAAGCCTATGAAACTACACGAAATAGGTATAACTTACGCCGCCGACATGTCAAGTATAACGTGGGTGATCTGTGTGGCGTCGTAACTTCCAACTATCCGACGCTTCGAAGCATTTCAATGCGAAACTCGCACCTAAATTCTTAGGCCCGTTCACGGTGAAAACTGTCGTGTCTCCCTGGACGTATGAACTAGCTGATTCTTTAGGAAAGTCACTAGGTACGTGGCACGTGAAAGACCTTAAGCCAGAACCTCTCGAATTCGGAAGAGGCTAATGCTGAACTTGCTGTGCTGGAGCCTAATTGTTTAGATCACTCTTTACTTTATCCTAGACGGAAAAAGCGTCGTAAACTTGCTTGTACTGCCAGCTAGAAGACACGGTTCATGACTGGATTTCTACTTGGACACGACTTATTTTACTTGACTATTTACTTTTGCTGATTTTATCATATCTGTATTATTTTTTTCTTTCACGGGTTTCTAACGAATTTGCTCGGACTATCTTCCTTCTAGTAAGGAGAAGTTCGTATTTTCTCTTATATTGTTGCTGAATAAATTTCTTTTATTTCTGCCTTACTGTAGGTTGGTTATTAATGAGATTATCGATGGTTTCTGGCTCTATTAGCTACACGACATTATGATCGATTTACATCGAAATCTCTGATTTATTTGGTGCTCTCCGTATATCTTTATTTTCTTTCTGCGAGAACTGTATATACGTAGATACAGGTTCTTTTGTTTTTGGTTTGAGAAGCTTTATTTTTTTGGGGATGCCTGTTGACTTGAGTTCAAGTTGAGCGTGCTCCTGCTCTTGTTGACAATGCATCAAGATTGTTGGGTTTTCTTTTTCTTTTTCTGGGAGATACCAAACCGCTTCGGCGAGCTTAATGATATACTGACTCAGTTCTAATTGAGTTAGCTCATAGTTATATTTAATTTTTTTTTGCTGGAACCATAATGGTTCACATTCGTTAGAATTCCATGTGATATGGGTAGGTTGGTTGGGCACGTAGGGATTGGACCTTCTCAGGTAAATAATACCAAAATTTGACCTTGAATTGGATTTCGAGCTTCGAGACTTAGTTTCATGAGTTCACGTAGTTGTGGGAGTACCGTGATTTCCCGATCCCGTGACGGATTGAACGCCCTCTCCTATATGGCTCGTTGGTGTACGTCTTCGCCAGTTTGGCAATCCTTTTCAAAGCCGAATTCAGACACCTGAATGTGTCTTGTCTTGTGTGAACGTCGTTTTTGTTGCTCTCTGTCCTCTCGAGGAGGGATAGAGTATTTCCCTTTTCCTTGTCTTTGCTATCATCTGTTCCTTCTTTCTTTCTTGCGTAGAGGTACCGCTTTGGCTGGGGTTTCAGTGGGTGTTGGCGTGAGGGGAGTCGGAGCTCCTGTTTCTGGTACCCTTGTTTCGTTACCAGGCACACCAACCCTTAGGGGCCGTACGGGGCGAGCAAGATCTGGGGCAGGGGTAAACCGTTCGCCCTTAACCTCCGTCAATGGATCACTGGCCGTAGCCACTGCAGAACCTCAAACTGTTGACTTGTTCCAGTCTTTTACTTTTGAAATTTTGGGCAAAATTTTGGGATCCTTCCTTTCATTCTTCCATTATGCTATAGGGTTGGGGGTTTATCCTCGGTTTTCAGAGTCGCACTCTTTAACTGCATATCCATTAGTCTTGTGGTGTCGGGAGTATCGGCCCAAGACTAAATCCTTTCCTGGGTGGGAGGACTTTATTTTGGGAAGGCTCAGTACTAAGGGTCGTGAATGGCGAGGGGTGGATTTTCACTGGGGCCCAATGACGCGAGTTTCCATCCTTCGCGAGGGTCTTGGTGGGAGTGATGCCTGGTGCCACCCATTCGACATGCACGCCGCTAGGAAATGCCCGATCTTAATAATTTCCTAGGGTTTATCCTAACCTCTTGGTATTTGGGTTTCAGCCTTATCCTTATTCCTATCTTACCTTAAACCTTTCCTAGGGTACCTTATTTTGGGGTAATTCAAGGTGGTATTGTTTTAATTTGGGTTGGGGTTTCATTGGTTTTTAGGGCTCTGTCCTGGACGCTTGTCCAAACTTCAAACTTTACTATAATAATATTTTCTGTTGACTGGGTTTAGTAAGGTTGGTTGAGATACTGTTGGATGACCCACGTTTTCTTTACCTTGCTTCTCGGAAATCGCTAATTGCGAGTTTTTGTGGGCGTTCAATCTCTTGGTGTTATCCTTTCTTTTTCTTGGTCGTTGCTTGACTTTGTTGCTGGATACACCAAACGCTTCATGCGAGTTTTGAACAGATTTCATCAGATCAGCTACTCTTAGTTCAACAAACCGTCTATCTCTTAGGGGTTGGGTTTCATTAGGTTTTCATATGTGTGGGTGGGTATCTTTGGTTATATGTCGCTCATGTTGGAGATTCCTTTTTTTTTGCTGAACACCTACGGATGTTAATTTTCTGGATTATGTATGGTGCAGCGGATTATGTTTATCCTTCTGCGCGGGCTTGAAGTTTTGTGTGGGGGAATTTGTAACGGTCACTGTGAGTTAGGCAACACACAATACACGGAGTCGAGGTGTAAACGCGACATTTCTCCGTGTTCGCTCCTTAACGAAAATTTTGGGGATTTAATTCCCAGAATTCAACTTCCGCGTTGTCCTAATTGGCCAATACATTTTCGGCTGATCTTCAATTTCCGCCTTGTAACAACTACTATCACGTCGTGTTACGTGAAATTCAAATTTGCCTTCATCTGAGTGCTTAATCGTAATTCCGTCAAATTTTCTAGTGGTATGTATAGGACCCTGCAAACTTTCAATGTATAGCGGTATATTTTTAGCTGGGGAAAGGATTGATTACTCGATTTTCTGAAGTTTATCTTAGGACGGATGCGTGTACTAATTTCTTCTAATGGTCGCTCGATTGCACTCAGGTACGACAAATATTCTTCATGGCTTCTTCAACGTTACACCGTGCATAATTTTCAGATAAGGCGAGTTACTCCGGGATTAGAGTTACTCCGGGATTAAAATTACTCGGCTTTAAAGGTTCTTTTGGCCTAAACAAAACCAATTACCTGGCTGATTAAATTCATCGTGGGATCTCTTTCTACCTTTTATTGTCTTGTCGCTGCGTGTGTCGCATACTTGGGGTTTGCTGTTAAGATTGCTGAAGTACGGGACATCCTACCGAAATTAGGGGTCGCCGCAGCTGGAACCGACACCACATATCTGTATCTTCTCCTGTGTGTGTCAACATCGTAAACCTCTATCTACAACATAAGGTCAGATTTTTCTAATTATACTTCTGCGCTGAAAACAAACCATCTCCGGGACGTCACACTGCTACCGAAAACGTCTCAAGCGTAACACCTAAATAAGTACAACTTGTCTTGGCACCTTAAGTGCAGTTAAATCTTTGGAACTCGAAACGTATTTGTTCACGTATTTATATTTTTTTGTTAATTCACTACAATATAATTAATTAACTTGTTGTGGCGCATATACTTGCCCAATCTGTAAACGAATGTGTACCGTAAAGGCGCGAACTTGCTTCATTTACCCACCATTGCTTGGGGATTTTTAGAGTATAAGGGTAAGACCACGGAAGAGCGCTCTTTTGGGAAAACACCTAACTCTCCGATACTTTTTAACGCTAAATATTGCAACTGCGAACACTAAATACACCTTCGTATTGTGCGGGTGTGGTTACGTCGCCATCTTGTCTAGATTAAATAACGCCAGTGGCGTACCGCATAAATTATTAACTTGCTATTAATCTTATATTTTTTTCCTTCTTTTGTGTACGACTATATATATGGGTACGAACGAATACGCTTCGTAGAATTAACTTACGTTGTAAGTGGATATATTTAAATTGTGCTCTGTTCCTTCTTCTTTATGGTGTGTTATTAAATATAACGTTTTGTAGGTTACTTGTGTCTCTCTCTCTTTATTGTATTTATTGCTCCTTTAATTTGTTACGGTTGATTGTTGCGTCTGTTTCTTTAGTTCGGAAGCAGGTTTGTATCCACGCATTAGGACTATGGCGCCCTCGGATTAAATCAAGACAGTTCTGAAGAAGCGGTGGATCCTTTTTCTCACCCACGCCCTACTCTTCGGCTGCCGGCAAAACTTACTTTTCTTCAATTAACCGTAGCAAGGACAACATTAAAAAAATCGACTGTTTTCAGTTTTTTCACAAAATTTCAAAAGTTGAAGACATATGTCAAATTTGAAAAAAGTTTAACATTTTGCTTGTAATTCTGCCCAACTTTCCTAATTTAACCTATTACCTATTTTGCATATTAAGAAAGTTACCCATGTTATGAGATAGATTATGGGCACCCTGTATAATAACGCACGTATTACGTCTGATGATCTGGTGCATTTTTATAATAATAATATTAAGGATTGAACCATAGAATTTTTTCTTTTTTCTTGCTTCAGAGGAAGAAGTGAAATTCGGTAGGACCTGACAATTTAAATATTTAAATTATTAAACTATGTTGTCCTTCAATTGTCCCTGTAATAACACATCTGATAAATTCTTGCTTACTTGACTCTGTTTGTCCTCAAGCTGGGAAGACTGCGCATGTATTGCCAATACCGAAAACAAAAATTTAGGCCTGATATTAGATGTGGATCTAAGGTTTGGGAATCACGTTTCTGCCACAATGAGGAAAGCATACTGTCGCTTAGAGCTATTTATCCTTTCTGACAATCACTCTGCCCGTTTGTTAGAAGACTTCTTCCAATTCATTAGTACTGATGAAAATCAGTTTGCTTGCCAGTGGCGGACATTCCATAAGGCCCAGTAGGCCCGGGGCCTAGGGTGGCCAGATATTAGGGGCGGCCAAGAGTGGCGAAAAATACACCTAGTCTAGGCTAAAAACGCTGGTTGGCAGGCTGTAGATATTGGCGGCGGCGACGGCATACTCGGGAAGCGGCGGGCGAGGGACGCATTGTTCGTGCGTTTCGTGAATACCACCTGCACGCCCGCAATCAGCAATGAGCAATGAATAATATAATAGTGTGCGCATAGCAACTGCAGTGAGTTGAACGCTTTTTCACGCGACGCGACGACGTTTATTGTTTTTAAAATCTATACTTAGTGCGTGTGTTCGCGACAAAACTATTTTAATACAGATTTGCGACCAGTCTAGATTCTGCACAGTGTAAATATTTTAGACTAGTTCCTCACGTGAAGTGTATAGAAATATGGATAGAAAGAAAAGGTTGAACGGTGCAGAGTATCGCTAGCGGGCAAAAAAAAGAAGAAAAGCAAAAGATATAATTAAAAAAAGTCAGAAATTAGACGATTTCTTTGGAAATTAGCGACAATCCAACCAAATGGACAATCGACGATTTCACACGTGATTATATTTGTAAGAACGGAGCCAATCAAAACATCAAAAATGATTTTCCAGAGAGTGAACTGATTTATAAAGATAAAGCAGTTACTTATCCAAACACTTATTTGAACGTCAGCTTCTAAATGGCGAAAGGTCCCCGTAAGTGGTTAATTTATTCGAACGTTCTGGAAGTGTGTTTTGTGGACCTTGTCTTCTTTTTAATGTTGGAGAGAGTCATTTCGACAGAAAAGAAGTTCTCAATGACTGAAAAAATTCTACTTGTCGAGTATCAGCTCAAGAGAATTCGCCTACTCACAAACTGTCTGTCCTGCGCATGAAGGATAGAAGCAACTCCTTAGGCCGCATTGACCCCGCGTTAACTATACAATTGAATAACGAAATAAATTATTGGAAAAACATTTTGAAAAGGGTAGTTGCATGTGTGAAAGCGCTTGCATCACGTGGTTTGCCCTTCAGAGGACACGCCGAGAAAATAGGTTTATTACACAATGGGAATTATTTGATGAACTAGAGCTTATCGCTGAGTTTGATCTATTCTTCGCCAAGCACATGTCACGCTATGGGAATACAGCCTCAGAACATACGAATTATCTTTCTTCAACGACATGTGAAGAATTCATTCAGCTTATGGAAGAAAAAGTATTGAAGACAATTTCAATGAAAATATTAACAGATAAATATTTTCTCTGATCATTCACTCGACACCCGATATATCCCACGTCGACCAGCTCACTTTTGTAATCAGATATGTTGTACCTGATGAATCACCTGTAGAACGATTTCTCAAGTTTATCCCAAACACAGGCCATAAATCACAACAAATAACAAATGCTGTCACTTCAACTTTAACTGAATTTAGAATTGATATTTCAAACTGCCGATGGCAATCTTACGACAATGCAGCTAACATGGCAGGCGTATACAACGGCCTACAAGCTAAAATAAAGGCAATTTCTCCTCGAGCCGAATATGTTCCCTGGTCAGCACACTCGCTTAATTTGGTCGGTGAATGTGCAGCTGAAAGTAGCCAAGAAGCTTGCTCGTTTTTTTCTCTACTACAAGAGTTATACAATTTCTTCGCGGCATCAACTCAGCGTTGGAAACTCCTTCAAGCCAATTTTACCGTTAAGAGTTTATCAATGACTCGTTGGGCGGCTCGTGCAGTTGCGTGCAACAGTTTACGCGAATCGTGGAATAAAATCCATGGTGCGTTAGTCTTTATCGAAAATGACACACAACAAAAGAGAACCGTTATATGCGAAGCGAAAGGTATTCATGACTGTTTTTAGGGATTTGTACTGGATCACATGAACTCTATAAGTAAGACACTTCAGAGTGTGGAAATTGACATTACCATTGTCATTGAACTGTGTGACGTACTAATATATTCTATTGGCGAAACACGTGATAATTTTGAAGATTTTAAAAACAAGGCCAAAAACCTGTACATGAGTATAAAAAAGATTTTCGACGCAAACGAAACCATAAGCTACTTCCTGGTGAGACTAATACAGGTGAAGTGTTGCAACTAATGAATGGCCAAGAAATTACCACTTTTTTGGTGATCATTGATTGACAAATGACCTCCAAAAACGACGCAACGCTTAATAAATGGCACTTTATAATAAATTTTATTTTATTACCAAACTGACGAAACTAAGCACCTCAGACGTCGAAGAAAAGCCCAAAGCATTACAAATGGCTTAGTCTTCGGACATACAAGAAAATTTTCCAGAGGAATGTCTACATTTTCGTACTCACTGGAGTTTAAAAAATGAGAATCGGAAGAGCGCTGTTAGTTTGTTGGAATGGCTACGAGCTGAAGGTTTTGAAAGTATCTACCCAAACGTGGATATCGCTCTAGGTATGTGCGTGTGTACTCCCGCCAGTAACTGTACAGGAGAAAGATCATTTTTCTTGTTTGCGACGAGTTAAAAACTATTTCCACACAACAATGACAGAACAAAGGTTAAAAGATCTTGCTTTACTCAACATAGAAGCGGATTATTTAAGGAAATTGGATTGCGAAGAGTTAATTAATAATTTTGCTGCGCTTAAGTCAAGACGCGTTTTGTAACACGTTTTACACCTATATACCTACATCATTTTATAAGAATAAACCCACTAAACAAGAAACATTAAAACAATGTTTTGTAACATTTGAACTAAGTAACAAATTAACATTTCATTTTAACATTGGTTCTACATTACATCAACATTGTTTATGAAAAAGAACTAGATCAGATGCCCATTTTCTAAAAATGGGCTCTAGAACGCTTAAATTTAAAAAAATTGAAAAATAGCATCTCATTTGAGTCGCATTCAAGCCTGTGTGGTCATGTCATACATGGATAGACTCCATTTGTCATACCCTTTCGAACGATATATTGCATGCCTATCTTTGCTTATAATTTGTGACGGCCCTCACCTGGTGGGACCGACTTCAAACATAGCCTACGGTCTAAGTGGAAATTTTCTAAGAATTTTGAGTTATTGTTTGTCCAAATCGGTCCAGCTGTTCCGGAGGAGTAGCGTAACAAACAGACAGACAGACAAACAGAAGGACAAACATTTAACAATTTTATATATATATATATATATAGATATTTCAACATGTATAAATAACATTACAAAAATATAATAAGTTGAACATGTGTTAAACATTATTACTACAACATTAGAGTAAGTTATTTTTTTGTGCAATATAGTATAAACAAACTTTTTACGCAGAACTCGACAGATGAAAAAAATGTGCAACAGCGTTACATTACTTAACAAAATTTTAAGAGAAAAGGTGCAAAACAACTTTTCTGGGAAAATGTATGTAGGTTAACTGCCCTTTTCGGTTGACAAATTATTCTCAAAATCGAATCGGATCTGTGCTATTATAAATAAGACTCATATGCAAAACTTCATAAAAATCAAACCGGTGGTTTCCTTGATATCTCCTCCCAGCCGTTTGTCCGCAAGGTAAAATATTTTTCTTTTCTCCATTATAAAGGACATACTAGCTCTAATTGGTTGGAAAAAGTGAAAAAAATGTTAAAATTTTCTGTTTAGAAACTGTTGCGTAACTCCCTAATTTTATGTATAATTGTGGAGTAATAACATTTGCGTGCACATTATGTTTCGGACGTTTAGGTTACATTTTATGTTTACTTAATTTTAGGTAATTTATAAAGTGTTTAGACGCCTTTGAGTTTTGTAACTATTTTGAATTGATTTTATTTGCTCAAAATTACTTCGATACCTATGAAAATTTAAATTAATGATCGGTATGCTACCGCTGTGGCACCCGGATCATCAGTGGAAACGGCCAAGCGGTACACGTGTGAGTATGACGAACTAAACCACCGGGTTCGAATCCAGTTGATGGCAAGAGATTCTATTGTGCCAATTTAAAAAAATTGGCAAATCAAGATTTAACAACGTTGATAATATAAATAGTTACCAACAATAAGATGAAAATAATTACGTTTTATTGTACACGTTGGTACAATTTTTTTGTTGACATAGCTACAACGTTGGTAATATGTTACAAAAAGCAGTTAAATTAACATTATCACAACGTTACTTTTTTAATGTAACAATTTTAACATTGTTTACCTTGGATGATAATCTGTTATATTTAATAAACGTTGAACTGCTTTAAATGGAAACGTTACAATGTAACATTGTGATGTTAGACTTTTCGTTTATGCAATGATTTTATGTTTAGTGGGAATCTGAACTTAGGTAATTAAAACATAGTTTTTTATTTGAAACTTATTTATTTACAGTGCCTTATAATACCAGTTGATACTACACGGCCTAGGGCGGCCAATACTGTAAATCCGCCACTGTTGCTTGCCCCCGTGGGTAAACTGACCAGGTGCTCTTTGGCAGATGGTAATTTATTAATATTGTATTTTGTTATTGTTATATGTCAATAAACTATATTATTATTATTATTATGTAATTTTCATGTTTATTTATTATGACGTTTTTGTAATTTTTTTATCATTGCCAATTTATAGGAAGTGGCTCTTGTACTGTCAGCCCAGACATTTGAACAGTGCGTATATCGATCCTGTTACCACAGAGTAAAGATATATATTACTCTGTGTTGTTACTGTTCACCATATGTACGTAGCCTAGACACATCCAGTTTAAATTTAAACTAAGCATTTAAATTTTGTGTTTTTTTTTATTCAATTTTAGTATTATACAGTGTAGTTCAAAATTTTCTTTTGTTTGAGTAAGATGTATTAGTTCGTTACATCACAAACTTGTTGTTGATTTTTACATAGAAGAAACAAACAGTAAGTTTAGAGTTGGTTATCTTCATACTTGCTGGCACTTTCATAAGCAACACACATGTTAGATTCACACCAAAATGGTGGAAGAACAATTTCCTACAAATTAAGTTGGTAGAAATATTGTTGGTAGTTCTACACAGTGTTGGTAATTTTAAAATCCGTTTCGGTTGTTTATGTTAGGTTATTTGTTTTACAAATATAATCTAATAATCGTAATAATCCTACGAATGCAATGAAATTACTACAAAACCATGTCGGGTAGTTTTGAAAAATTGCATTCCAAAAAGCAAGCAGAACTTCACAACGAAATAAAAAAGTACTCGCAGAAAAAAAAGATTTTGAAGGATCTGGATACCGTTGAAGTAGCAAACGTCGAATATAATAGAAGACGGCAAAGAAATAAAATTGCTGATGTGATATTAAGCAGGAAGTTACTTACATCAATAAACTTGAAATCTTGAAAGAATTCTTCATGAAGCCAATCCAAGATGGAAGTATTTTAAGTGCAGAAGACTACGATATCCTGTTCGCCAATATTGAAAGTATATATAATGTTAGGTACGAGGTTGCTACATGAACTAAAAAAAAACAAGAGTATAGTAGAATCATTTGAAAAAATTATTCCTTTCTTTGAACATTATTCCATCTACAGTTATCATTTCAAACAGAGCCTCGCTTTATTACAAGTAAGTAATGTGACTAATAATTAGTTGGTAGCTAAATTGTTTTTCAGACTCTTTTACATAAGAATTCGGCTTTTATCAAGCTGCTGGATATGCAAGAGAGTAGACCAGAAGTTCAATCAGAATTGTCCGCTTTGTTAATCACCCCCACACAAAGAGTGCCCCTCTATTGTTCGTTGTTACAGCAGCTACTGGAAAACACAGCTGCATCAGATAGTTCTTATTTTCAATTAACAGGTAAATATTTGTATTTCTGAACTTTCCGAATTTCTATCTGATGCTTGAAATTTTTCTACTTTAAGAGTTGCTGAAAAAAGTTGAACCAACTGCCGTGCATATCAAAAGTTTAGTTGAGGATCAAACGAATGCACAGTTGATGTTAAATTTCCAAAGAAGTCTTCTACACAGTTTCCCAACTATTGTTAGACCTGGTAGAAAACTAATAAAAAAAGGAATTTTAACAGTGGTAGGTGAATCCAAAGACAAAAATCAAAAGCGATACTTTGTTTTAATGACTGATGTAATAATGTATTGTGAAGTGAAGAAAGCAGATGTCACTATTCCCAATTCTTTAAAATATTCGGCATATTGCCATTAAGCAAGTGTACAATTGCAGAAAATTTGAGTGAAGGAACTTTCACAATCAACTGTGAAGATGAAACAGTAGTTGTCTACCACGACCATGCCGACAAAGCACAAGAATGGGTGAAAGTTATTAATGATACAATTAAAAAAGTATATTTTAACTAGAGGTCTGACAGTGGACATGCTAAAATTTAATAACTATCAAGAAGTGGGTATTAATCCTAAAATTCCTAGGAAAAAGAACTACTGAGATAAGGTAATGTTTTTTAGGGTAGACGATTTCAGAAACTTTACATTACATTCTTATAGGATTTAGATCGAAATTGTTCTGAAAATAACTTGGAATTCGTTTGTCCAAACGGAAGTGCATAAGAGATCTTGAAATGTCAAATGGACAGAATTGTTTATTTCTTTACAAATTCATGAAAATCAATTCAATTTAGATGAGAAGTTTTATACGAAAATAGACTGCAAGGATGCGCTTGAAAATAATAATGATGAAAAGCTCTTTGTTTTTGGTGCAAGTAATCGTCCCAGAGGGTTTAGGTTTGGTATGATGGGAATATTGACAGGGATGCATACAACCTTTAAAAGGTTGTTTGGTTTGAGTGAAATTAAATAATAATTTTCACTTGTACATAACCATTTATTATAATGATTATTTTACTTACCTTGTTTAAGCATTGTTTAATAAACATATTTTAGTAGATGCTTTGTTGTTCCGCCTACATAAAAATATGGGAGTGCCGTTAGATGTAAAAATTCTGTTAAAGGTAACGGATTTTCGTGAAACCTTTTTCATTGGGTTTTTCAAGGCTTAAATAAAAAGTTAAAAATCAAAAGTTTGAGCTTTCAGTTTTAACAATTTATTGCAAAATTGAAAAAATTTTTTATGGTAAATGTGACACATGATATTTCTATTTTAGTATATATTCATAATTTTTTTAGCTGAAAATACTCTAATTTGTTGATAACAACAATTTCTTGAAAAATTAAAAAATATGTATATGCAAACAATCTTTTCAAAGTAAGATTTTATTTGAAGAGAGTTAGAGAGAGAGAGAAAAAGGCCAATTGAAGTGAAAGTAGAGATGGAATTTTTGCTCCTTCTGTTAAGACATAGTTCTATTCACTATTCTGGTATTTATTAAAAGCATCTCTGTTATAAACGAATTGATACCAGCGTCATTTGTTGTTACAGGCTTGTATCAAGATGAATGAATCATTCAACAGTGACAATATTCAAATTCAAAAGTTTATTGGTGGGTAACAGTTTTCACAAGTCAGTATTGTGTACAACAGTGGCTTCAATTATGCAAAAAGCACATGTATATAACACAATACAGTAAGATATAAGAGATACAACATTAGGCGCAATTTTAACTCATCAACAAAAGTAGTTATGTTCTAAAGTTGTAAATTTAAAATTTTCGAATTTATTTATACTATAAAACGATTCTTTTTTAAGAAAGATTGATTTTATTTTTAAAACTATTGAAACTTTTTTTAACTATTGGTAACAAATTGTAATATTGATAAGCTAAATAATTTATACTATTTCTAGATTTATTTAGATTTTAGTCTATAGAATTCAAGATGCAAATTATGTTTTTCCTGGTATCATGAGTATGTATATCAGACTGCTTATCTAGTTGACTAGTATTCTTAAAGGCGTAGAGTAAACATTGTAAAATGTACATGCACGGGAGAGTTAGAATATTTAATGTTCTGAAAACCTCTCTACAGTCATCACGATAGTTTAAGTTTCCTAAAATTCTTACAACTCGACGCTGCAGAGAGAAAATTCTCTTTACATCAGTGCAGTGGCTCCACACAAGTAAGGCATAATTCATATGACAAAAGACTAGTGCATAGTATGCAGTCCGTAGTGTTAAAACACTTACGTCTTGTGATAGATTTTGAATTAAAAATATATTACTACTTAATTTATGACATAATTTATGTATATGTATACGCCATCTAAGTACTGGATCTACATACACCCTAAAAATTTGACGTATTCTTTATTTTTATATTCCTCAAGATTTTTTAAAGTAAAAACTATTTCTTCTGATTTATCTTTATTTAGATAAAGCTGATATATTAAGAACAATTGAGAAACATTTGACTATATCTCCCGCATGAGTTATCCCTGACAGTTTTAAAATCTTACCCGTAGCTAAATACGAAGTGTCGTCAGCAAACTGCACAAAATTTGCGGATGTGTCGACATTTTTTAGGTCATTTACATAGATTAGAAATAGGAGGGGCCCCAGATTGGACCCTTGGGGAATACCTATATTAATCTCCTTTCGATAGGAAAACATTCCATTATGAAGCACATGTTGATTTCTTTCACTAAGGTAAGACTATTAATTTTGAACTAGTTGAGTCGAAATTGTATTTTATTAGTTTGGAGATTAAGAGCTCGTGAGAAAGAGTTAAAAGAAAGTGGGTATTATATTCTCAAAAAACAAGCTGCGTGTATTGTCTTTTTTCTAAAACACCATCCGCTTTGGCAAATACGGAATACAGTGACTGGTCTAATACAGCTCAATTTTTTCCTTCTCACGAAAAAACCAAAGACCACTTGCTCGCGGGAACAGTTTTTTTCCCGTAAAACAAGTGAAGGCCGAATAGACAAAAGTATTGGAGAAAATCTTCGAGTTGAGAAAATGTATTGGCGCAAAATATTAGAAAAAGTCATCGAAGTTGTAAAATATATCTAGCTAAAAATAACTTCTACTTCAGAGGGGGCCAATGAGAACTTTAACAGTGTCACTACCAGTGACAGTAGTAAATGTGGTTTGTTTATAGAAACTATGAAATGAATAAGTAAATTTGATCCTTTTTTGGAAGAGCACCTTAAAAGGATGGGCCAAATTGGTCGAAGTATCTCATATCTTTCAAAAACCGTATATGAAGAGATAATTACAGTTTTAGCAAATAGAGTAGAAGATTTTATAGTTAAATCTATAAAGGAGCAAACCTTCTTTTCAGTTATTGTGGTTTCGACTCCAGATATATCTAAGGAGGATCAACTTTGCTTTATTACTCACCAATGTGATGAAGAAGGAGATGCTCAAAGTTTCTTTTTGGATTTTATTTTCTTGGAGGAACGTCTTACTTGCAATTATTTGGCCCAAAAAATAATTGAGTGCATTACGAAATATGAGTTGAATCACAGATAAAATACCTTACAGATGTACCACCGTATGTAATAAATTGGACGTCAGTTTTTGTCGGCGATTTGGAAATAGTTTGGAAGCGGCTCACTTTTAACATTGGCGCTGTAGTAGCGCTATAGATACCTCAACTATTTGTATACAGATGGCTCTTGTAAAATTCACTACAGTTTCCTTTCTTACATTATAGCACAGAACCAGACAAAACAATAAATGCAATACATACGAATTCAATTACAATTGAACAGGAACCTTCTAGCATTGTAGATACAATATAATAAAATTTTTAAAGCGTTACAGTAAATTAAAATTACAACCTAATTATTTTACAAATATTGTCCCTTTACCTTTTAAGTAAAGTTTAATTACAAAAAAGCGTACGTTCCGGATAAAAATATTACTCAAAGTTCTGCATAAATTCCGAGTATTTTTTAAGGTTGTCAATAAAAGAAACACCTATTGCTGTTTTCAACATTTATCCGCACCCCAACAAAATGACAATAAAATTACATAATTTTTTCATTATAGTATCTATACTAAAAAAAATTTCATTCTATACTTTCATTCATAATATTTACAAACCAAAACAAAAACCCAAAGATAATGAAATCAATTGATTAGTGTTTAAATTTATACGACAGAAGTTAATTGAATAAGTTAAATAAACACTTTAAACATGCCGAGACACCTGTAAAGAATTACGGCAGACTTTATGGTAACTGATACGATTGAATGAAAATATCGAACACGAAGGTTTAATAAACCCTTACATATATGTATAAATCTGGAAGTAAATATTTTTTTAGTGACATCTAATATTTTCACCTAAGTGAATGTAGTGATAGTTCACCGTGTACAATAATTGTCTATAAATTAATTATTCCCAGTGTTGTTACGAAATTGCATTTTCGAAATAGTAAGTCAGCTAGTGAACATTTTTATCAATATTAAAAGTCGTAGCATTATTTTTTTTTAACAAATTAAAATTAACAAGTACTTACATAAAAAACTTGAGATTTCGAAAAATGGTGAACCCATAAATTGAGCTACACAACAATGTTTAAAACGACTGCAACAATGTAGAACAGTATCAAAAATTTCCAAATTTAAAATTGTTTTTAATATAATAATTTGAGTTACGGATTTGTTTTTCTGGAAAAATATTTAGTAAAACTAAGACAATGTAGAGCAGTATCGGAATTGCCCATATTTAAAATAAGGGGTGCAAACTCAAAAATTGTTTTTTTTCATTTGTGGGCCATAATTTAAGTTACGGATTTGTTTTTTGGAACAATGTTTAGAACAATGTAGAACAGTATCGAAATGTTAGATTTTTGAGAAAAATGGGTCCCAGTTGAAAAGTAGTTTTCTGCTTTATTCGAAAACTATTTGAGTTGAAACAGTGTTACTATGGAACAATGTAGTACAAAGCGAGAACATTCGGTAACAAATGTGACGAAACAATATTAAACGATGTGCGTTCTTTTGGTGCACAATTGTATATTTTAAAAAATATGATTTTCAGGAAACGCAAGACTTGCAACTTTAGATCCCAAGACTTTAAGAAATCGTTATGTTTGTGAATGTCACTTTACAACTGAATCATTCACAAAACCTGACAAGAAACGTTTGCTGAAATCTTCCGTGCCATTATCGTACAAATCCCAATATGTATCATCTGAATCTTCACCTGAAGTTTTAAAAGTCATGACTCCTAAGAAAGTTTACACACCAATTTTTCCAACTTTATCTCCTCCTCTCAATCGAAACCAGAATTTAAAAATTCAGACGATAATGAAACTCCTACGGTTAGTCCACAAACCCAAGACTTTTTAATTGATGTAGCATCGTTACCATTATCATCATTAAGGCATAATAAAATTAAGTTTCTCCGAGGAAAAAAAATTAAGAAGTTTATTAGAAACTAAAAACAAAATGATAAAAAACGAAAACTCACAAATTTCTAAATTAAAAAAATATATTAAAATGAAAGCAATTACCCATTTTAATGATATTAGCTTTATTAATAACATTCCGTTTCCACAACGACGTGCTCTTGTAAGAATGCAACTCCAACATCGAAAAAATCAAAATGGTTAAAAGATGAAATAGATTTTGCAATTTCTTTGTATTACAAATCCCTACAACTTATAAATTTTAAGGAAACAAAATATAGTTTTGCCTAGCATAAGTAGTATTAGGCGATGGATTGGTTCATCTCAGTTCAGACCTGGGTTTAGTCCGAAGTTGTTACATCAAATTCGACTAAAAGTTAATTGTATGACTACCCAAGAACGTACGTGTGTTGTCTGCTTTGATGAAATGAACATCAAAAGTTCATTGGAATATTCTAATGCCATGGATTTCATTGAAGGATTTGAAGATCTAGGAATTTTAGGAAAAAAGTACGAAAGTTGCTAAAAAGTTTTGGTGTTTATGGCTAGAGGATTGTACAGTAACTGGAAGTTACCATTTGGTTATTTTGTAGCTCATACCGGTGTTTCATCTAATAACTTGGTTATTTTGTTAAAAAACTGCTATAGAAAAGCTATTTAGCTGTGGATTATTTCTAAAATTATAATTTGTGATCAAGGGTCACCAAATGTTTCTGCTTTTAAGCAGTTGAGTGTCACAAAAGATAAACCTTTTTTATTTTTAAAGAACAAAAGTATTAGCAGCACATGATGTACCTCACATATTTAAAAGCATAAGAAACAATTTGCTTTTAGGAGACTTTATTTTAGACAATGAAAGAGTTAGTTTTAAAGACATTAGTGACGTTGCAAACTGTGAAGTTGATGATGATCAACTCCTATTGACCGATGTTCCAACAGAGGCACCTAACCAGGAAGAAATTGAACTTTTATCGGAAATATGTGATCGTGGTTCAAGTTCTTCTTCATCAACTTCATCACCACCAACTACGAGTACAAGAAGGCAAAAATTAAACTTGAAGATTATGCAACAGCATACTTTGCTGGATATCTAGCAAAACGTTGTCTTGATAAGTTTAAATGTGACAACTGTGAAAAAAGTCTTGGTAAGAAATAGCAAATTAAACAATAAGAAGGAATTACTGATAATAAATAGAACTTATGATAATTTATTTCCAACATCGGTTGGGTTACGTAAGCCTAGTGACTCTTTAATACAATTTGTAGAAAAAAGTTTAGATGTATTTAATGATATTTTCAACAAAAATCCAGATAGACTGCTTTTAAAAACATTTATTATTAAAAGATTCAGAAGAAACATATCACCGATATTTTACATAACCTAGACTACTGCTCTTTTCATAAAAATTATTTATTAGACATGTTAATAAAAGTAAGAATTTTCAAAGAATGTAAATGGAGAAGTAGTTACAAGGTAGATGAAGTAAAATCGCGTTCTAAATTAAAAATTCTAAAAAATAAGTAAGAAATTCTTAGTATCATTAGTTTATTATGTTTCATTGTTTTAATAGTTTGAACGCTAGTGGCATATGTATTGGCCAATTTATATTTTCGAGTATATTTCGGTATGTAAAATAGTTGGGGTGTACATATATAAAACATATGAAACGGCGTTAAACTGAATATTTAATTAGGGATAGCTATGGACGTACCGCACAAATTTATTAAAACACAAAAGATGATGATTTTAGTCTTTCATTAAACCTAATCCTACGGTAGAAAATGTTGATTGTGATATAAACAATCCTATAAGTAATTTCAGTAAAGATGACTATGTTTTCACTAGTAACCAAACCCATTTGAAAATGGGCCTAATCTAGACAACCCTGAATCATTGGTTAAACTCACTACAGTGAGAGACTGTATCACTGGACTTAAATTAGCTAATGCTTTTTGTAGTTATAGTTCTCATTTTTGTTTGAATAAATTTATAACTGTCGGGATCTGGCTATTGTCATAAACTTTTCGACTTTTTTGTATGGTAATATTTTATTAATTATTTCTACCCTTTTAAAATTTGTCTACAATTTAAAAAAAATAATTTAGTATATTTAAAATATTTTTGTGATATATTGACTTATTTAGATTATGTGTTACTTATTTTTAATTTAAAACTGTATTCTTTATATATTTCTTCCGTTCTGTTTTTGTATGTATACGTATACTTATATTGTAAATATTTTAATACCACTGGTCACGAAATAAACTACTAGTACTTTTACTACATACATATTTTTGTAAATAAAATACCTAGTGTTGTTTCCTTTGATTGTATCATTTCATTCGTCACTATTCCATTGTGAATAAAATAAGTAATGTGTCATTACTTCTACATCATATACGCCGGAAACTACTGTGTTTATATTTATATTTATAAAATAAAACTCGATGATAATATCAATTAGACAACTTAACATATGAACCAATATCTTTATTTTAATAAATTCACTAGTAGTACTTGCACAGGGTGTATCTGACGAGTTTCCATTAAAAGTTTATGAGGAAGTCTGAATTTAATTTTGAAAATTTTCTTCACTAGGTTTCGACATAAGCTCTATCTGAAAAAAAAATGGCTTCTTGTTTGCGCTTTAGGTTGTACCACAAGTAACCATCACCTTTTTTTAAATAGAACACCCTGTATATCTTTATATTATCAAATTCTACGTTCAATTTTAAGTTGACTTCATGCATTAGTCTCTATACCTATCTTTAGCCGTTTCCGAATTATTTATGTTTTTTGAAAAAACTGACATATGAACCACATTTTTCAATCCAACGTGATATGAAGCCGTTCGAGCACTCAAACAAATTAGATAAGTGATTGATTGGAGAAAAAGTTCTTTGGATATAAATTAGTACAGTCATGCTGCCCTGATATACAGATTGTTCAAAATTCGTGTATGATTTTTCAAATAAAAAAATCAATTAATTTTTTCAAATAGAACACCTTATGTTTCATTACATTATGTAATGAAAAGTAAGGCATTCTATTTAAAAAAATCAATTTTTAACCCTTCATCATTCGAAAAATTGTACACGAATTCGAACACTCTGTATATTAGAGCAGTATGACTGTTGTAATTTATATCTAAGAATATTTGCTCAAATAAATCACGCATCTAATTTGTTTGAGTTCTCGAACGGCTTCAAGTAACATTGGTATGAAAAGTGTAGTTCATATGACAATTTTTTTCTCAAAAAGACATGAATAATTCGAAAATGGCTAATGATAGGTATAACAAATAATACATACAGTCAACTTAAAATTGAACGCAGAATTTGAAAATATAAAAATATTTAGAATGTCTTATTTCAAAAAATAAGTTGGTGGTTACTTTCGGTACAGCATTTTTTCAGTTAAATCCTATACCGAAACCTAGTGAATTTTTAGAATTGAATTCGGATACTACTCCATAAACTGCTAATGGAATCTCGTCATAATACACCCTGTAATTAATTAAAATTATTTAGTATTAGCAAGATAAATATATTTTTTAGCTGTGGTATTAGTTCTTCTATTGGTAAGCACTTAGGTATCATTTAACAATCAATTCTTAGAACATAAAGAATTAATTCATACAATTTAATTACAATTATTCAAACAAGTTTATCTTATATATTTAAGAATTTGTTTATATTAGAACAGCTAACCCTGATTTGTTATTAAGACATCAAACTGACTTCATGAGGCTTATATTAAATTCTTCCTAATTTTATACCAATAATAAATTAATTGATTTATTAAAAATTTTCTTTGTGAAATTATTTATATCAAAATTATTATCGTTTGCCTTATTTATGTGTTTAAATCTCTAATTTCAAATTTATTATTGTTTTCGTGTCAATAAGCATTTCTTATTAGTATGTATTAAACTAATATTAGATAGTTTTAATTAATTTTAGAATAATTGTCATGATCACTTTATTATTATTATAGTACAAAAAGTATTGGTCGAGATTTTAAGTTGTACTAATGCTTTTTATAAACAATGGTTGTACTGTGTTTAGATTACCTGCAAAGAATTGCGATAAGAAATAAGAGTGGCGTAACTGGAAATATCCCCGAAGGTTGATTTAAAATTTAGTGGGCGATTTACTCGCCGTTACATATGTAATCTATAAATACAAAAGTAAATGTAAAATTGTATTAAATTATTAATTTAAAAAATCATAAAAACTATGTAAATTTTCCATGAACGAAAACAACAGCAAACATTTGAAGAAACTTCAATCAACGCTGTATAATTCATGACAAATAAATATACCTGTATTTATTTGTGCTTTCATAAAGATAACATTGCTTTTACAACAGTACCCTCTGTAATGCAGTAGTGTCAAAGTATGATGCACTAACTTCTGTGTGTTTTGCTATTCACAATTATTTTACCTACAGCGGTATCTGTTATCAATACTTGACACACTACATATTTTAAAGGAAACGTTAATTTGTGTATCTGTGCTAACTGCCAATATGTCCTATTGCATGGACTATCTGTAAGATATATTTATCTGTGGTTGAATATATCAAACTGTGTTGGACAAACATATAACAACGCAAGCAACTTGTCGGTGATATATAATGGAGCACAAGCCATTGTGAAAGAAAAGTGTAGACAATCCGTCTTCTACGAAATAATAGATTATTTAACGGTTTTACTAAAGGAAATATGCAAAAATTATTACATGTTAAATAAAATATTTTTCTTTTTATGGCAAAAGAAAGTTGTACAATGTTGTACAACGTGGACCAAGACTCTTTAGAGCAAGAACTGGAGCGTTTCCACGCATACATAGCTCATAAATTAAAAAAAATCTGAAATTTTAAAAGACATTAAAAAAATTGGTTTATTTCAAATGTAGAAATTTGTTTACGGATTTTTATATCGTTACCAGTAACAAATGCTAAAGGAGAGAGATCGTTTTCACAATTAAAATTAATTAAAACTCAAAAATTTGATCTCACAGAGATTGATGATTTTGCGTCCAAAAAATGTAGAAGAGTTAGACTGTAGTTGAGATTATAGTTTATAAAAATGTAAAATTACATACCTTAATAAGCATTTTTGAAACTAAAAATTGACTAGTAAGTAAAAATCTTTAGTGGCAACTCTAGCTCTATAAGTCAGGCCAGGACGCCAATAACCCGAGGTTTTCTGCTGGAAAGGGGCCAATTTAGTCTTTGTGCGTGGGGCCCATCAGAGCCTAAATCAGACCCTGGTCCCGTAGTCTAAATAAATATGGGACACTCTGCCTCTAGGACCAACAAAACGTTGCAAGGCGGTTAAAAGTCCTTCGGCGGTTGAATCCCTTACAAGCTCAAGATAAAAGCCTTTATAGCGCAGCAAACAAATTGTGGTGTCATGGTTAATTAGGCATCTGCACGTCACGGCATGCCTTGAAGGTCATTTATTTTTGGTGTACAAACAAACGGTTGTCGTTATAGACAAACCAATGTGTTGTCATTAGCAACACAGATTTGAAGTCGTTTTGTATAAGATGGTGTTTTGTTTAGTAGTTAATGTAGTATTAAGAACAGAAATCGTTAATGTAGAGTTACAAATGTTATAAGTACTTGATATTTCCTAATTTGGTAAGCCTTCAATCGATAATTAATGTGCCTACATTCCTAGACTCAGACTTATGTATTTCTTTGTTTTATATTCTAAGCCACCAAAATCTTAGCAGGGGCATTCAACAATAAATTGTGTACTTGAACGGACGTGTAGTTAGTTCTCTGCGTTTTAATTATACCCAACATATCATCCTTTTTAACAGTATATTAAATTGAATCAAATACCTACATTAAAATTGTCCTTATGTAATGATAACAAATATTTGCTTTGGATATTAGACATTATTTATTCACCAAGTCTATCATACAATACGAATACACACATATATAAATTGCAGTTAAGTATAAAGGAACTTGTATATGAGAAAAAGTAGTAAATAGAGGTTACCTATGTTGTTTATACGCAGAGTTAGTTTGGAATGTATACGCCGGCCCGCCACGGTTGGTATGTATTTTATTGTAGACACTTTCATACTATGTACAATATTTACACTAGTTATATTTACATTAATGAGCGCGACTGCTGACGCATATACGAGTGCGTGAATGCGTTACTACGTGTGTACGCTTTGTAGTGTGCATCAAACTTAACTTGTCTTTTGTTCCTGTTTAACCAACTATTTATAAGCCATTAGTAGGTTATTTGTGAAGTCGGCAAGGTCGCTTAAATTCCTTCCTGGTTGTCAGCATTGTGATTGACGAAATGCCGACAATGTTTGTTGACATTCCGCATTATTCACAAATACGTTTCCTCATGCGGAAATTACGTAAATGCTATGGTGTTGAAGCTGGTAACACCATAAAATAAACAAACACGCATAAGAGAAGGCCTTTCATTTCATCAATTTAAAATTTAAGTAAATCTCGCATGTGGGGATTTATACGAAGGAGGTTTTGTTTCCAACAAACAAGCATTTGGAAAGAACCGAGTTTATCGCACTCGTTTCGACGTGCAAATATTTCCGTCATAATAATCTATGAAACGACTTTACCGAGGCAATAGTAGAGGGTGCTTGGAAAGCGAAGAGTGCTTAAAGGCACCCGCCTATTCGCAAAAATCTTAAGCGACGATCGAAATTCAAAGCGTGTGAGTTTATAAACGATGGAGATAAAAGTCCGCTAAAAGAGGAAGATGGTTTGTACACCGTTTTCAAGGAGTGCCATTAAATAATTCAACTTCAACTTGAGGAAATCAGGCGCCTTTATCGAAGGCGAGCTCATGCAAAGTAAGCAAAGCTAAATAAAGAGATACATTTACGCCATAAGGCAACCGTATACAAACTATTTTCTTTCAAATATTTATCGGGATGAAAGCGCCAAAAATTCGTTGGAAGTCTCTATACTACGCCGAAACTAAATTCATACGGTAGATTTGCTTTATGTCTGTATATAAAACAAATTCGTATAAATGTAAATTAAGCAACATACATATAAGATATCTTGTTGCAACATGAGTCCTACGTAGCACGGTATCATTAAGGACTGAATCTCGTGTAGAAGCATTAAATTCTACGCGTACTAGCACTATCAGATTTTATTACGCACTGATGACGTAGGTTGTACATTCCTTGTCCTACCTCTTCTTGTGGTAAACAAATCCGGCTCGAAGGACCAAAAGTTCGATATTAATGCTGTGAATTTATTAATTCAATATGATAAAGAATAATGGACTGTAACGGATTGTAATAAAAATTAACATTATTTAAAGCGCCAATAATAGAGGAATTAGATTGGTTGATGGAATGGTTCAAAGACGGTTACTTTGCACGTATTTTCGTTCTACCAGAGTGTTCTTCACTGTAACGTCGGCCACTTGAATGGAGTTACGAGGATGGGAATTATTTAAAAAAAGGAAAGAAATTCCTCACAAGTTGACATCTACATAATCGGGTAAGTACTGATAAGTAATACGAGTACATCCTTTCTCTGGTGTTGTTCGTATAATCACTATTTTATTTTTTCTATATTTTTCACCATAAAAGTCAAACGCAAAAAAATTGAAAGTACCTTTTAATAAATTACAAATATTTTACACGTTTTCAAAGTTAGTTCCTATGCACACGATGTATTTTTTAGGTCTAGATGAAGCGCGTTTCCGGTACCCGCGCTTACGGTTACGCAAAACGTATATAAGAATGTACTTCGTGTGCATGACTCTATACAATGAAAAAGAATTAAAAGTATATTTAAAAAGTTAACATTTATATTATTTTAAAGAGAAATTTTTTTAGCTACAATTACGTACACATAACCGAACGAAAACAGTTTTAATATTTTAGAATATTCAATTTATAAAGAGATTTCATAAATAAAATAAATATTTATCTTAGCGTAGTTGGTATTATTTAACAATATAAATGTCATATTATATCAAATAGCCCTTATTTAGATTTGCATTAAGTGCTCTAAACAGGGTAATGGCATCTAGGTATGTGACTTATATTCTGTAACGCTAAACTAATTCTTATTTATTGGAACGCGTGACAAACAAAAATCAAATTTAACTTTTACAAATTGGTGTTAAGACATTGAAAAAATGACGAATAATTTTGACCGATTGCATTTTGAGGTAGTGTGGTCGTTGTGTTATTAAGACGAACCTTCGAAGCGGTGTCGTTAGTGATAGAAAAATTGTGTGTTACAACGCAATTTATGCCATTTAATTATTGCAATACAGAATATAACACGATTGTTGGGCGACATCGTTCCATTCGTATATTGCCCAGAGGTAGCTCGTTTTCACGAGGAACATCCGTCCTATTTGAAGGCAATCAATCACAGAATCGCAGTCACCGATAAACATAAGTACAGGTTACACCATAGTGCATTTTTCAACATTGTATTCAATAAAAAAATATTCGACCACTAAACATAATAACTAATTATGTTACCAGTGACGAAACGGATGATTTTTGTAACGAATGTAATAATTGGGGGAGGTGTGTAGCGAGAAACCGGTATTTTTTATTAGGTACTACCTAAGAAGTCAAAATTAAATAAGGTGCTATATTTTTGTCAATCGTGTGAACTATTTTGTGATATGGAAAACCTTTACGCACGTTCATGAGTTACAAAAATCATATTTCGTTACGTGTTATAATCAGGGAAACGTTATCCCCACTCTAAGTAGGTAGAAGCAGCATAATTGAAAGCATCACATAAAAAAGAGTACGCTACACGATTTATCCAATTATTACCGATAGCTAAATACTTCGAAACCTATTTGTGTGAATGAATACATATAAAAACATCTACTTCTACCTGCTTTTAGAGTAACGATAACATTTCTATACAATATTTTCTTCTAATTTTAAAAAAAGTTTTTAAAAGTTATTAAACCTATTCGAATTCAAATTATAATTGAGTGTCACCAATGTTACCATAGTTTCCGCTTTTGAACAAAATAATCTGAGAAGTTGTGAAAAATTTTACTTTTCGTAACAAGTTACGCAAAGCGGCCAATTTTGATACCTACTCTGATTATTAAAAATGTTACGTTATATGTCAAAATTAAGAAATAGGTATTGACGAAACGCATGATTTTTGTAACGAATGTGAATATTGCGGCACCTCTATCACACGAGTTACAAATAATCATGTTTTGTTACGGGTTACATACAATGTTTTCTTCAAGCGACATTAAAACGGCATATTGTTGAACTACTGGCAGACACTAAACAAGCTATTTACTGTCTAAACACAAAAAGTAAAGTTCTTTTGTTTTCACAACTATTTAGGTTGGTATCTCGGTTATGTCATATTATTATGAACGTAACAGTAAAGTACCAACCTGATTACTCGAGAATAAACGCTTGAAGAAAAATTAGTATATTTCACTTTAAAATTTAATTATTTCGCTTAAGCTCCACGATCATATTATTTAACTCCTAGTAAAATTATCTATTTTCTATTTTTGAAAAAATAAGTTTAAAAAGGAACTAAACGTACTTCAACTTTTAATTGAGTGTAACCGATGTTAAGCATTATTAAAATGAATGTCGACCAATCTGACAAGTAACGAAAAATTGTACTTTTCGTAACAAGTTACCAAAAGTGGTCCATTCGACACCTACTTTTATTATCAAAAATGTCACTTTAAATGTCAAAATTAGAAAAATACATATTTAAAATTGTTTTTTCCACTAAGACCCAAGTTATTTTGACGCCTACTTTGATTATGAAAAATGTCACTTTATATGTCAAAATTAGAGAAGATAATTTGCACAACCTTATGGGACAGTTTTTCAATCTTTGTTTAAGGTTAACTTTCATTTAATTTCCAGAGAGACAATTGTGACTATCACCATAACAGTAAACCCAAAATTGAAGTTAACCAATGATTAAAAGACTGGCCGTAAGAGAACACATAATTTAAGTTAATTACTTTGCATTTAAAATGCTATCACTGAGCTACAAATTTATGGTTGCTACCAAACAACGCTCAGATTTAAAGCTTAAATAGAAAACAATATCAGTTACTTTATTACTATGTTATAATTTGATATCAACAACAAAAATTGGTTAAAAATAAAAAATAAACTTGCTCGTATCAGTATAATTACAAAAAATCTGTTCGATTATTTTTTAATAACACATACTATTGGGCTGTTGGAATACGCTCACTTACAACCCAATTATAATAAAATATATAATTAAATCCTACCGTTGTAGTAATAAATGCTTTTTTCGTATAATACAATTAAACAAAATTGATATATAAAAATAAAGCGATAAAAATTATTCTCAATAACATGCCTAAAATAAAGCTGCAGTGAAGTCACACTCACTCACACATGATTTAAAAACTACAATTGAGACTAAGTATTAATGTGAAAATATCACACATCTAAGAAATCTTTTAAAAGTGTAGTCCTACGTTTTCCGCGATATCCATTTGGTTTTCGAGGTCGCCTCTGTCCGTTGTTTCGGCTCTTTCGATTTTCCACGAAAGGTTTTCGATTTCGGCTTCCAACTGAGCTTGCTGGTACTCGAACAATTCCTTGCGCGGACCAACCTCCATATAATAAGCGTATGGGTACGTATACTGCAACGTATAACGGCATTTAGCTAAAAGTCCAGCTGCTGTGAATAAATATTGCCAATCGATCCAAGTTCCTAAACCGGACATTACTTTCTGATTAATACGAGCCTTCAGCTTTTCCAAGGTGTAGGCTTCCCAATTTCAGAGATTTCGAGTGATTTTCCCATCTTTCGTAGTAGTGTAAATATTTTTTAAAGCTTCTCGTGCTTGAGCATGCACCGACTCGTGAGCTATGTTGGGATTTTCCTTGTATCGCGAGCATTCGTAGTACTCTGAGCCGTGAGCCTTCCAATCTCCCAAACACATCCAACAGAAGTCGTACTTGCAATTATAACATTGCATGTGATTACAACCACCGTTCTTTTCTATACAAATGTGACAGTGCGGGCAATCCTTGGTGTGAGCACTAATATAATTAGCTGTTTCGCTGTCATCCGCGCATTTCGTCAACCACTTCTTTATTATGGGACAATCTGTAGGGGCATGATAGTCCATTCCGCACCTGAAAAAGTTACATTGTTTTTTCGTACTCGATCGTGATAAAACACTTACTTGAAACAAAATATTGTTTTGCATTGGCAACAAATCGAACGTTTTGCTTTGGGATCCCTACTTCGGATAACTACTTGACAATTTGGTCCTGGACAAAAACGAAGCTCGGGGTGAGACTTGACGTAGTCTTGGAAAGTGTACTGTTGGTATTTTTCTCGCATATTCGACCGGGATAAATGTTTAAGTACAAAATCTTCGGGCGCTAATACTTCACAATCACGTGCCATGCAGCTTATGGCTGTAGAAATACCCTAAGAAAAAATCACTCATTTAAGTCAGGAAAATCTTATTTTGTTTGTGTTTGAGTAACTGCAAGTTTTAAACATCTGAAGAGATTAAATAGACCTAATATTGTTTTGGGGCACTCAGAAGTCAGATTAGACAACAGTGGTTAGGTGTCATATGGCGTTGCGAACGTATAATATGTAATAATGAAAACAAAACCACCATAAACTAAGTGTGGAAAAAAGGAAATCGGAAGAATGATATATATAGAAATTATAAAAATGGTAGTAAGCGTAAGAAATTCACTCACTTAGCAAGTGTATGCATAAACGTGTAACCTTCGTTGTTCGCTTTCGCATACAATTTTCGCTTTTGCTTGTTCAATTATGTTAACAATATTTTGCTGGTACATTGTATTACCTACAACACATTTCAAATTTACTGCAACCAAAGAGTTTTGGTGGCGGTACGTGCAGGATGCTTTATTTATAAGCTACTTTTCGTTTTGGGAAGATTCCGAAATAGTAGTGTTACGTCTTTGAAGTAATTCTATTTTATTTTTGTGTAAATTCAGTTTGAATGTTTTTCAATTTTTGATAAGGAAGGACGAAAGCAGGTATTTTGACAGGGATAAGAAAATAGAGCGGGGGGAAGAGATAAAAGAAAATATGAGCAAAAAGAATTGTAAAAAGGAAAGGAGAGATGTACATAATAGTCACAGTATACGAGAAAAATATGAGTGAAACAAAAAAAAGATTGATTTGAAGAAAAATGGTGTTATTAAAATATGCAGATAATATAGTTTTGATATAATTTTTGCACATACGGAAGGAGAGATGGAAAAGGTGATAAGAGTTAGGGAAGAAGTGTTTAAAAGGAAAAATCTAGAGGCCAATGTAGGAAAAACAAAAATTCTAGAGTTCAGAAAGAGACAGGGAATTATACGATATGATAACAAAGATACAGATCACATACAAGAACAACACAAAGAAAACATAATATTAGGGACGAGTATGGGAAAAGGGAACAAAAATATTTGAGAAAGGCATAGTTAAGAGAAAGAGAAACTAGTCAAAAGCGTGGTGATCTAAAAGACGGAAGTATGGGGATGAAAGGAATTGCAAAGGATACTGCAAAAATACTGAGATGGATGTTAGATCTTGACAGAAAAACTCCAGGATACCTATTAGAAGTGAAGATACTATTAGAAAAGATAAGAATTCAAACAGGACGAAGGGCATTGAGACTTGAGCGAGGGATCGAAAGCAAGAAAGAGAATTACACAAAGAAAGTATAACTACAAGTACAAATATTTAACAGTGGACAGAATCTCCAAAGTACTTAATAAAGAGGAAAAGCATGGAAGAGAGCCTATTTTTACTAAATTTGCCTAAAAATTGATCCACGTCAACACGTTTAAATTCGCCTTCAAACATACTCTACGTATGGACTATAATATCGCGCGTCATAACTTTGAGGTTAAATAATTTCGTTTTAAAAAATATGACCACTTTTATTCTTTGATATGTTGTTTATAATTATAAAAACTATTTATTGCTAAATTTGCTAATAACTAATCCACGGGAACACTATGGAAAAAACTTTAAAAAGTCGAGGTATAAGACTATTGCAAATAGTTAAATTAAGGGGGGGAATGTATAATGGGTTGAAAAAAAAGCATTTTTTTTTGGAGAATTTTTAAAAATAAACTATTAAATTTAATTTATTATTTTTTTTTATATATTAAAAGTAACATTTGAACAACATTTAAAAAACTTTGTAATCAAAAAATATTAAAAAAATACGACCGTGGCAGTGAGAAGACCGATGAAAAAATATAAAAAAAAATCCTTTGGACAAGATAACTCGGCCGCAAATCATCTGTAACACAAAAAAATTGGAAGATTTGATTAATGTAGAAGTACACTCATGAAATTTAAAACTTGGACACCACAATTTCTGTAAACAAAAGTTTGCACATTGTGAAGCGGGCTTAAGGGTATCATTTACAATTCTAACAGCAGGTAGTCTCTGCAGGGGTTATCTTATAGAAGGACTGTAGAATGAATCATTACAATAAGCACGTTTTAGAAAATAGGTAATTTACGTTGCTTACTTAATTTTTTCTTTAAAGAATATATTTGAAGGTATCGCTAATTAAACACCATAGCTCGATTAATTATCGAATCAAAATTTTGTTTAGGAAATGTTTACAAAATAAAATTAGAAATAATTTTGATTTAAAAACGTCTACAAGCAATAACTTTTAAATTAAATCAAAAACTAAACATGGTTATTTGGGTTGACTGATTATTACTTATTTTTAAATAAATCTAACCTACTAATTATTGTAAGTTATTAAAAAAATCATTAAACTCTCTATTCATAATATTTAGTCCTTACAAAATGTATATTTTATGACGTTTCATTTTTTTCTGTAGTTAATATAAAAACTAAGGCAATTCTTATTGTCAACGTATATATTTAGTTTTTGACAAGAATTTATTACATAATTATAATTAAGATACCAAGTTATAGTTTAAAATTAAATGAAAACTTTTTTTTAAATAAAGGTATTACTATATAAATAAATATAAGAAATCAATAATGGGTGTGACCTCCATTATTATTGATACATTCTTGGAGGCGTCTGCTCATTGACGCTATCAAGGTATCAATATAATTAATATTAATCGTTTCCCATGCGGTATCAATGGCTGCAATTAGTGCATTACGGTTTACTGGTATAAAATTTGGCCCTTGTTGTCTTCGGATAACAGCAAGTATTCGAGCCCAAACATTTTCGATAATGTTAAAATCTGGGCTTTTTGCTGGCCAGGGTAACAGCTCCAAGTTATTTGCTTGTATCCAGTTGCGCACAATGGTCTCAAGAAAAACAAAAAGAAGGTCGTTGCCACCTAGTAAAATATACACTGTAAAACTGTGTTCAATTTCAATCAAATTGGTTTAAAAGTTTTTGAGATATCGCGTCCACCGATGTCAAAAAAGTCGTTTCGAGAAAAACGCGTTTTTAAGTTTTAAGCAACAAAATTGGTAAAAAATTTTGTTGACTCTTACACTGAATCGTCGATGCCAGTTCCACACAGCAAGGTACCTGCGGCACTTGCAATATCCAAGGCTTCCTTTTGCTCCATTCTTTTCATCATCCTAGCCTCTTTTGTCTGGAGCGCAGCTGTCTCTTCGGATTTGTCGATCCTCGTTTCATCAGTTATTTTAACGTATTCATGCGCACTTGGGCCGACGCTGACTTTCATTTCTTGAAGCATGGCTAGGAGTGGAAAATTGCCTTCATTGAAACTGCAAGCAGCTTGCCGCAATTTTAACTAAATTACAGCTGCTGGATGAAACTTTTGTAGCGATCTTCCAAATGAGTTGTTTTGCGTAAATCCACCAAAGCAACGTTGTAACAGCTCAACTTTACTTAAATCTCCATAAATCGGCTTCATGGTTTCTAGTACTACATTTGGAACGCTTCATAATCATGCTGGAAATTTTCTACTTCAGTGGTGGCAAAAGCTTTTTGATAAGCGCACCACGAGTCAGGGCCCGTCGGACACTTATGATGCTGTGGATTTTTATTTGTTGATTGGTAATGGAAGAAAGTCGCCCAAATCGCATTTTTCATTTTTTCCACTGAATCACAATTTCGTCTGATTGCTAAGCCCTCGGCTAAGCCATAGTAAACCGTTAATTTATCAATTATTTTGCCGGTAAGTTTTCCTTTGCCAGATAGACTTTTGGTTTTTCTAATTTGGCCAGCTTTTTTCCCAGTTTTTATTTTTGTGTACACAGTTGTGTTTTTTACAAGATCACGTAGCCGTTTACCCATCCTTTTTGAACGTGACCAACGCATTCTTTATTTATTATAAAATCTTTGCCGTATGGATAAGATTGAATTACGCCGGTGTACGTCTTGCTATCGGCAGTCGCCGATATAATTTTTATACTTCACGTCGTACTGTTCTTCGGATCGTTCAAACATTTCTTTTATTGCGGATACTTCCATATTTCCTCCAGGTCCAGTGTGATTAGCTTGATATTCACCACGTTTCAGATGCTCGGCATGCCAGTCTTGATATTCCATCGTATTTAATCTGTTCTCCCAATTTTTGCACATTTGACAGTACCCACTTTTCACACATATATCTAAAACTTTTCCAGTGTAATATCCTATCAATGAAGAAAACCATATAAGGAAGAAACACCTCGCTCTTGCCAGGTGCCATCGCCGGGAACAGTCAGATCGCTAGTATTTTGCTCTCCACTTTCATCACATGTAAATAAGAATTATACACTACTTTACTTAAAAACTACTTGATAGACCCATAAGACCACAAAACTTGTTACATCCTGCTAAGCCTAAGCCTAATAAATGCATAATAAATGCAAATCTATAATTAATTTCGTACATGCGCCCAATTTTTTGACTTGGTGAATGTTACTTCAAAATTATACGAATAACTGATAAAAGTTTACTAACGTCAAAATCGTTAGCAACTGCTCCGGTACCTACCAACCGCTCTCGGCCGGCTCGAACGGGCAGAACGCGCAGCTCATTATCTTAATGAGTTTTACTCTGAATTACTTGAAATTTTCACAAACTGTTCCTAAGGAGCTCTACTTTTAAGTATAACATTTTCAGAAAACGGATTTTTCAAAGTGCTTATACCATACCCCCCTTAATTCAATATAGGTAATATTCAGATGGCGAAACAGAAAAATTCATTTTATGGCTTAATTTACGGCTAACTTCAAATTGTTCAAAATAATCAGTACTTAGGTACTTTTGCTTAAGACTTTAAAACATTTCGAAAAAATGTTGAAGTAAACGTTATTTTAAAAAAAATGTAAAATGTGTTCAAAACAAAATTTTAAATACACCCCCCCAATATCTTTTGTTCCACTTATTATGTCCAAAATCTAACAATATTACAATATTTTCGATATTATTAAAATAAACAAAAAATACCAAATCGGCTAGAAGTTTAGTTCATAGTGTCATTTATCACATCTCGAAGCAATTCGTGTATCAAACTAGATATATTGATTTTAGCCAAAGAAATATTTTAAAATTGTAACTTAAGACTATTTGTTTATTAATTCAACCATTGATACTTCAACGAACATATTCTTTGTATTTTATATGCGCAATTAGAGGTGATTAAGTACTTACACAATTTTAAACCGTGAATATATAACATAAAAAATTTCAAATTGCTCAATAAATTTCAATTTCAAGGGCACCGTTCATCGACTTTTACATTTTTCAGTTTTTTGTGGTGAACCGAATACAAATTACTAAACTGAAGATAACGTTGATGTTTGCAGAGATTGAAACAAGAATATAAATACTACTGTAGTATGCGTTGATTTAATAGTGGTTCCAACTAAATCTTGAAGAAAATTTTTGAATAAAATAACTGAATTAAGATTGATAATGAAAATGTGTCGGAAAATTGTTTTTAATAGCAATTTTTGTCTATAAATTTATATTAAGTTGAAATATTCCTTTTAATTTAATTGTAGTTAATATAGGGAATGTAGTTGCGTAAATATCACAGACATTCTTCTTCCATATCAATAAATGGAACACACAATAACATTTTCCAATTATAGTCAACGGAATTAACCAAATCTTGATTATAAGCCAAATTTGTAAATAATTAAATTCTGAAGAACTTTCAAACCGTCAACACAATACATATATACTACAATTACTTAACTCAATACAATAAGGGCAAAATACAAAAGATTCAAAATGCCTGTATGAGATTTGCGTACAACATTCCTTTTAAAGAACACATTACTCCGTATTTAAAAACAACACAGGAACTGAAGACCAAACAAAGATCGAACTATATCTATTGTGTATTTTTATATAAATTAATTTATTTTAAGTGTCCTTTATATTTGTTTAATGAGTTGGTATTGAGATCACAGCAACATGATGTTAACATTCGAATAAAAATTACAATATACCGAAACATACTACCTCAAAATTTAAACGCTGTTTTGCGTATAATGCGCCTTATTTTTTAAATTTAGTTTTTTATTTTTGTCTCTACCATATAAATCATATAAAAAACAATTAAAAATACGTTTATTAGAAATAGAAGGTTTATGTAAGTAAGATAATCTCATATAAGTTCACAACACGAATTGATTATTTTTTTGCGATACATACAATATATTTGTCTTTTTGTTTTTTTTACTATTTGCTATTACATTATTATATTTGTATACTATTATAAAATGTGTGATGAAAGTTTAAAAGCAGAGTGGAGGATCGCTTTGGGAACTCTGTCCTTTTGAGTAACTGTTTCTTTTTGCTCAATAAATATTTATTATTATTATTATTATTATTATATACCTCAAATAGGACAGTTTCGGTATATATTATACCTAAGTGCAAACCGGCACTTAAGAAGATGTTACTAGGGGTTACACTGAGGCTAAAAAATCCATGATAGCCATCCCAATAGGGTGTTTACCAAGATGGCGGAAATATTTCCTTAAAAAATCTTCATATCTCTCGTTATGATCAGATATAAAAACTAAAACTTTTGTCCCCACCAACTTTTGTCTAACATTTCATTTAAGGTGCAAATCTCAAATTTTCTTTTTTCATAAAAGTTTTGTGTAGCATATTTCCGATACTAATCAGCTGGAAAAATTTGCGTTATAATGTTGTTATTTATTTTTATCAAAATTTCAGCTGTCCCATAATTTTTCACAATAAAATCGTTTGGATTCTCACAGAAAAACGTTTGTTTGAGCAGGAAAACACTAGCCTGAGTGTGCAAGACGTTACATTCTGCACAGGCTTTTCTTGACTTGTCGAAACTTGTACCTGAGCTTCAGTTTCACTGACTGACTGTTACAAGATTTGTGTTGAGATTTGTGTGAGTTATCGATAGGTACCTATTTTTTTTACGAGATCATAGTGCTTGTGGAGAGCAGAGTGTTTACAAATTGAAAGTAGTAGATAAGAGAGCTGGAGTCGGATTCTGCTCGTGATTGCTTGATTACAAATAATACGGTATTACGGTGTGGTACCAAAGAGTATCACATTTCTACACAGGCGACCGTGGTAGTCGTTGCTTAAGGTAGATATCTAGAATGAAAATAGGATGAATATTTTGTTCGCGATCAAAAACATGTTTGAAAATTAGCCGAATACAAGTTCGCAATACACTCAATTTAATTTCCAAAGAGCGTCTGTCTAAGGTAGGCCAGAGGGGTAGCGTCCAAGGTTGAAATTACAAAAATTGAGGGTGAAGCTCGTCATCGAGGGCATGGACGCCATTTACACCAGTTACTTGTTCATATCCAAAGAATCATAATCCAAAAGTGCGTTTAACCAAATCGTGGTTTTGGACTTTAAAACGAGAGAAAATTGTCGTCGATGTACCTACCTGACATTTCCATTATCATTAACCGACAATCGTTTTGTGTTTAATGATAGGTGCAACTATTGTGCAACTTTATTTTCAAACCAAAAAGATAAAAAGAAATAAATCGAAGCTTATTTGAATTTATTATTTGCAATTCTTTTATAAATTCAATAGATCCCTTTGGCTGGCACCTGATACTATTTTACTATAAATTGTACAATAAAACAATATTTTTTGAAGATAAGTGAAACGTACATAATTTATTCAACGTTCACATTAATCATCAAAATCCAATGTAAATTTTCAGATTCGCCAATCAAGTTACCCCACTTTTAGGGTCCAAAATCATGACTGTTGTAAATGGCGTCCATGCTCTCATTGACGAACTTCACTACCATTTTTTGTAATTTTAACCTTGGAAGCCACGCATTTGGCCTCGCTTTAGACAAACACCCTTTAGAAATTGAATTGAGTGTATTGCGAACTTGCATTCGTCTAATTTTCAAGCATGCCCTCGATCACGAAAATACAAAAACAATCACTACTTTCACCCGCTGTAGCTACACAAGTCACGACTAATAGGATCGCCTGTGCAGAAATGTGTTTGCCGGTGATACCACAACGCAACACCGTATTATTTGTCCTTGTCCCCGAACACGAGCAAATTACGGCTCCAGCTATTAGACTATAGACCGTAGAAGAAGGAAGAATTCCCAGGATTCCTAGTAAGACCAGTTGGGAAGGATACAGAAGTAACTTACATGACGGCATGAAGAAAATAAGGTCAATAAAGGACCTTTTGTGAGAACCTTGACGAAGCACCTGATATAAACAGAGTGCAGAAGGCTCTATCCAAAGGTAGCCAAGAAAATATAGGTGCACTTAAACTTAAAGATGGCACCATAACATTAACCTTCCAGGAAACTGTGGAAGCTCTGATCACAAAACATTTTCCAGGGTGCATAGCAGCTGGAGGAACGAGGGCGTACAATGGATCCATAAGGAGCAGAGTAGATCTCAAGTTGGACTGTCCCCTTGTAAACAAATTTGCATCACCCGAAAGGATTAAGTGGCCCATAGGGACCTTTAAGCCTTTCAAGGCTCCTGGCCCTGATGGAGTGTTCCCGGTACTCATTCAACAAGGGCAGGACATCCTACTAGCAACACTAATAAAAATATTTAGATCTAGTTTGCTATAGGACCATGTTCTCAATTATGGAGGAAAATAAAAGTCATGTTTCTACACAAAGGGGGTAAAATCCCTAGATTATTCAAAGTAATCCGTCGAATAAGTCTCTCGTCGTTTATGCTTAAAACAGTGGAGAAATTAGTGGACCAATATATCAGGACAGAAGTACTAACACTTAACCTCTTCATAAACACCAATTTGCCTATCACAAAGGCAAATCAACGATATCAGCTTTACACAGTCTTTTCTCGCAAATTTTGCTTTCGTAAGGATGTTAGCATGGTCAGTATTATTTATTGTTTCCCGCGAAACTATTCTTTCGAGGTCTTTTTTAAGCGTAAATCAAGATCAACAATTACGATGATAAAACACGATTGGAAAATCTCATTTTTCCCATTTCAGAATCTGAGAAAATTTTTGAATAATTGCTACTTCATATAATGTAAGCCACGAGCTTTTATCTTTCATTGAAGTTACTACTATCTAATTTTATGGTTGTTTTGCCGTAGGAATTGTCTACGGACTCTTCTAATAGGAGGATGGATAGAATAAGTCTCTTTTAGTGTATGGCGACGTTTCGCATCTGAAATCAATTCTTCTTTGGGCCGGTGCTAAATATAATAATAGAGTTTATCGTCTAGTAAACACAATACACAATGGGATGAGTGTCATGGAAAGTACCTCCTGCACTGCGACCATATTAGATCTTTGTGCCCCCTCTAGTTGGACTTAGGAAAGATCTATGTCTTTGTCAAATCTGATCAGATCCTTAGTCGGGAGTTTTTGTAGCTCTTTCAAAATGAAGATGAGTTCTAAGTGTTTGTATCTCTTCACCACAGTACCTGCATGTATCATCATCCACCAGTCTCATCTTTTCAAGTGATACCTGCAATGGATGTGTCCTGTTAGTATACCACAGAGTAGTTTTAACTCTCTTCTGGGCAAGTTTAATACTACCTTCTCTCTGTTGATTAGGGCTAAGAAATTTCTTAGAATGTTTGAGATCTGGCACATTACTCCAGGTTCTGTTGACTTGTTTGTTGGTCCAGTTAGTAATAACCCCCTGATAATCTCTCTGGCTAAAGCTGTACATAGGAGATGGTCCTATAAAAGGTTTTGCTGCCCCTAGCTTTGCTTGCTGAGCTGCTTCCTCATTGCCCCCTGTTCCCTCACGCCTGTCTCTGTCATCCAGCCAAGTTCAACTTTCTTCTTCTCCGCCAGTTGATTTAGGGCCTGATGACACTCGTGTAGCATGTGTGATCTCAATCTATTACTTTGTAGTGCTTTTAATGTCACTTGACTGTCCGACATGATGCTTATATGCTGTTTGCATCGGTTTTTGGTAATGAGATGTTCTGCCACCATGTGGATGGCGTGTACTTCTGCTTGAAAAATGGTAGCGTCAGCACTGAGGGATTCGTGTCTTTTAAACCTCGGTCCCACCACTCCTGCCCCACACCATTTTCCATGTTGGATCCGCCTGTGAACCACGCAGTCCGTGTCACCAGTCCAGTCTTCCCTAGTGGGGAATCGAACATTGTATTTATAATCAAAGATCATTTTAAGGTTCGTCTGGTCGCTAACTACAGCCATGTCTAGTAAAGGAGTGGTTCTAAGGATTCCTAGATGACCTTTGAGGTTGCCTTCTTTAAAATGGTATACCTCATGTAATTGCTTCGTAGCTTCCTCCTTAATTGCCACCGGTAGAGGATCCAGACTGAGAAGGGTCTCCATCGCGGATGTAGGTGTGGATTTCATGGCACCTATGATGAGCAGACATGTAAGCCTTTGCACCTTTGCCAGCTTTGCTTGCGCGGTACTTTGGTTTATTTTTCTCCACCAAACTGCGGATGCATAAAGGACTCCAGGTCTGACTACCTGCTTGTAGAACCAGTTAGTTGCCTTGGGGTTCAAATCCCACGTTTTGCCAACCATTTGGCGACATGACCATAAAGTTTTTATGGCCTTGTTTGTAATTTTTGTCAGGTGACTCTCCCACTTTAATTTTTGGTCCAGTGTCACTCCCAGGTATTTTACGTCCTTAGAGAGGGAATGGTGATTCCATTTAATTGAATATTTGGAATATTTAAATTCCTTCGTTTAGTAAAAACTACAATTGTGGGTTTATTCGGGTTTATGTTCATGCCCTCTTTTAGACACCAATTGCGTGTTAAGTTAATGGCATTTTGCATTCTGTCCCCAATAATGGAGTCATGCTTGCCCCTCACTTCATCCACCACTAGCGATCGCAGTAGTGGGGATACCTCTCTACCCATCAGTTGTTTATTTATTGAATGATAAAGTCGTGAATCCCTCTTTTCCTGAGAGTCATAGGCGACGTTGTCAAACGCGCCCTCTATGTCCATAAAACTGATAGGGCTATTTCCTTTACTAATGGTTTTTACAATCTCATGTAAAGCTGATATCGTTGATTTGCCTTTGTGATAGGCAAATTGGTGTTTATGAAGAGGTTAAGTGTTAGTACTTTGTCCTGATATATTGGTCCACTAATTTCTCCACTGTTTTAAGCATAAACGACGAGAGACTTATTCGACGGATTACTTTGAATAATCTAGGGATTTTACACCCCTTTGTGTAGAAACATGACTTTTATTTTCCTCCATAATTGAGGAACATGGTCCTATAGCAAACTAGATCTAAATATTTTTATTAGTGTTGCTAGTAGGATGTCCTGCTAGCAACAATTAAGGAGGAAGCTACGAAGCAATTACATGAGGTATACCATTTTAAAGAAGGCAACCTCAAAGGTCATCTAGGAATCCTTAGAACCACTCCTTTACTAGACATGGCTGTAGTTAGCGACCAGACGAACCTTAAAATGATCTTTGATCATAAATACAATGTTCGATTCCCCACTAGGGAAGACTGGACTGGTGACACGGACTGCGTGGTTCACAGGCGGATCCAACATGGAAAATGGTGTGGGGCAGGAGTGGTGGGACCGAGGTTTAAAAGACACGAATCCTCAGTGCTGACGCTACCATTTTTCAAGCAGAAGTACACGCCATCCACATGGTGGCAGAACATCTCATTACCAAAACCGATGCAAACAGCATATAAGCATCATGTCGGACAGTCAAGTGACATTAAAAGCACTACAAAGTAATAGATTGAGATCACACATGCTACACGAGTGTCATCAGGCCCTAAATCAACTGGCGGAGAAGAAGAAAGTTGAACTTGGCTGGATGACAGAGACAGGGCGTGAGGGAACAGGGGGCAATGAGGAAGCAGCTCAGCAAGCAAAGCTAGGGGCAGCAAAACCTTTTATAGGACCATCTCCTATGTACAGCTTTAGCCAGAGAGATTATCAGGGGTTATTACTAACTGACCAACAAACAAGTCAACAGAACCTGGAGTAATGTGCCAGATCTCAAACATTCTAAGAAATTTCTTAGCCCTAATCAACAGAGAGAGAAGGTAGTATTAAACTTACCCAGAAGAGAGTTAAAACTACTCTGTGGTATACTAACAGGACACATCCATTGCAGGTATCACTTGAAAAAGATGAGACTGGTGGATGATGATACATGCAGGTACTGTGGTGAAGAGATACAAACACTTAGAACTCATCTTCATTTTGAAAGAGCTACAAAAACTCCCGACTAAGGATCTGATCGAATTTGACAAAGACATAGATCTTTCCTAAGTCCAACTAGAGGGGGCACAAAAGATCTATGGTCGCAGTGCAGGAGGTACTTTCCATGACACTCATCCCATTGTGTATTGTGTTTACTAGACGATAAACTCTATTATTATATTTAGCACCGGCCCAAAGAAGAATTGATTTCAGATGCGAAACGTCGCCATACACTAAAAAGAGACTTATTCTATCCATCCTCCTATTAGAAGAGTCCGTAGACAATTCCTACGGCAAAACAACCATAAAATTAGATAGTAGTAACTTCAATGAAAGATAAAAGCTCGTGGCTTACATTATATGAAGTAGCAATTATTCAAAAATTTTCAGATTCTGAAATGGGAAAATGAGATTTTCCAATCGTGTTTTATCATCGTAATTGTTGATCTTGATTTACGCTTAAAAAGACCTCGAAAGAATAGTTTCGCGGGAAACAATAAATAATACTGACCATGCTAACATCCTTACGAAAGCAAAATTTGCGAGAAAAGACTGTGAGTTCGACATCAACTGCTTCGAGTTCCGTTTATGACAAAAATGTATATTTTGCTAGTTATTTCAGTTTACTAGGATATGTTTGTTTTCAAACATAAATTAAAATGTATAAGGGGGATCTGAAAAAGATTCAGGAATCTTCAATCAAATAGCTGGAAATTTGATCGGCTCCAGATCTTGGTTTGTTTTTAAGCTTACGGATTGCAGATTTGATATCCTCAGATATAGATTGAAGGTTAATTTGTATAAGGCGTCTAAACTAAAACGTTACAGAGTGAATTAGAGAAAACAGGATGGATTAAACAAAAACCCCAAAACACGTCAACTTTAATAGGAAGGGGGCGCAATTTGGTCAAAACTAGAATATGATAATAGTCATCCCTCAAGCAGCGGTAGTCACCCCTTTAAAAATCTGGAATACGGGGTCTAGTATTATTTTATTTTTTATTCTTCAAGATGATAAAATGAACATTTATATTAACCTGAAGAAGACAACACAAACTTAGTTACCGAAACGTCGACGAATGAATTGACTAGTTCTTTTGTTTTGCTTCCTTATCTCCTAAAGAAGGATTTCGTTGAAAAGAATCCTATCATACATTAAAATATCTCAAAAATATTCTAAATGATAGCATGTCTTATTAATATGTTATAAATTGTGCGAGCGCACACCTACTCTAGATTCATTTTACGAATTCCATGTACTCTGCATTAAGGGAATTCTACTCGCAAAAGTAAATCATCGTTTTTAATTTTCAAATGAATTAGTGTATATGTGATGGAACATTTACAGAACAATTTATATGAAATAGAGTATTGAAAGCACCAACAGTGTGTTTATATAAACCGTCACGTTTCAGATAAACAATTATGCAGTCAGCGAGTTAGCATTATGAGGAAAAAATAATACGATTTTTAGAGGGCAACATGATTACAAAGAAAGACTATAAACTTGTACAAGAAAAATATGAGTTCATAAGGAGCCGCCTGTCGCCCGCAGCATTATTTATTACCAATAAAAAGTTAAATGTAAAGACGGCAAAACCTTTTTTTTTACACGAAAATTATATCTAATGCTTCTCTAGCAAGAGAATAAGAGGGGCACAGTTCTCTAATAAGCCGTCAGACTTGACGCGAACCAGTATTTTTATTCAACCTCTAAGAATATGTAATATTTTTAGAAAAAACATGTAAAAAAATATTGATATTTTCAGAAATGAAATTTTTGCAACAAAAAGTTTGGCATCGAACGACTGCAAAAGTAGTTGTGAATGAAAAAATGTAAAAAAATATTTAGGTAATTGTGAAGGTCTAATAAATAAATAGGTACGATTGACAACAATAATATTGATAGACTCGGTTTTTTTGGTAAAATGATAAAGGCGGCAGACTATTAGCAGAGACTTGAATAACATGAATAAGCTTCTGGAAAAAATTTACCCACCATTTTATTAATTAGGAAAACAATATACATATTTTAGTGTGTGAAGTTCGATTACAATAATACCTAATCAAAATTCGTAAACGATTCAAACGAGAAATTTTATCAAATAAAATTTGTTTAAATAAAATTTAAAATTAACTTACGTTAGTGGAAACTGTGATTGAAAAAATTTTTTAGTTCTGTTCAATGTCGAATGGTTTATTTGTTTTTTAATTTATTGAAACATAATTCCAGTCGTAAATCTGATTTGTGTCGGACATCGGCACTCGAAACGTGCTTCAAGATGCATTATGCAAGCGAATAAGACAATGAGAGATGGAACGAGGTTAGGCTGCCGATAATTTCCAGAGAAACAACGAACATTGCCATTTTATTCTTAAAAATACAGCTCCCCAAATTTATATATATTTTTTCCAAAATGCCGTGTAATCGAGAAAGGTTCAAAATATATACGTTGATAATTTGCTTTCAGAAAAACTACTGACATCATTCCTTTACGTACCGTCGGAGAACGTTTTTATTAGTTTCACTATTTTTTATATTGGTAATTGATAAAGATTTTTATTTTTTGACCATCAAGGATCTTAGCTAAATAGATCAGTTGTACTATATATTTTTGTCATTTCATTTTCTCAAACCGTTTCCCCACAGTTTTAAGACAAAATATGTTAAAAATCGCCAATAAAACCATCGAGTGGAATCCCCTTAATATTGATTAGTCAACTGATGAATGTTAATGTAAGTGCTGAGGCCAATTATTGTTCATGATTGTCTGCTCTTTAGAAACTAATTCATTTTTAGACTTAACGCATGCCTAGCATGCTGGCTTTGTCTCAGTACTACTATTACTAACATATACAGTGTGTCCATTTAGTGTGTAATTTTCCGATTATAGGCTCCCAGACTACTTGTCGGAAAAAGTGTGAACAGGCTTCCCAAATATACTAAAAGTTGCACATTTTAAAAATATTTCGTATATACAGAGTGATTCTGAAAAACGTAGTCAACCAAAGTTGATTTTTTTAAAGGAACACCCTAGATATTTTTCCACCGTCGAATAACACTTGAAATTATGCGTACATTTGACCAATAATTCATATCCCTAGCTTCAGCGGCTTTAAAATTATTCGCATTATTTCAAAATTTTTAATAGATATACGGCATCAAAGAAATTAGTGTACCGTAGAAGTTATTGTAAAGATAAAAATTATTTTCTGAGGTGTTTTAAAGTCTGAGTACGGCCCTAATAAGAACCATTCTCAATGCCCGAAAATATTGTACAGGGATTCCGAAAAATTTTGTTCAAACTTGGGCATCACAAATACCTGTAAACTCATTTTTTTCAAATGGAAATCACTAGTGAATTCTCCTTCGAAAATCATTGGAAAAGTATTTAACATGCCCTATTAAATTTAAAGTGAGATTATATAAAAATAATTTTGATTGCGTATTTATTAGTGGGGTATAGAAAATTAATTTAATCTGGTGGGCATATACTAATTTAAAGTAAGCAGCACGAACTGAACAATACATATATGAATGCAAACGTACAAATTAGAGAGAGGATAAATAGTGTTCGAGAATTAGATCAGTATTTTAAAAAGAAAAAGAGAAGAATCACAAGTAAAAGAATTATTTGGCAGAAGTAAGAAAACTCAGAGATCCCCAGAACGTGTTTTACCCGAAGCTAACAATTTAAAGATAAGACAAAAGGAAGACTACGTGACACCTGAAATGAACCTGATTCTAAAGAAAATAGAGAATTAAAAATAGAGATAAAAGAAGAAATAAATATAAAACACGAAGAATTTAAAGAAGAGTTTAGAAAAGCCAATGAAGAGTGGATGGAAACGGCGAAACAATGGAAAGAAGAGAAAGCGTCACTAGAAAATAGAATAAGTCAATTAAAAGAGAAATGGGACAAAATGAAAAGAGAAAAAGAGAACGAATATAATTGTAAGGGGAATAGAAGTGGAAGAAGAAAAGAGCGAACAAAAAGAGCAAGTGGAAAATATTATGAAGAAAGAACTTGGTATAAAGAAGACAGTAGTGGAAACAAGAAAAATAGCGAAAGGGGTATTGTTTGTGAAGATGGGGTCGGTGGAGGATAAAGTAGAAGTTTGGAAGCAGAAAAGTAAGTTGAGAGGCACAAAAATATGTTTGGATGACGACATGACAAAGAAGGAAAGAGAAATACAAAAGAAATTAAGAGAGGAGGGGAACAGGCTGAAGAAAGAGGGAAAATAATGAAATTAGGTTTTTTAAATTGTGGGTAGAAGGAGAGGAAATGATATGGGATGAACAGAAGAAGAGATTAATCAAAAAAGAACAAAAACTACCAAGAGGAAGAGAGAAAGATGGATATAAAGGTGAGGACTTCTGCAAGGATTAAGGAAGAAGATATGGAAAGGAAAAAACAAGCGAGGGAAGAGGAAAATGGGAACAAAGAGAGAATAGACAATTAAAATTAATGCTTGAAATGTGGCAAGAATTAAAAACAAGAGTGTGGATTTTGGCAATATACAGAAAAATTTGAGGTGGTGGGCTTGGTGGAAACGTGGGTAACGGAAAAGATTGGGAGGTATGAGAAGAGAGAATGCCTGGGTGATATAAAGTTTAGAAAAAACAGACAACAGGAAGAGAAGAAAGGAAGTGGTGGAGTAGAAAGTGCGTAGAAGGAAAACGGAGGTGAGGAAGGGGATAAGAAGATGGAAGAAAAGTTTGATGAAGATAGAAGAAGTAAAGAAGTTAAAAGCAAGGTATAGAAAGGAGTGCACGAAGGCAAAGAAAGTATATAAGGAAAAGATAGAAGAGAAGATAAAGAGTTTGAGGAAAGAAGAGGAAACGGGAGTTATAAACAAGGAGAGAAGGAGGAACAAGGGGTGTCCACTTAGCCCAAGCCTATTTTCGTTATATATAGGAGACTTGAAGTCAAATGTAGAGAAGACAAAAATGATAGTTTTTCAAAAGAGAAAAGGAGGGAGGGAAAAAGAGGAATGGAAGTGGGGGAAGAGGTGATGAAGAAGTAGAAGAAGTAGATGAGGTGGGATATTTGGGCTATAGAATGAGGTACGACAATAAGGAGGAGGCACGTAATAAGGAAGGGGTGGTTATTTAAGAGCATAATAAGGAGTGTAATGATATATGGGGCGTAAGTGTGGAGACGGAAGGAATGGGAAAGATTGGAGCAAGTACAAGAGATATTGGAAAGGAATATTAAAGATGGAAAGGGAGACGCCGGGGTACATAGTTGGTGAGGAAATAAAGATGGAAAAATTTAGAATACACGCGGGGAGAATAGCAATGAAATATGAGGAAGGTATGGAGAAAAGAGGAGAAGGAGAGATTGTGAAAGAAGTGTGGAGGGAAGTAAGAGCTGAAAGGATAAGGTATGGACAGGAGACTGTATTACGAAAGAGGGGGATATGCGAAGGAGGATGTGAAAAAGAAAAGAAGAGAGGGGAAGGGATAGAGATATTCAGAAGGAAGAAAGGATGAGAAAAATTAGAGGGGGAAATATAATAGAAAATATGAGGAGTTGATGAATGAAGGGATAACCGAGGTATTTGAAGGGGGAATGAGCTTGAAGAAGAAAAGAATAGTAGCGAGGGATAGATGTGGGTATGAGGAGACTGAAAATAGGTACTGGTTGGAGGATGATAGAAGGAAGTGCAGGCTGTGTGGGAAAGAGTGGGAGAACTTGGAACACTTAAGTCGGGAACGTGAGGAGTTAAAGGAGGAGGGGAAGGAAAAAGATGAGATATTAAAAGAGGGAGGGAATGAGTGAGATGGATGGAGGAGGTGAAGCAGGGAAAGAATAATAAGATTAGAAAAGAAAGGGGGGAGGAAAGAAGTAGATATGTTATAAGTAGTGTACAATTTAGAGTTTAGGTAGAAAGGTAATTGATTTTATATAGTTTTATAAATTGTAGAACCGAATAATGCATTGTAAATACTGAATGTAAGAAACAATTAAATACATACATACATACATATAAACTTTTAGATCAGTGAGACTTACTCTGAGGGCTACTCCAACAACAAATGGAAAATATGTACTAATGAACATTAACCACCAAGGGATAGAAAACTAGACATCCCGTCTTGAACCACAAATTTGGATACCGTGCACATAATATCTCCTGGATATTCCACGTATATGATGTCTATAACGTCGTGGGTAGCCCAACTTTGAGATTGAATATTTTCGATTTTAAAACATTTTTATTCTTTGATATGTTCCAATATAAAATAAATGGTTGTTGACAATCTCAGAAAAAATTTGATACTTGAAAAGAACAAACCCAGCAAGTATCATATTTTTTCTGAGACGGTCAAGCAACTAGTGCTGGACCACTTATTGACCCCACGTATTTATCCTACAGACGCCATATTGTGTAGTTTGAGGTTATGGCGTTGCATCGCCCTACTGAATGTTACTATACTGTATCTAAACTCTGACGGTCAACAAATTTAAAAAATACCGTGGTTCAATGTTAGAAATGAATGCTCAACAAATTTTATCAAGTCAGAATAGTTAATTTGTTGGAATTTTTAGGCGAATTGTCCAGAATTTAACAAAAAGTTTTAGAAAATAAGCATTATTTAAAAAAGTACAAGCTAATGACAAATATAAAAAACGAATGTAAATAAATTGTTTGTATTAAGAAAACGTAATAAATTTCTTCTATTATTATTCCCAATCTTATACAATATTTTTTAATTATGGCTCACGGGTACCTTTTAAGGTTCGCATTTGTGAAATTATTCCATATATTATGTCATCATGTTATGTAATTTAAAAAAAATTGCCCCAGACCTCGCACCATCATAAGGACGGCACTGCCCCAACCAAATTAAAAGTAGGTAACAATAAGGACTTTAAATTGACAAAAATTAAGTGAAAAAGTAATTGCACTCACCTGGCTAATTTGAACTTCAAAATGCATAGTCCAACAGTCTTTACAAAACAAATGCAAACAAGATAAACTAAAAACTTTTCCGTAATTTGTGGCGTCACACAAACAGGGCAAGTAAGGTAACGAGAACATCCGCTAACAGGTGAAGGTGTTGTTAAAGGTTTTACTTTAGAGCTAATAAGTAGGTGATCAGGATTACCCCTATATTTGGTTGCAATAATTGTCACGGCCCATCCGTGTGAATGTAACAGTACCTAAAATTGAAAAGCTTAATTAAAGAACAGCGGTAATGTTAATTAATACTTTGGCAAGTGAAGGTGTAATTTGCAAATTATTGCTCAATATTTCAACAGTTTCGTTAAGCAATCGCTCCACTTGCTCTTCGGTGAGACATTCGTGATTCGAAAAAACTCAGGATCTGTCTTGCTAGGATCTATTTGTTCAATATCATTATCATCCGCTGCATTGTAATAATCGTACTCGTCTAAACAATCATTATCAGAGCATTCCATGTCTGAATCAGCATCTTGGGAAAGAGATTTTATAGCTTCCATTTTATTAATCAACAATAACACCAAGTACGCATCACAATTTTTTCTTATAAAACTAAATAACAATTTTGCAAAAAGTATAATCATTTCACATTGGATATTAAACACCAATTAATATTTATATTTTTTTTCTGTGAATTGACGACTGCGTTCTTGATTGACAGTTTGAAGTGCTCCATTTTAACAAAATATTACGCCACTACCTTACTTCAGATCAATCGGTAAAAAAAAACAATTGGACAGTGTTGCCAAAATATCAAAAGTCTTTCTTAAAAAAACTTTTCCATTTTGCATTTAAATAAATTTATTAAGAACAGAAAGGTATTTCGGTCCAACAAAAAGAAGAAAAAAGATCTAAATATGTCTGTTCATACATATATGCGTCATTAAAATGGCTTCCAGTATGGGGGTGATGGCACCAGTGAAGAACACTTAAGACAAGTTGCACATTGAAATATCGGGAAAATATATACATACGGTAATTCTTGTAATTTACTTGCTGCCATTTGTAGGTTGGATTGTTTTCTTTCAACTAGACTGTCGACTGTTTCAATTCATTTATGCAGAACATTTAAAAAATTTAAATTCTTTAGATGACCAAGAACCCCAGTGAAGAAACACTTGCACCCAATAAGGAAACACTAGTAAAGGAACAGACTACTAAACAAAATTTATTAGAAAATTTTACAATAAACACAAATATATATATGTCTAGTAATATCTAAAAAACATAAACAAAAAATTTGAAATATTAAACAATATATTTAATAATAAAATTATACAATTGCGAACAAGAATAGTAAAGAGGATTTATGAGAGTGGGGAATGAGGTAGACTTGGACCACTTGCCGATAGAAAGCTTGATAGGAGAGGAAAAGTGGAAAGAAGAAGAAATACAAAATGGGAAAAAATAAATATATGGACGGAAGAAAGTAAAGAAAAGATATATGGTAAAAATGAAAGAAGAAACAGAAGAGGTGGAAAAAGGAGTTAAGAGTATAATAGAAAAAAATGGAGAAAACAACAGAAAAAACAAGTTTGTTTTACGCTCCAAGGAAAAGAAGAGAAGTAGGTAATACATTTAGAAAGAATACAAGAAAAAAAATAATGGAAGGAGGGAGTAAAAAGCAGAGTTGGAAAAAGCTTTAAGAAAATTGAAGAGGGGGAAAGCGGCAAAATATGCAACGAGATAATAAGAACAAGATTGAAAAAAAAAGTGGAAGAGAAAAAATTGTACCATAGTGGCAGACGGGTTTCCGAAAAGGAAGGGGTACAATAGATATTTTAAAACAAGTTACAAATAAGGCAATAAGGAAAAAAAGAGGCAAGGTATACACGCTATATTTATAGACCTAGAAGCAGCTTTTGATCGAGTCAATAGAAAAATACTATGGGAGGTGATGACAAGCAATGGGTTAAATGAAGGATATACTACAAGAAAACAAAATGCAGAAACAAAGTGAAGGGAAAGGTAGGGAAGGTGTTTTGGACGGACAAAGGACTTAAACAGGGATGTCCGCTAAGCCCAATGTTATCCTCTCTGTTAATGATCTAGAAGAAGAACTGCGTAAACAGCAAAAGTGAGAAGAATACAAATTGGAAAAATAATCATAATAACGCTGGTTTATCCAGAAGATATAGTAATCTTTACAAGGATGGAGGAAGAGATGTGGAAGATAATAAATACGACAAATAGATATTTAGAGAAAATAAACTGGAAGTAAATGTAGGAAAAACAAAAATGATGATATTTAAGATGAAAAAAAGAAGAGAGAAGAAGAACAAGTGGTGGTGGGGAGGAGAGAAAATTGAAAGAGTGGATATATATAAATACCTAGGATACATCATAAGGTACACACGATAACAAGGACAATGACCAGATAAGGGATTTAAGACAAAATTAATTTTAGGGCAGATATATGGCGGGTGGGCGAGCATGTTTTGGGAAATATCCATATCTTTCGAGAGAATAGTGAAAAGTTTTATTTTAAAAAGTTGTTCTTCATTTAAAAATAGATTTGAAGTCATGGCCATCTAGAAGAAATTTTAATTTAAAAAATTTTTTTTAAATGGTGGTTATAATAATAATAATAATAAATTTATTTAGTATAAATATAAGAAAAGATTTGCTTTTAAATAATAATTAAACGACATCTTGTATACACAGTTTATTTAAAAGAGCTTGTAATTTACAAATTGCCCAATTGTTGTGCTAATTATGGTCAATTTTTTTATTCATTAGAAAAACTTCAAAATTTTAGGTGCAAAGTTCTTTTGATTTTTGTTGACTCCAAAAGTTAGCTGTCTTTCGCCACATTTTGTTGGTGCATTTTAGTTTTAGGGGATGCACAAACTTTTATGAAGGATAACTTTTATCGAAAAACCCATAATAATAATTACCAATAAACATACATATATCTTATGCCGAATTTTTGGTAATTACTTTTATTGTTTCTGAGCACATAATTAATATGCGTAATATAAAACGATAAAAACTTGTCACTAATTTTCTAAGGATTGCCTATACCCAATTATAGTTATTTCTGGATAAAACTAGAGACACTAGACGAAAAGAGATAAAAGTTTAGTGATTTATCAAGTTCAGTATACTTTAGGTGACTTATTCCTATAATTTTTTGTACGTATTAATTGACTTTCAAAGGAATGTTTGCTTATCCGACTCTATTATTGTTATTTTGACTTAGTTTATAAGCTCAAATACTTTATTGGTAAACGAATGTAATGTTAAATATCGATTACTACGTTATTAATTAAACAAAACATTATTTTACAAACATAAGCATAAGTTTAACTATAATAAATCAGAATCAGCCGATTCATATGATAAGTGGAATTACCGCCATCTCTATTTAGTTTTGTTTTTCAGTAACTTATTGGTTGCTAATGGCAACGTCGAATGTCACATTCAAAAAAAAAAACAAATAATGGTTATCTAATCACTTCTGGCACATCTATATATGTACACAAAATGTCTTCTAATCAGAACTCGTGTGTTTTGTGACATTTTAGATATAGCGTCAACTTTTAATATATGTGTTGATTAACTGCAGTTAGAAAAAATACCAGCATGCACAATAAAAATATACGCAGGCGGAAAGTAAAATGTCGTTCCGAAGATTCCGTAATATAAGTTAAAGTGAACCCCATGAACAACAAGATTATATAAACAAAGTAAGAATTGTAGTGTGTTTCTTTGATTACTATTTTGCAGCACCTTAATTGACATTAATTACTAGTAATTTGTTCTAGGTAGAAAACTGCATTTTTTGACAATAAGCAGAAATTTTACCTCGAATAGGTATGTGAAAGTAATTTATATACCCTATATAAGGTGTAATTAGTTGTTTTTTTAATGCCATTTGAATTTGTTAACCTAACTTTTTTTTGGTATGAATGTAATTATTTGAATCTTCACTGTTTGATTGGAAATAAGATTGTTTTGTCCATGTGCACCTTTAACGTGCTGACATATTTCGGGTCTTCCGAATAATCATTTTTATTACGCCTTCTATGTCAGTGTTCTAAGGTAAGATCTATAACAACAGGTGTGTGTGTGGCAACTACTTGTCCATCTTATTAAAGATGACATAAGTAAAGGGCAACAAATATTAGTTAAGACATGTAGATTTCTAGTGAAATTATAGAATAATTAGATAAAATTAGTTAGTTCGATAATATTCTGCTCCTGGTGTTTGTTATCCTACTAATTACAAACATGTACTTGTTTGTATGTGTAGTTTATTTATCTAAAACCCACTCGTCCTTACCCAACCCCCTTTACATTAATTTGTAAAAATTTGTTGTGTGCCCTATACTAGTGTTCGGAAATCAAAGCAGGGATTTTTGGGTACAATATGATTTCCTTATTGATCATGGAGTACTGTAGAGTACCGATCATCTTCTATATTTTTTATTATTTGTATTAACCGTAGGATATTTAACAGATAAAATATCGGCCTTTACATAATCCTTTATTTATTTATACATATACGTTACAAACGTGGGTTAAATATCTAAAGAAATCTTTATCTTTATCCTTTATCTTTAGAAATTAGAGAAGCAAGTAGTACACATTCTAATGTTATGCTCATTACAGGTATTATTTTTACAACTAAAACATTGTGCTCTTACGATCAATATTTGAGGGGCACACTGAAAATTTTTTTCTTTTAATCATTTGTTTGAGTGATTGACAGTATAGGGATATCAATAAATCTGCTTATACACTCCTGGACACTACGCCGTAAGTTAGAGTTAGTAGATCTTCTCTGCATATGTGGTATCACTATGTTTCAAAAATATTCTGCGTTTTTTGTGAGTCACTCCTATATTATAGTTTGGATTTTTCTTCGTAATAACTACATATGGATTGAGTGCAGCAACAACAATAATTTAGAAAAAAATTTCATGGGCCATCGTTTACTTTCTCTCTTGCACATGTATGTCGACACCATTTTATCCATGATGTCAACACCGCTTCTTTGTTTTATTATAATGAGTGATGGTTTCCGGCTTTATCTTAGCGACATCATTGACAGCTGCGTCGTGGTGCATGGTGCTTAGTAAAATTACCCATTTGTTCTTTTTACGTCCATAACTTACCATGGATATGTTATTTTGAAAGCAAAACGATGAAGAGCAGACTACACAGTCTTATGACACTTTCATTTCGCTCGGAATGTCATGCTTATTCTGACATAGTGTACCCACAACAGTAATATTTTTATACAACAAATAAATTACTAGTGGAACACTAGTGAAGAAATTATATATCGTGAGATTGAGACTAGAATTATGAATGCCATGCACAAGAATTTATATTACTTCAAGCCCCAGGTTTTTATGTGGAGGTTCTCCTGGCTGGCGACCGACATAAACTAAACTATCCAGAGCATAACCAGACTTAGATTCACACACCCAAAATATTTTAAGTCTATATTTTGCTGGTTTACTTGGCATCTGCATCTACCTCTAAAGCCAACAAGTTGTTCATCTATAGTTACATTAGTATCCGGTATGACGCAGGTTTGCATTGTTGAATGAATAAATTTTAAACGTAGGATACCATTGCTAATTTATCAGTTTGAAATGCGTATTCCGAGTTCTCTAATCGTCAAATCTGACGATCTTCGAATTTCTTCAAAGCGAAATATGTACACTGTGGCTCGGTAATATATATGTGTGTATATATATATATATATATATATATATATATGTTGTGTTATTGTTGGTAAAAAATTTCTATTTTGTGGTTTAGTTCTTCTCGATTCACCTGTTTAGTTACATTTTTACTTTTACCGGCTCAAGCTGCACCACATGATAAATTAACAAACCTACTTATAAACAAAATAACAAATTTAAAATCAATCAGTTTCAAATTTTATAATCATAAATTCTAAACCAACATCCGTTCATTAAACTAAACTATCAATCAATGAATCAACCGAAAACAATAAAACAACATGCAATTTATTACAATTAAATTGTTCGGCAAAAATAAAATTGTTCGGTACCTTTAATATGACCCAAGTCCAATTCAACCTCCACACTTAAATCAAATAATAAGTCAAATCGATGTCATCGTCCATCCGATCAAATTTAATCTCCATTTATGTTTGTTATCTTCCATTCATCACCAACTCTTTTCTACTCTTTTCTTGGTTTTATTTTCATTCCACTTGGTATATTTTAATTTTTTTTTTCTCTTTTCCCGTCTTTATTCTCTACTGTCATTTTATTAAATTTTATTTTAATTTTTTTCCTCTGTCACTTTTGTTATTTTTACCTACTTAATCTATTATTTTACAAATCTTAAATTACCTTTTAACAAATTTTATACAATTACATTAATCATTTTACATACTAAATAAGATAAAAAATCTTCATCATGTTATGCAACCTGATTCACGAACACTACTTTATATTTAAATCAATAAATTTTATAACAATCACCGCAATATATATTAGCTCGATAACAGGCCTTTAGGTCCATGGCTTTTGAATCGTCGTTTTCCACTGTGTTCTATCTTGTGCTTGTAGTTTCCAATTGTTGATTCCCGCTTTCTGTAGATCTTCCTTTACATTTTCCCACCAGGTTATATTTGGTCTTCCCCTTCGATTACTGCCTCCTAGATTGGTGTTGAAAATTCTTTTGGCTAGGTGTGTTCTTTGGCTCTTTGTATGTGTCGTAACTATGGTAATCGGTTTTGTCATGCGATGGTGCTTAAAGTCTGGTCTTTATATATTTCTTCTAGTTCAGCATTAGTCCTTCGTCTTCACTGTCCTAACTCCTGCATTCCACCGTATATTTTCCTTAGGATCCTCCTTTCTCAGATTTCAAGTTCTTCAGTGTCTGCCTTTGTTAATGTCCAGGTTTCACTCGCGTATAGCACTATCGGTCTCACTATTGTTTTATACACTCTGATTTTAGTGATCGGGGAGTGTTTTTATTATTTGCTATGTTTTTATAGAGCCTGCGCCTATACTTCCTGCTGCCAGACCTTTTTCTATTTCTATTGTTATTCTCACTTTGTTATTTATCTCCAACCCCAAATATACCGCATTTTCTTGTACTTAAAAAGGTATTGTCCCGTTCCTATATTTTTTACTGTGAGGTCTTCATTATTTCCCTTTGTTTCTTCACCTAGTATCATGTAATGTGATTTTTCGTCGTTCATTTTAGGCCACATTCTTCGGCTGTGTTTCCTAGGTTCCTGATTAGCATTTTGAGTTCTTCCCATAATTATAACATCATCAGCATAAGCCAAGCATTGATATGCTTGCGTTAAAATACTGTAATTAGTGTTTATGTGGCTTTTCTGCAGTATCACTTTTAGTACAATGTTGAAAAGTAAAGGGGATAACGGTCTCATTGTTTTAGGCCTACATTTGAGTAGAAACTTCTTGATAAACGTCATCTGTCTCTTATTTGGTTGGCTGTACTTGTTAATGTCATTTCCACTAAATCTATTGTTTCTTGTTTGAAATTCAATTACTGTATTGCTTCTATAATCTTTGTTCTTTTAATTTTGTCGTATGCCTCTTCCTGTACTCTTCATTTTATTATATGTGTCATAATCTTATAGGCAGTATTTAACAAAGCAATGGGCCGGTAGTTTCCCATTTGTGTTTGTCTTTTTTATATATAGGGCATATACCTAATAGCTTTATGGCAGTCTTTTGGCATCTCTTCTTTTCCCACACCGCTATAATCAAATCATGGAGCCTTCTGATCATTTCCTTTCCTGCATATTTTAATAGTTCGGTTTCAATATCATCTGTACCAGGCCTCTTTCCGCTTTTCTATTACATCTTCTATCTCTTTCCCTGTAGGTCTTTTTGCCTATCCTTTTCTTTTGTATTGCAATTTTAAACGCTCACTTTGTATTGTGCCTTCTCTTCTAAGATTTCTTGAAAATGTTTTGTTCATGCTTCTAAAGTTTCTTCCCTCTCAATACATAGGTTTCCTTTTTATTTCTTATTGCTCTGCCTGTGCCTGGTATCCATGTTTTTCTTGTCTGAGATCTTTATAGAACTTCTTTAGGTTCTTTTTATTGTACGGTCTTACTATTTCTTCTATTCTTTTTTCTTGCTGTTCTCTTTTTTTTCGTCGGCATATTTTGTGTGTTTTTTATTGCTGTTTTGTACTTCTCCTCTCTTTGTTTAGTGTAGCCTTGTAGCAGGACGCGTCTTGCCTGGTTTCTTGTTTCTACTGCCTTCTCACATTCTACATCAAACCAATATTTCTCGCGCTTTTTGTTTTCTGGTCCAATTTTGTTGCTTCCGCTTCAATATTTTCTTTTAGGGCTTCCCAGCTCTTTTGTATGTCATCCGTTATTATTCAGTTGCCGAGTCTCTTGTTTAATGCTTCCATATATTCCTTTTTTTGTTCTCCTCTTGTAAGAGCTCAACATTCCATTTTTTGTCTAACTGCGTAGGTCTTTTCTAGTCTTGGCACTTGTTGTTTTAGTCTCGTTTGTATTAGGAGGTGATACTTATTGGATTACCGCCTGAATAAGAAGCGATAGTGCGAACAATAGAGGAACAATTAATAGAAAAAGAAGAATAAACGATGAAAGAACGGATCAAGTGCAACGACGGACTAACGGTGGAAATTAATTCGAAATAAACAATAATTATTGACAGTAATGGACAAGTGATACTTATTGAAAACATAAGGAAACATTTTTAGATTTAGTGCACAGTGCCATTATGGGACCAATAGAACCGACATCTTGTGGAGGAAACCGATACGTCATACGTTTACAGATTACTACATTCGTTATTTCATTGTCTTCATGATGAAGAAAAAAAGCGAATACAAGAAGGAAGTGGAAAACAAGTTCGATAGAAAAATAATTTCGACATTGGCAGAGAATATGTGAATCATGACTACAACATGTAGAGACATGAAATACGACGTGAATTAAGCTCACCGTATATAGTACTCAACAGAATGGAGTGGCTGAGCGTTTGAATCAAACGTTATTGACTGTAACAAAGTGTTTGTTGAAAGATAGTGGTTCAAGCGATGAATTTTGGGCTGAAGCTTTCGAACTATTACTTAAAAACAATATGATTTTTTTAGGTTTCCTTAAGGATAGAGTCGACAATAACTATCTATACTGCATTCACTTTGAAGACGAACCAGAGATCAACAAATGCAAACGAAGTTCACGTGAACAGGGCGGCCAGAACCGTACTTAGGTCTCGCTGGAAATAAATATCGTGAAAGCCCAACTTCCAAATAAGAATTTTATTCAACACATACATGAAGTAACAATATTGTAATTGTAAAAAATATTTGGTCTGAAAATTCGGAACTGTTTTCATTTGAATTTATATTTATTATTATCTGATTACGCTCCTGTAAGGGCGACCGCCCAAGCGCTGCATAACCATTTGGCGCAAGGGATATACAAAACACGTGTTTTACGCATTAGTGTTTATTTATTTCAGGTTCGCCTTGGAGTTGAATGAAGTATACACACAATTTATTAATTAAAAATAACATTCGTGCTGCTATTGTCGAAATGAACTTGCATAAAGGTTCAAACCTTTCTTTAATTTTACAAATTTAACATTCGGTGAGGACTTGGTAAATAGACCACTAATCTGGTCGGACGTGCCGATATATTTAATTGTGACTTCTCCCGATTCAATTTTCTTTCTTATAAAGTGACAAGCGTTTGTATAACTCTGGATTATTTGCAACACGTATAGCCGATTGGTTATTTTCCAATATAATTCTTTTACAATTATTGTATGAGGCTTTAAGTTCTATTACTAACTACATATCAATATTCCTTCACAGATAGCCGTGCTGAGTACTATGTACTCGGCTTCTGTTGAAGATAAAGTCACTGTCGGTTAGATCTTAGTTGACCAAGAAATTGGGCAATTAAATAGTTTAAAGAGATAACCAGTGGTTGATTTCCGGTCATCTAAATCTGCTTTCTAATTGACATCTACATAGTTTTTCTGAAAAAAAAATGACAGATGAGACGGCATTTTAAAAAACCATATCTTTTTCATTTGTCAGCCTAGGGTAATGAAAATTCGTATAACTCATCACTAAATATTCTTGTTTTCTTTGGTGGTCTCGTTGGTTATGGTTTTTCTTTGGCATTCTTTTTAACATTTGATCCACTCGGCACTGCCTCAATTATTTTGTTTTTTGGTTTTCTATTTTATAGGTTGGCGATGTTTAGTGGTGAATTTAAAACCTCAGCTAAAGCTCTGGAATTCTTCCTTGCAGATACAACTTTATTTAGGGTAAGTATCGGTAAAAATATGATCCAAGAGTTTCCCAATAGTTACTTCAGATTGTTCTGTTGCCACTGCTGAACACAAGATCTGTTGCTTCTGATAAGGAATACATGTTTTCCTGTGGATTTTCCGCTCGTTGCGAACAGCCCAGTTGTGGTGACGCTTGTCTGTGTTCAAGTCCCTGATTATTATCTACTTCTGCAGTCGCTTCTAAACATTTTAGAGCTTTAAAAAAATACTCTGTCCAGTGACTGTAGACAATGAGTCGTATGGTTGGGTAGGCAGAGCAAAACTATGTTATTTTCTTCTACAAATTCTAATATATCTACACTACTGCAATGGTAGGTATGTCCATCCAAAATGAGCACGACTGTTCTCCCACGAAAATGCCAGACTTTATTGACATGAAAATTATGGAACCCGGCGGCATACCATCCTTGTAATTCGCGTTTTCATTTTTCCTTCAAAACACATGTTGGGGGTAAAAACATGCTCTCCCCATTGCACTACAAACATTGTTTTACCCTTTTCACGGACTTTTATTGCTAGAACGCTCTTAGATCCATTTGCTCCTGTTCTGTTATCTGCTTGAAGTCCGGACTCACCTACGTTAATGATATTTCCCGGTTTATCAATTAGGTTGTCTTCTATCAGGATGTTCTGCGGCGATGAAAAATAGTTTGAAACGTTTTTATTGTTTAAACTCCTTGATCGTGTCTGTGAAACTAAATGTAACGATTCCATTCCGGCAATTTCCTTTTCTTGGTTAAATTTGTGATACTAGATACATTTCTCAGCTGGTTTGTATGTGATGGTACGTACTTCTGATCTTGTCGGTGCATATCTAATTGTTTGTAATCTTATAGTTGTTGAAATTATTTTTATTATAAAAAGGGAGTATTTCAACCTATTAAGAAAAATGTAATTTAAATATAAGTCTACTCGTCTTGACGTATTCACCGGAACTGAACTGAACTCTTACAAAAAGCTTAGCATAAAACGAAAAACAATATGTTACAAACTTCTTACTTAACTAGCATGCAACCAAAAATACATTACTGAAAAGAATTAAATACTTTGTTTTTCAACAATAATACGTTTTATTAACTTCTCCCATTCTTGTGTTCGGACTGGCGGCCCACCTAAGGCTTTTTCGTAAAGCACCCGTTTGCTATTCTTCTCTTCAGCGTTGACCACGGAATACGAAACTCCTTTGAGGCTTCGTTCAGGCTCATTTTCTTTTGTACTGCTTTTAAGGCATCTTTAAGTTGCTTCTTCTGTCCAATCAGCACGGCTGCATTGTACAAATTACTTATGGTTTTTAAACGGACTTGGTTTGCAACAAATGCTCGTCAATCGGACTTACAGAGACGTTTGTGTGCCGGTAGAAAAAAATAGATTAAGTATCACCCTGACTTACCGCATATTAAAACTTTTTTCAACTAAGTCTGTTTACTTAAACATGACATAGATCCACAAATAATGGCGTACATTATTGATCCTATTAGCCATCTACAGGCTGTTTCTATTTCTTTGTTTTCATCTTTTCAAATCTTTCCAATACACATTTGAGATAATCTGTTTGATTAATTTCAGTAACCCCGCTACCTACGTCATATTTACATTTATTCCCACGGGATTTACATTTTTTTCCAAATTTTTAACTTAAATTTTTTTTGAGAACCCTGTTTTGTGGCATTGTTTATGTGAACATTCGATCCCACTAGCAACAAATCATGAACATACAATAACACATAGGTTTGTTCTGTTTCTGCGGTCTGATCGCAGTCGGAATAGGTTTAGGATTACTGCAATTGCTTGGAATATTTTTGTCATTTTGTCTATGCAAATATGGTGTTTTTTTGTAAATATATCAGAAATAGTTATTAAGAAAAGTTGTTCGAAATGATGTTTTAGACCTATAACCTCAGTTTCAGTTCAATACTGACTATTTTCTTTTGAATTTCATAAAAATTTTTCTTAATGACTATTTCTGTATCTTTACAAAAAACACAATTTTTCAATACTTTAATATTAACATGTCACCACCGCCAATGAGTTTTATTTTGGTTTTAAACCAAGCAAAAACTAACCCTTAAGTCATCTCTAAGGTATATTTAAAAAAGTTTTCCATATGATGTGTAGTTTTTGGAATTAACTATATAGTATGAACCTGAAATACGTACGTTTGAATGGTTTAGACAATTATATGTTTGAAATAATAACACTATTCTGGACTTCCATTGTCTATATTTTATTTTAATAGAATAAACACAACGTTTCAATTACTATTAAATCTGCAATCGTCTTCAGGTGAATACTAATAAACTTAAAGACTACTGTAACTTATATACTAACACAAAGTTAGTGAAGCGATCAAGTGTACAAAGTTAATGAAGGGGGACGTTACCGTAAACTAAGATTAGTCAGGCGTCTAATTAAGGGTTTCCACACATTGTTAATCTCTACGCTGGGTTGACTAAAGACATTCTTGTTGTTTTCGATAAACGCTGCTTCTTTAAATTTTCTCTTGTACCAGTGCTCCGACCATTTCATTTTGTGATGTTTTTCCCAGAAGTGTTGGGCAATGCCGGATTTCAAAGTCTCTCCTCTCTGCGTATGGGTTTTTATGTTCCTTCAACCTGATATCTAAGGGTCTTTTAGTTTCCCCTACGTATGACTGGCCGCATTCACATGGGACTTCGTAGATGCAATTCTTGGAGTCACGACTGTTATCTGGTCTAGTTTTGGAGATCATGCTACCAATAGTTCTTGATGATCTGAATACCGTGTTAATGTCATAATTTCTTCCTATCCGTTTTATTTTTCAGATAATCCTTTGACATATGGATTGCTGAGTAGTGTTTTGGGTTTCTCTTTGGTCATGGCTGGTTGGTTCTTAGAGAGTTGTAGAGCAGTTTCTACCACTCTTTTCGGATAACCATTTTGTTTAAGGTCTCTTCTGATGTTCTTGATTTCTTCTTGTAGTTCTACCTCTGTATTACATAGTCTGTGAGCTCTGTCGACTAAAAATTTAATAATCCCCTTCTTTGTTGTTCCACTGTGATTGGAGTCGTAATTCAGATATTGGCCGGTATGAGTTGGCTTTCTGTAAACTGATGTCACAATATCCTCATTGTTTCTTTTTTACCTTTTCTTTTCTACCAGATATTGAAGAAATACGAAGAATACCTTCCTTCGAGAACAAGGACAACTCTTACGCCACACCACAGCAAACCACCGCATTTATATGGATTACCAAAAATACATACAGACAACATGCCGCTTCGACCAATAACTAGCGTTATGGACCCACATACCAACTAGCCAAGTTCTTACTTCCAATTCTACGACCACTTCAAGATGGCAGCCCTACGTTTGTCAAGGATTCCAGACATTTCGTAGAGATTCTTGGGTTTATAGAACTACAAAAACGAGATCGTTTTGTCAGAAAGGCTCTACACTAATGTTCCGGTTGAAGAATCTTTAGAAATTATTCAGAAGAAGTTACTAGAGGACGAGGAATTACATAATAGAACTATGCTACCGGTTGAGAGGATAATGGAACTTCTACAATGCTGCCTCAGGAATTCATATTTCCAATTAAAGGACGAATTCTTTGCACAAGACGACGGTCTTCCTATGGGTTCGTCTCTCTCACCGGTAATCGCCAACATCTACATGAACTGGTTCGAGGTCCAAGCACTGGAAAAAGCGAGATTTAAACCAAAATTATGGCTCAGATATGTAGACGATACGTTCATAATTTTGAACCATAGCGACCGTCAGCTAGACCTTTTCTACACCACCTGAACAACATTAAGCCATCCATCAAATTCACCATGGAGAAAGAAAGGGAATACTCACTACCATTCTTGGACGTCCTCGCAAAAAGAAACAATGAGGATATTGTAACATCAGTTAACAGAAAACCAACTCATACCGGCGAATATCTGAATTACGACTCCAATCACAGTGGAACAACAAAGAAAGGGATTATTAAGTCTTTAGTCGACAGATCTCACAGACTATGTAATACAGAGGTAGGACTACAAGATGAAATCAAGAACATCAGAAGAGACCTTATAAAAAATGGTAACCTGAAACGAGTAGTAGAAACTGTTCTACAACTCTTCAAGAACCAACCAGCCATGATCGAAGAGAAACTCAAAACACTACTCAGCATTCCATATGTCAAAGAATTATCTGAGCAAATAAAACGGATAGGAAGAAATTATGACATTAACACGGTATTCAGATCATCAAGAACTATTGGTAGCATGATCTCCAAAACTAGACCAGACAACAGTCGTGACTCCAAGAATTGCATCTACGAAGTCCCATGTGAATGCGGCCAGTCTTACGTAGGGGAAACTAAAAGACCCTTAGATATCAGGTTGAAGGAACATAAAACCCATACGCAGAGAGGAGAGATTTTGAAATCCGACATTGCCCAACACTCCTAGGAAAAGCATCACAAAATGAAATGGTCGGAGGCAAGAATTATGCACCGAGAAGAGCACTGACTAATCTTAGTTTAAGGTAACGTCCCCCTTCATTAACTTTGTACACTTGATCGCTTCACTAACTTTGTATTAGTATATAAGTTACAGTAGTCTTTAGGTTTGTTAGTATTCACCTGAAGACGATTGCAGATTTAATAACAATTGAAACGTTGTGTTTATTCTATTAAAATAAAATATAGACAATGGAAGTCCAGAATAGTGTTATTATTTCAAACCTGAAATACATTTTGTCGTGCCAGTAATAACACTATCTTAATGCACAAGTCCGTAAAATTTTATAGTTTAATAAGATCTACAATGAACTCTCTCTTGTGACACCGTTGGTGGCCGACCTTTTGTCCACGGGGTGTGCGGGCTACAGACAGAGAACGATAGAACAAAAGGCAACATTTTGAAAAAATTTAATTGATATTTTTAAGTCGGTTTCTTTGGGTGACGAGCAGCGTTGTCAAGAAATAATAGAATTTTTCTCTTCTTCAAACGTTCTCATTATTTCGCTAGTCATCCAGGTTTTGTTATTAGAAAATCAGTCTACCGGCAGCAATCTTAAATTAATTTTTTTAAATGTTCGAGGTAGAGCTGATTTTTTTATTAGCACAAGCTTTTCTTTCTCTCCCGCCCAGTTAATTCAATTCAAAATGGACATTTTCGAAACGTCTTCTGCGGTAGAACATGGTAAGAGACCAGTCTCGTCAGCGTTATAAATGTTTGGTAGAATATTCTTTCAAAATTGATGATAGTTTTTATTTAAAATGCTGGATATCGATTGGATCAACCTTGCAGCCTCCCAAGAGATTGACCCAAAAGTGATGTTGTGGCGTTTCTAACTACCCTGATGTTATATTAAAATTGCCACTTTTGGTCCACAGTTAGCCCCTTTGGTTTGAAAAATTACGCTTTGTTTCAGGATTTTGATTCGATTGCCATCTACGCATTGTTTCATCTTTACTTTTAATTATTGCAGTTACCTGAGTTTTGCCAATGTTAATCTTTGCACCAAATTTCGAACACTCGACTTCAATAACTTCAACTTTTCACGTACACATAAAATTTTAGCTATTTTTAAAAATAAAACGTTTACTCTGATCAGTGTTCGTTGCTCAACTAACGGAAGAAGAAAAAAAATGCAACGCCACGACTAATTAATCAAAACAAAAACAAAGTAAGCAAATAATTTGAAGGCGCCATAGGGATATCTGTGTAATACAATATCAGCGTTGTCTCCTCAATAGAGGCAAATTAATCACATCTTGGCAAAATTCACTGTCTGTGTACGTTCAAGAGAGTCTCAACGGAGAAAATCTGCAATGCATTTTAAATGGTAACCCGTCGGTTCTCGTAGAACGGTTCGCCCAAAGTCCAAAGGGAGATCAAAATTGCGAATAAGATGCTTCAATTATCTCACAGCTAGAAGAAGAAATTAAAATTGGGTGGAAATTCTTTTTTATACTATCACATGTCTTAGTCTTTCAAAATTAGGCAACATTTCAGATGGACAAACAGACGAAATCGCACAAGTTTTGTTCATTAAAGAAGCTGTCTTTTAATGAGTAATTTGAACTTTAAGAATAAGAAAAAATAAGAGAAAGAATCGTAAGCTACATACGGTTTCTAAGAATTCCAGTGTATTGAATCGATTGTGTGGATATTATCCATAAAAATTCCGTGAGTTAATCGCCAAGGTGACTAAAGTTGTTCACCATCGCTATAAACAGAACTTATTATCTACTACATTCTGTTATTGAATCATCTTGCAAAATTACTGAAAGCAGTTTCAAAAACTTATGTATACTTTTAAATTTGTTAAATCCTAGAAACCATTTTTAAAGATAATCTTCTGCACGTAAGATCTTCTGGACTAAAGTCAGGAAACTTAATTTTCCCATAACCTTTGTAAAACATAAAGTAAGGGTAAACACGCAAGTGGGGATAAATACTGAAGTACGTTATAACCAAGTCAGTTCTAGTTTGTAATAGTTAGAACAATAGTTACATTTTTGGATAAAAGTTGTAAATTTTTTAAAGTATGGAGTATGATTGTTGGGAATTAATTTATTCTTGAAATATGAGAAACCCTAGTTATAAGAGATATTGTCGGGAAACTGGGTACTTTAGTGTTTTATTTTAATATTTGCGAATTTTTAGGCATGGCTCAACTACAAATGCAAAAACGTGGACGTGGTAATAATGGTAGTGGTGAGCCATCGAGCTCGGGTGCAACATCTGGGTCTACCAATCAACTACCTATTATACCAACGAGCCCAGGAACACTTACAGATGAATTAGCAGCTCTTTTTGAATGTCCAGTTTGTTTCGAAATTGTGTTACCTCCAATAATGCAATGTCATGTTGGTCACCTTGTTTGTTCAAGTTGTCGCCCTAAATTGTCTTGTTGTCCCACCTGCCGAGGAACACTGGGTAAGTGCGCGCAATTTTCGGTTTTAAATTAATCTAATAAAACATTAAGAATTAACACAGTTGATAGTGAGCTGTTACTAATTATTTAGTTGTGCTTTTATTTGGTTTGTTTTTTTTTATTTTTTAACAAAGAAAGAAAATGTCGGAATCAGATAATTCTGATATTTTGTGTTGTACACCACCTAATCAAATAAAAAATTATTCGGTAAATGATACAATTGTCAAATATTTAACATATGTGTGTCCGGTGCGGCTTGCTTGCGAACCTCCCGGCTGTAGACACAATGTTACTTCTTTTAATTATTAAATAGCATTTTAAAGCACAAGTATCATATTTAGGGATTAAATAACACCTCAGAGTACTGCTCAAAATTTTATAAATCTATTTTATCGCATAAATTAATTGATATCGCTCACTCATTCGACTAGAAACCAGCCGAACTACTTTAAATGTTTGTTTGTTCATAGTCATATGTTTATTTAATAAAAATTTTATCATAAGCTCTTCTTTCATTCAGGCAACATTCGTAATTTAGCTATGGAAAAAGTTGCAATAATTTAATGTTTCCATGTAAACATAAACAGACCGGTTGTCGTGTTTCACTTGGTTTAAATGAAAAGGCTGAACATGAAGAAATCTGTGAATTTCGTCCGTATAGTTGTCCTTGTCCTGGAGCTTCGTGTTCTTGGCAGGTAAGGTTATAATTTTAATGTGTATGTTAACAATTTATTGTAGTATTTAAAAAAAAATACTTTATAACCAATAATCGACACAATCTCACAAATTTTAATTACTTTTCAATCAATTATGTTAATATAATTCAGGTTTCTTTGACACTACGAAGTACACGATTTACTATGTGCCGGGGACATGCTTGAAAGTAATAATCACACAACTGTGTGGAAAAATATGAGTTTGTAATTTAATTTTCTTGGGCTTTAGATGTTAAAAAGTTAATCGCCAAGCTTTGAAATACATTACCTATATTTTTATACAGTTAATTCTTCGAAATTCTTCGGTCCAGTGGCTACAAAAATCTTTTTAACCTTGAATGTCCAGAGTACAAATGGATTTTCCTGTATGTACATGGTTTTGTCAAAACACTACTAAATTATAATGTATTGTTATTGTATGACCATAAGGGTGATAATAGTAGTGAGAATTATTATTTCAATATCCTCAGTAAAAGTTGAATTGGCATCCTTACAGTAGTGCAAAATGTATAGGATGTCCCATAAAAACATTTTAAAATGATATCACGTGATCCGTAATGTGACCTTTCAACAACGTCATTTCTTATTTACAATGGGCATAACTACCCACTGTTTATAATTATAAGTTACCCACTTTTTTTGAGCATTTCAGCAAAATTAAAAAAAAACAATTTTAAATCTTAAAACTGTGAAAGTGCAATTTCGCAGGTCTGTGTTATTTAACTTTAAATACAACATAAATGTTTAATATTTATTGATATTTATGACACAGCCAACACAAACTTAACAAATATTAACTTTTGCTAGGGTCAATTGGAGAAAGTAATGGCGCATTTACAACACGTACATAAGAACATAACTACTTTAAATGGAGAAGATATTGTTTTTCTTGCGACCGATATTAATTTACCAGGAGCTGTGGACTGGGTAATGATGCAAAGTTGTTTTGGACACCACTTTATGTTAGTTCTGGAGAAACAAGAAAAATGCGACGGTCACACACAATTTTTTGCTATTGTACAGTTAATTGGGTCTCGTAAGCAAGCGGAACACTTTGCTTATCGGTAAGATGCTCGAATTTGAGTTTTTCTTTAGAAATTGATCGCATATCTGTTACAGACTAGAGTTAAACGGTAACCGACGTCGTTTAACGTGGGAAGCCATGCCTCGGTCAAGTCACGAAGGTGTTGCTTCTGCCATAATGGGCTCAGATTGCCTTGTTTTTGATACTTCCATTGCCCAGCTGTTTGCTGACAATAATGGTAACCTGGGCATTAATGTTACCATATCCGTAGTCTGCTGAGGTGTATACCTTTATTTGTTAAAAAGAGGGTGATTAGTTTTTCGTTTTAAGTTTATTATTTATACAATGGAAAGCTGTTTTGAGCAACCAGGGTTCCTATTTTGCGTTCTTGACAATACATATTTATTCTAACTTACATATCGAACCTAGAATCTTATTCTCGAGTTCGGTAGTATGTTCGAATACACACGTAAATATGAAACAAAATGATATGGTACTGAAAAGTTTAACTATTCACTGATAAGAATATTAATGTTGTCAACCCTTTGATCACAGTTATAAATGTGTGATATAGGTTATTAAAATGTACAAGTTTATGAGAAATAATCTCTACGCATTTTTCTAAGCATTTCCAACTTATGAAGTTGTAATGTTGTTGTTGAAAAATAAATGTTACAATTGCGTATTTTCGTTAACTAATTTTTCGCATAAATCCGCATCGAACGATATTTTTTGTTGTCTTGTTTATTACACGAACTCGAGAGTAAGGTCCACAAACTTTAATTCTTTAAGGCCCAGTGATCAGTACCTTACCCCTACTAATAATTTAAATTTTATTGTTTTGCAAACGAACTTACACGCAATAAATAACTTACTGGGAGTGAACCAGTTCAGCGTGTTATTTCGTTTGATCTTTTAAGTATACTTGTAATCACCAGCGGTGAAACAATATCATTTTGTTTCTTTTTCTTTTAAAGTGACATTACATATGTGATAAATTACATACATATATATCTATATATTTTTATCACTTACATTAGTGATTTTAACAACTTAAGCTTTAAATAAAGTCAAGTCCCTTTTTTGGTACAATCTCGGTTCAATCGGAGAGTCGAATAAATATCGAATTGAATAGTTGTAATTGTGCTGCCAAATAATGTTTTTAAACTGTTCTATTTATTCTATTTTAGTTGTGGACCATCGTCCGGCGTACTTGCTTTCGAGAAAACCGGCTCAAACCTTAAGTACATCAATTTTTTTACTTTAAACAGATGCACAGTTTTTGGACTATTGCAATTGATTAACTATTTTATTATCTCGAATTTTCCATTAATGTATGATAGCATTGTGGAGAGAACAACTGTGATTAGCATTTCCGCGGCTCGATTCGATCGAGCAAGTGCGTTTGGATTCGGTATGAAAACAATGAATTAAGTTATTGTATTGTAAATATAAAATTGCAGTGTGAAATAACCAAATTGTAAAATAAAATCAACCGCAACGCTTAGTTAGAGTCAATAAAGCTAATTTATTGTAGAGTAGGTTCTGTACGTTCTTTGTTGCAATTCTTTTTTCCGTTATTTTATTTCGAGCACGTTTAATACCTTAGTATAACTTAGAATATGAAATGTGCTTAGTTTAAAGTTAGATCACATTTAGTCTTTTAATCAATTTAAGTCAGTTGTGTTCGAGTAACTTTTGTTTAGATTTAGAATAGTAATAATCGAACGATTGCGTGGTATCTATTTGTTAAATTCTCACATAATTTATGATTGTAAATCGGATGTTTCATTTATATAAAAATTTTGTACTCGTAAGTAAATTACAATTTTTGTTAACATATTACGTTTCGTTAGTTTAAAAAGTCCCTATTATTAACTACTTGTGCTAATGTGGCCCTTCGCATAAACAAAAATTAATTGGTGTTAAAAGAATACTAACAACCATGAGGTAAGTAACGACCAAGTTTCCGATGTTTTCAAGCGTGCAGTGCATTTAATTTTAATTTGATGTTTATAAATAATAGAATGCTAAAATGTGAATTTAGTTTCTTTTGTCACAATTACGTGCAGAAACTCTATTTTTGTGATAAGCTATCCGTTGTATGAAAATCTTGTATGTATAAGAAATTTTATTTCTTTATGGTATATTGTAAATTCCATATATGTTTAAGGTTTAATTAATAAATAATTTAAAAACTTTCGAATATTTTTTCCTCCATTTCACTAAATTTACGGGTAAAGTAATTTTCAATTGGGTAGATTTAGATTTAATCTGGGATTACACTGAACCAATGTTGATTATTGTTCTCCTCTCCCCCTTCGCCGTTTAAAGCATCTACCACGGGCTAATGTCCCTAAGCAATTTCAAGAGTTGAACTGGGATTCAATGGAAGTGCTTTCCTCTAGGTTAAGTGTGCGAAACGTCTCTATATTCTGAAGTCCGGGAACTTTCTCGGTAGGCCGGATATTTCGACTGTCAATAATTTTTACACATTTTATTGTGACTAAAATATTGTGATGTTATCTTCATCCCATCAGCAGCAATTCCTATGCATTAGAATCGATCCACGGTGTTAATTTTGCTAGACACACGCATATTTGCAAATAATATGTGGTCGCCAAAGTGGAGCTCAGATTTGAGTTAGGTCAAGTAGTGCATGTTCAAAAGTATGACTACTCAGCACGAAGAGGAAGAAATAAACAGGGAAATGCAGACAGAAAAAGGTATGGAAGAAGAGAAAGAAAGCCAGAAGGGGAATTAGAGACAACACTTAAAAAATTATTAAGAAATATGCAAGAAGAAATGATGGGGGATATAAACAAGAACAAAGAGTCGCAGGGGAATTTATTGAAAAATATACAGGAACAAATGGAGTAGTTAAAGTTAGCGTTAAATTAGATTTAAATCTGAAAAAGATTTCGATCCGTCCCGAGAATTTACAGCGGACCAGTTACATCGTCAACTAAATATAAAATACGCAAAACCCGGCCGTTGTATACAAATACTACTTGTTATTATTGACCTATGCAACAAAATATGCAAGGGAGTTGACGTATATTGTACTAATAAACTTTAAAAAACATAATTCTTTGTCATGAACGGCTTTAATCATTTACCCAAACAGCACGGGATGTCTTATGGACCTCCATTATATGTTCAAAACATGTTACCACATCCATGGACGTTTATCGAGATCCATAAGATATCGATATTGAATCTCTTATGGAAGTCCATTTGACGTTCGCGTCAGCTAGGTAAATGTTTAAAAATGTTGTAAAATGTAGTTTTTTAAATGAACTCTAAGTATAGTGCATGGTTGGCAAACGAAATTCTTACAACATTTTCTTGGGGTATGGGAGGTGAAAGTCCAACTTTATAGAAATAATTATATGAATACTTTTAGTTATATCTTTTCTGTAGGTGCAAAAAATACTAAACCAATCAACTACCTCTTCTCACACAAATAAGTTATACTTTTCATGCGTTCTCTAAATAATGACCATTCAACAACGACTTTGAATTTTTGCGCGAAATTATGCGGACTCTACCGAATTATAACCGGCACCTTTCGTAAATCATTGAGGTTTACCGCGTTTTTTCTGAGGTTATGTTTATCGCTTGTTTGTGTGTAGTGAACAGTCATTGACAAAGTGTTTATCTTGTGTTTGTTATATCATATAATTTTCTAAATTTGATTTATTAAAGTGATTTAAATTATAGTCATGCCTAAAATTTCTAGAAAAACGTATAGAGCTGCGAAAATTGCGTCCGATTTATCAATAGACATAGCCAGTAGTAGTTCCTTAGATTCGGCTACAATAAGTAACCGTTATTTAGATTTGACTCGATTATGTGTGTCACTCGAAAACTTAATACCAACCACTTCATTACATTTAGACAATTGTGTTAGTGACGGTCCAGATCAGCTTTCTTCTGATGTGGATTTGTTGTCAGATATCCCCGAAGATATCCCACTTGACACAGAAGAAGTCTCTTCACCAATTCTAAATGATGAACATATTTTTGAACCTAACACTGAAGAAGGTGAAATTATTTCGAATAAATTGTGCCAATGGGCAGTGAAACATAAAATTACACATGCAGCTGTTAACGATTTATTAAATATACTCAAATCATGTTTTCCCAACTTACCATATGTTTGTAGGACATTATTAAGTATGCCGAGAAGGTTTCTTTAAAAACAGTTGAACCTGGATTATATTACCATTTCGGTTTAAAAAATTGTGTTGAAAAACTTATTTCAAAGTACGAACTATTTTTAAATTTGCAGTGTATTGAAGTGTGCATTAATATTGAGGGACTACCTCTAGAATGATACCTTAGAAAATGATAATGATAGTGTAGAGGCGGTACCATCTTCTTGGATAGTAGGTGATGATTGCTTATGGCCTTCATTTACCGGCCAACAGCTACAAAGAGCCATTAAAAACCATACAAAATTTCAAATTTTAAAAGAAGCACCTTGGGTAAGACCATTTTGTAACACCAGTATCAACTGAATTAATTTTTTCTTCTAGCAAATTACGCAATCGCTAGACTTAAAGCTTCTAAAGTGATAAATTATTCAGACTTTAGTTCTGACGAGAACGAAATAAGAAAAAAAAGAAAAATCATACGCAAAAATTTTACTAGTAGTGATGAAGAAATCGAAACTTCCACGTTACCCATTCCACCTTCACTAAAGAAAGGTACAATTCTTTAAATATATTTTTTTTAATATTGATTGTTTTGCTTGTTCTTTCTTAGTAAAACAAACCGACCCTCCTTCTTCCAGTTTGAGTAATGAAGACGTTACAACAAGACCAGGTATACTCATAATTTTAATTAGTTAAAACTGTACTACTCTTTGAGTACGTAAAATTTTCTAATAATTTATTTGCCGACCTTAATTATTCCAAATATTTAAAACAATGCCGATGTAGTTTTATGCCATCAGAGATTTTTTTCAAATTTGAGTAATAAGCGCGTAATTATTGGTCGCATAATTATTGTTTGTTGATAGTAATACTCTTTTTTACAGCTAATATATCTAAACTCAATACTATATCAATACCTAGTACTTCAAATGGTGGTTTTGAAACGGAGTGCACCCGCACTGGCGATAATATGTATAAAGGTTTGTGATAATTTTTTCATAATTTGTTGTGTATTATATTGTGATACTTTTAGGTACATCTACTCGTAGTATGGAAAATGCAACCTGCACATGTTGTCAAATCCATAGAACAGAATGCAATGGTAATATTAAATAGTCACCTCTAAGTGTCTTTATCTAATCGATTATTATTCTACAGAGCACTATAAGCAATTGATTAGGAAACAAAGTGTGTTGCAAGGGATGGTTTTACAACTAATGGAGGATATTCGCACTTTAAAAGAAACACGTAATTACCACTCAGCTGTAGACGAAGGACCATCAATCTTTCAAAAATTCAATTTTCCCCTACAGAACGTGCAAGATTTGAACGAATTTGAGCAATATCTTGATGATGCAAATTATTTTGCTAAAGCGGTAAATATATGACACTCTTACTGAATTTGAAATTAAAAAACTTAAAATTACAGGTTGATGAATTATCTCGCATTGGTGGTGCCAATGCATATGACCAAATTATTATCTAATAAATTGGCATCTGAATTTAGTTGGTTAGGGTTGAAAAAAAAACAAATATTTGGGAAACTGCGAATTAGTCAGTTGATTGTTGGTAAGTTGTACGGTATTAATATAATAAATATATAATTTACTTGTAGATGTCGGAATTAAGCAACAAAATTGCAGCTCTAAAGAAATTGAAGAAGCAATTAAAAACTGGCTGCGACGTGCTAAAGAGCGCTACAATATCGAATTGAAGAAGAAATATTGTACCAATATTACATGAATATTATTTTATGTATTATGCATGAACTGTTTTATTATTATAATCACTTTTTCAATTACTTAGTTATTTTTATCCGACGGTTATTAACAGTAAACAAATTTGCTGTTATAAGTAACATCCCTAATATAACCCATTTGGGACGTCTAATGACATCCCTTTCGGATATCTTCTGTACCTCCATATTTGTGACAACCATAAGATGTCCATAAGATGTTTAATGGACATCCGCAATATCCTCGAAGGACATCCATGAGATGTTTTATGTACATCCTTGTGCTATCTGGGTATGAACATTAATAAAAACTCTTAGAGACATATACGAAAGACCCTAAATGAACCGGGTGGTCCAAATTGGACACTTTTTGATAGGAAATACCCATTTCTAGATGAACTAGAAAAAACAAACTAAAATGTTACGGGCTCGATTTTGTGAAAATTTGAATAGCGAAAACCGCTCATCAATATTTTGAACTGTTTCGAAGATACAGGGTAGTTTTCAATTTGGTGCATTTTTGCTTTACGACTCGTTTTAATTTCGCAGCGACATGTTTAGTATTATTATTAATTTAATAATGATAAGTTTAACAGATACTTGTTTTATATATTTATTCAGATGTTCACTAATGTACAAACTATGACATATATATATATATATATGGTTCTTGTAAGCAACAAGGTATATGTGGTTGCATATCCATCTACAATTAATACGATCCTGAATTTCTAGTCTTTCAACATGGCTGCCGTTGTCTTACAATGATCAAACGCGCCGACGTTGAGTTGCTCCTCTGATAGTATTATTACTCTGTGAAAAGGGTGAAAACGCTAAAAAAACATAATTACTAGGTACTAGTGGCCAAATTGATGTTTACGTAACGTAATTAACAATAAAAATACAGACGCAAACGTAAAATCTAAAATAAAAGTATTTCGATAATTAAATTAAATAAAGTTTATTTGCAGGGATTACTCACATTATCGACGAATATATCGTCGCCTCAAACTGAACGTGCAACTTTGCTTACGTTCTACAGAAGAAGAACGATTTTTAGGGGAAAACAACTGTTCCTTAAGGTTTTATCAACCAGATAATAACAATTCAAAATAGATAACTTATATTTAAACTTTTGATCATGGATTAGGCAACGAACATTACTTGAAACAATATATTAACAATTGTGTAACAATCTAAAAAAGGATAGATAAAAAATGGAATGTTACACGTTGATAGAATCAGAAAGAATTAGAAGTGTTAGTTCTGAGGTTAGGTAAGTTTTATTTTAAACTGACTTGAAATAAATTAAACCCGATATTGTAATGTTATAATCTAATTTTTATTAAAATTAGAGAAAATCGGTTTGTGATTAATAACATAAATTGTTTTAATGATTGTAATATTTTAAGGTTTGTTAAATACTAAACAATTTTTCTGAATCTCAAAAGTTGATTTTAAATTGAACATTATAAGTTGCCTGCATTTATTGATTGTAAATAGCACAATCTAGTAATAAATTCAGAAACCGTTTATTTAATTTCATAATTTTTTTTGATGTAAATGTTACTGATGGAGTTGGTGCTAAGGAGCCATCTGTTAGTAATTTTGTTAATGTTCTTTACTGATTGATGAAAAACTAGTTGGCGGCCACCTCTTTACTTTTTTTTATACTAATTGCAGTTTAGAAATGTTTTTTATGAATTCGCTACTAGATGGCGTTAGTCTAAAAACTTAACCAACAAAATTATTTTAGTAAAAAACATCGAAGTTTGTTTATCTATGAAAAACATACCGGGTGTCTGGCAAGACGCAACATAGGAATTTCACTATAGAAAAATTGAATTGATCCACTAAGGGTATGAAATTTTCGTATTGTTACAATTAATTGTTATTGCGTGTTCCTTATTGTAATATTCTCTAATTTAATTTTTGAAAATGAGTGTGATAAGTACAATTTCTGAGAAAGTTCAAATGGTTAAGGGGGTATACAGAGGTGAAATCTATAGAAACACTTCTGCTTTGTTGGCTGTACTTTTTCCGGATCGGCAGAGAAACCGCAGTGTATACAAGTGTCCAAAGCACGTTCAACAAAACCAGAAGATGGACAATGATGAAGAAATCAATGTACTCCGGTGCTGTGCAATCCTAACCCTAATATATATATAAGTATTGACTGTGGTGTAAATAGGTGTTGAGTTCATAAAACTTTAAAAAGCATAAACCGATGCTGACAAAAGGCAAGAATTTTGTGAAACATTAATGAAGATAAACAAAAATGATATGAATTTTGTCAAGAATATTTGTTTCACTCGATGAAAGTTCGTTAAATCTCAATGTAGTTTGCGGTATCAACATGATGGGTGTCCAGCACATAGTGGGAATCAAATGAAACAACTTTTAACTGAAGTACTTCCTAGAACCTGAATTGGAAGAGGTGAGGAAGTTACTTGGCCATTAAGATCACCAGGCTTGTCTCCCAACGACTTTTTTTTATGGCCTTATGGCATGTAGAACACATTGTGATGTTGAAGAGAAAGTGGCTCCAATAAGTTTTGTTATTTATAACCCTTATTGAGCTTTTAATTGGTTGGAAGTGTACCAAACAAGAGAGTGCTGAACGGGGGAACTGGTGAAGCATAAATTGCCCCTAGAACATAAAGTATATATACGATATTGAAGTAAGGTTAAGTTTTAAAATTTTTTCGGGAAACTGCAAGTGTCAGATCGCCAAAATAAAAGCGGCGTTGCCGCACTTTGCATTTTCTCCTAAATACACAAAATCTAATCTGTATGTCTGCAAATCAAAAGAAACAATACCGTCAAAGAGCAAATAGTCTGCCAGAAAAGGAACAGCTAAAAAGGAAAAGACAATCCGAAGACCCCACAAGTTTCGAAAAGTGGAATTAGAACAAATAGCGTCCCATAGAAATCCAAAAATCCTAAGGACTCCCACTAAAGCCCAAAATCAACAGCCTGCAAAGACAAAACCCAACAAGAGGATTCCAAAAGCCGAAATGGAAGAAGTGTTAAAAAATTAGAAGAAATGAAAAGCGAATTAAAATCTGAATTCACAAAGAAAACGAAGTGCTAATGGAAGAGTTTCAGAAAATAAAGGAAGGATGGAAGAAAGAACAGGAAAAATGGAAACTTGAAAATCAGAACTCGAACATAAAATCACGAAACTGGATAATATGGAAAAGGAAAAGAAAAAGTTGAATATAGTTATAAAAGGCCTTCATGAACCAGGAGAAGTAAAAGAAAATGTACATAAATTAATGTCAAACAAATTACAAATACAATTGAAAATTCAAGATGCCTTTAAAGTGGGAAAGGAGGAAAACAAACAAATTATTATAGCTAAATTAAGTAGCTGGGAGGACAAAATGGAAGTGATGAAACAGACAAACAAACTAAGGGGCTCCAAAATTGTGATAGAAAACGATTTAACTGTAAAAGAAATGGAAGTACAAAGTAAAATAAAGAGAACTGCAATGCAAATAGGAAAAGAAGGAGATCGGATCCGTATAGGCTACCAAAAATTATTTATAAATAACATTGTTTACAAATGGGACAAAGAGAAAGAAGAAGTTTGCCTAAATAAACATCAAAGGGAGTCAAAAAACGAATAACGGAAATTGCTTTGGACAGACTCACGGATACAGACCTAGCAACGGAAACGGCATACACGAGTAAAAGGAAAAACAAAAACAAAAAACCGGATAACAGAAATATAAGCGTAGATATAATTAAAGAACAACAAGAACAAGGAAAATTTGTACTTGATAGAGAGTACATACAAAAAAACCGAAGAAAACAACAAATTCTTAAATTAGCAACATTCAACATGCAAGGACTAAACAAAGAAGGGAACATGAAACATTTAGCACAAGTATACAAGAAGTACGACTTAGATATCCTGGCAATCCAAGAAACAAATAAAAGGGAACAATAATAACAAATTATGAAAACCTAATTTGGTGCATGGGATGAGGTGAAAAAACATTTTAGGCACAGGTTTCATACTAAAGAAAGACTGGGAAGAAAGAATTGTTAACTTTGAAGTAATCAATGACAGATTAAGCATACTTAGATTAAGAGGAACATTCAGGAAAATTACAATTATCAACGGACATGCACCGACAGAAATCACAGATGCTGACACAAAACAAGAATTCTAATTTCGATATTAAAATCGTTCTAGGAGACTTCAACGCACAAACTGGTAAAGAAGAACGCAATACTGAAATAGCCGGGAGAGATAGCGTACATAATACAACCAATGCAAATGGGCAATTACTAATTGATTTTGCAGCGAGTAAATGAATGGTAATCAAAAGCACTAGACAAAAAAGAAAAGAAATCCACAAACCGACATGGATGAGCCCAAACAAAAAAAACATTCAATCAAATTGACCACATATTAATAGAAAAAATACATGAAAAACTAATCACAAAAGTAAGAACCTACAGAGGAGCCGACACAAATTCTGATCACATGCTTCTGGTAGCAAAATTACAACAGAAAAGACCAATTCTACAAAATAACGTAAACAAGAAAAAACTAAAGTGGATTAAAAAATACATCAATTTAAAAAATATGAAGAAAACATAAAGAACATAATAGCCAAGAAAAAAGTATCAGGGGAAGTGAATGCAGAATGGAACAATATAAAAGACACAATAACACTAAGTACAAAACTGTCGCTAGAAACACAAACACATAAAAAGAAGAAAGAGTGGTTCGATCACGATTGCAAGGAAGCAATACAAAAAAGAATTGAATTGAGAATTAAAATGCTGAAAACCAACGCGCCAGAAAATATAGAAAACTATAAACGTGCGAGAGATGACACACATAACCTTAATAGGACTAAGAAACGAGAATTTCAAGAAGGAAAATTAAAGAGAATTGTAGAACACTACAAAAACAAAAATTCTAAATTATGTTTCAAAAGTTTAAAAATGAAAGAAAAGGCCACCTAGCGTCAACAATTGCCCTAAAAGATCAACAAGGGAGGATCTGTATAGGAACCAGCAAAATACTAGAAATCTGGGAACAATTTTTCAAGTCTGCTCTAACACAAGTGGATAAAATCAACCAAGAAGAGCAATCTCGAACAAAAGAAGAGATATAATCTTTTTGAACATTTGTTGTGAGTTTATTAACATTTAAAATAAATTTGTTTTTCATTTGTCTATTATTTAAAATTACAAAACATATTTTTATTATAATTTTACGGTTTTCTAATGTTTCGGTACTGTACGTTTTCGATATTTTACATTGAATATTAATTTTCTTATCCGAAACGTCTGAAAAATATATAAAGTGTGACATATCGTTGAATTCAGTATCAAAGGAGAAAATTAAATATGGAATTGTAGAACACTACAAAAACAAAAAATTCTAAATTATTTTTCAAAAGTTTAAAAAATGAAAGAAAAGGCCATCTACCGTCAACAATTGCCCTAAAAAGATCAACAAGGGAGGATCTGTATAGGAACCAGCAAAATACTAGAAATCTGGGAACAATTGTTCAAATCGGCTCTAACACAAGTGGGTAAAACCAATCAAGAAGAGCAATCCCGAACAAAAGAAGAGATAGAAACACAAAATTAACCAACAGAAGATGAATTACTGGAAGTCATAAAGAATACAAAAACAACAAAAGCCCAGGAACTGATGGCATCATAATCGAGCAGATCAAAGAAAGCAATCCCGAATTACTATCAAGGCTACATAAACTCATCAATCAAATTTGGAAAGAAGAAACTTTCCCCACTGAATGGAACCAGGCATTGATCTGCCCTATCCACAAGAAAGGTAACACGCAAAATCCAGAAAACTACAGACCAATTACTCTTCTAAATGTAACATACAAGTTGTTAGCAAAAATAATAAATAAGAGACTACAAACTGACATCAAAAAAAAATAGGACAATACCAAGCCGGATTCCGAAGTGGAAAATCAACAGTAAATCACATTTTTATGCTCCGACAAATTCAAGAAAATTGCGAGAAGAAAAACATCCCAATACATGCACTATTTATCGACTTCAAACAGGCATCAGACAGAATAAAGAGGGAAAATTGTTGATATTTATACTCGACACTAAAATCCTTTTAAGAAATACGGCAACGCCGCATTTCGTTTTTAGGTGTGCGCATAGATAATTAAGATGATGAAAAATGTATCTGTAAAACGGATGTTGTCGTTACATATAAAATAGAAAATATTCTTCAAATAAAGTCAAGTTAAGAGGGGGATTTAGTTGGCTAGTAAAAACATACACCAATTTAAATCTATTAATTTTCAGAACCAGGTCATTTAGTACAGAAACAATTAATGTTAGTTGAAGTAGAAGGTTGTAAATAGGTAATGCCAAATTTTGAATGATTAAATCCGTATAATTTCCGATTAATTAATAATTGAAAAACCATAACAATTGCAAATTTATTGTTACGGATAAGCACGAAAATGTAGGATTACCCGCGGACAGTATCAATGTTTTCAATTCTGGGATACGACATCTGTACAACCTTCCTTTCATAAGAACAATAGATTTTTCTGTTAATTATTTACAAATATCCGCCATCTTCAAAAATTTAATTCAAGAAATGCACCAAATTGTAAAGCTGTAGTTCAGTAGAGTAGGTGGAGATGGCCCAAAGAGCTTTTAAAAATGACGATGACGGATGATGTGCGGCGTTGCCACAATGCTTTCGCTTTTGCGAAGTATGTTTTGCTTTGTCGTCATGGCAACGGAAATAGTATCCGCTTAGTTCTTGCTTCGAAGTCTCTAACTTTTAGTGTAATACGAACTAAAAGATAACGTCGCGGTAGTAAATTTTTCTTAGAAATACATATACTTTTATGGGACGCATAAGAATAGCAATTTGAAACCATTGTTTTAACTAAGTTTCTACATTATTTAAATAAAACATACGTAAGAGTATGTTGTCGCTTGTGATTTATGGCCATAACGCTGTTTTCGATTGGTAATTGCGAGTAACAGACACTCGTAAAGTGCACGTGCACTAAAACCACCTGATTGATTCTCGAATATAATTTTAAGTTTCATTGTATAAAAAGAAAAAAAAATTACTTTTGTTTAGAACCACGAAAAGGTGACTTTAATTTTTGACGAAAGCACTCAACCGATTGTTAATTTAATCTTATGACGTAGTGAGATTATTAGTACTTTTGTAGTAAAAGACGTTTTCCTATGTTGGAACACTAAATAGCAGTAACATGTTAGTGACTCAGTATTGAATAAAATAATTACGAAACCATTGATAAAACGCATGATTGTTTGTAATGAATGTTACGCTATGCTCCCCGAAATACCTGAGATACAAAAATTATGTTTCGTTACGTGTGTTAGGGCGAAGGTTAGTTTACCTTCGAATTGCTTTGTTGTTATTATATTGGTTACTAACTTAAGACTCTCTGATCTAATAATTTTAAAACGTTTGGAAGCCAAAAGGCATTCCCCAAAAAATGGTACGCGGTAATAGGGTGGTACGGACTGGTACAGAACCGGCAACCAAAGATTGACAGTTACAAATACCATTAAAAACTAATTAGTACAAAATAAATATTCGCCGTCAATCTTCAATTGTAACCACGAAGAAAGCTGGCGCCGGTTATCTTATAATTGAAAAGGTAAGCACGGAAGCGAAAATCTTAATCTCTAGCGGAACCTTCCAGTCACGTATCCGGGCGCTTGGGACATAAAGGTAATTATTTTACAACAGAAATGTGCATCCTAAAATTAACTTAAAATATAAAGGTAATAAATAAATATGCCGACGGAACAACGTGGTTACATATAATATTTTAAGATGTGTTTCTAATATTTACAAAAACGATATAGTGGTATTAAACCCATTACGAATTTAATCGGGCGATTGTGTCGAAACGATCTGACGTGTTACGATAAATTTTACTTTTCGTAACTAGTGACGAATTACGTTTCGTAATTAGTTAAGAAAAGTGGGCGAGTTTGTTTCTTCGGAAAAAATGAAAAACAGGGGTGTAAACTTTTCGGTTTAGATACCGTCGCATACATCCCCATCATATATGATGACGTGAGATTTTGATAAAATAATACGAATACATAGTATTCACTGATTCACTGCAAAAATGTTAGAAACAATATCCGCCTAATGTAAATTCCAGTAATTGAAGCAATAACAAACATAAAATGCATGAACTTTCTTAGAACAGATCTATCTAGGCAATTTAGTTAACCACGTATTTGGTTTTCATTTGTATTCGGGTATTCGGGTATGTTGATGTCGTGGTATGTTTTAATTCAATTCAATTTACATGAAAAAAATATATCAAAGGAATTCCTGTACTCTAGTATAACGACTAGATATTAACAGGAAAGAAAAAAGTGAAAGTATTAAGAAACAGTATTGAAGAGAGAGCAGAAAGGCGAATTAAAAACAACAGTCAATCTTGCCAAACATTGAATTTCTAAAAAGAAAATATATTCCTTTCTTCCGTTGTAAAAACTTGCGAAGCCTATGTTACGTACAGATAAAAGCGAAATTATAGTTAATCATCAAAAAAAGTCTAGATGGTTAAGGTTTTTTTTTCTTTTTATGTAGTTCAATTGCTTTCTGTATGTATGGGGGATCTTTGCATTTAAGTCCTTTTTGAATGCTATTTCTAACAATTTCTGGAGCAATACATTCTTGATAAAAACTGAATTAGTGCAGGGAGTGTTGCTTTCCAGAACTGTTCGTCTCTTATTATTTCTTCTATAAAAAGTTCAATCTTATCGCTGACATACACAACAAAATAACATTTATCCTTTCGCGATATGTTGAGCTGCCCTTGAATTTGCCAATAATATTCGTGTTTTCTTTTCAATTGCACCAGACCAGTTTTGGTTTTTTCTAAACAAATTTTTCCTTTCATTTTTTCAACTATATCGTCAATTTTGTTGGTATTTAATTGAAGTTTAGAAGCAGAAAACAAACACTTTACTTCAATTATCGCATTTTCTTCATGAATAACGCCTGTAATTAAATATATACAGCAATATGGAAAATATTGAAAATGAAAAATAATAAATTACCATCTGGAGACGCGCCCAAAAATCCATGATCTAAATCAACCCACAGCCCAGAGTCACTTACTGTAAGATTAGTTTTTTTCTCGAATAATGATACAGCTACTTTTTCCTTTGCAATACCATATTCTGTTGCTTCAGACCAAAACTGTCTTGATCATAAGCAGGACTTCACGATTGTATGGCAAGGAGTATGTGGTCTTCGTTCAGTGGCGTAGTTAGAATTTTCGGGCCCCGCCGCAAAATATTAAATGGGGCCCCCTTTTAAATATATATACATACATATATATATTAAATAAATAAAAAAAAATTTAACTTACATTTTTTTAATATTTATAATTTTATAATAAAAAATATACAAAAAGTACAAACGCCCTACTGACATAGAAATTACTATTATTAACGGATGGTTAGTAATGGATTAGTACACATCAAAACATCAAATATATTGCAATGGATAATCACGTGTCAGAAGATTCTGGATCAGTAAAATCTACAAATTAATCATAAGTACCTACAAGAAAAAACTAACCAAAAAATCATACTACATTTATATAATTGTAGTTACAACTTAAATTCCGTTGCTTGGGAAACGCATATTAGGTACTGCATTATACATACTCATATAATACGTAATAATTCAAAAGTTAAAAATTTCTTTTCCTCGCTTTAGCCATAGCAAAGTCTTGAATGACATTTTTAATTCTAATTTATTAGCAGTATCATTTTCAATGGATATCATTGCCAAATACTTTAACCGTTCTTGCCCCATGTTGCTTCTTAAATAATTTTAATAATTTTAAGCTTGCTGAAAGATCTTTCTGCAGATGCAGTAGTTATCGGTAGCGTACAAAATAGTAAAATTATCGTGTATACTTCTGTAAAATCACTTTCCAAAGAATTATATTTTTTAAAAGTAACTGGTATAAATCCTTAATAGTCATAGACACATTTAATTCCGATTTCACTAAAGTAAGCATATTAATGAATTGGATAGTGAACGCTGCAGACAATATTTCAGGATATTTATTTTGAAGTTTTTCACAACACCCTCTAATCTCAGATTCAGAACAATTTATTAACTTCTCCGGTTGTAAAAATGCAAACATACTGCTCACTTCGCTAAATCCAGAAAACCTTGTTGTTATTTGATTTGTTATTGTATCCACAATTGTGAAGAACACATTTACTTTAAAAAGTTTTCTCTTGTTTTAAACCGATGGTCGAATGTTAATTCGTCAAACTGTTTTTTAACGACATGCATTCTTTTATTTTTAAAAGTGGGTTGAATTCCCCATTTTTCAGCAATAATTGCTGCTTCTTGTTTTATAACGTCGAATTGATTACGGTAATTAGATACCTTGGTTTTTACTCTTAACAAAGTCGAAGCAGCTTCATCCAAGTCAATAGTTTGTTTTTGCAATACCTTTGATGCGTAATTAATCTCAGTCAATAAATAGTGAAGTGCAACAGTTAAAAATACGAACTCGTATTGCAGCATATTGTTCATTATACGAACAGCCTCTGCTCTTTCGTCTTTGATTTTACTCGTTAGGTTAATTTTTGTGAGAGCTTTAATTACATCGGTAAATCGTAGTTTCATTGCTGCAAGTGAAGTTATTCTACTTGACCACCTTGTTGGATTTAATTTTTAATTGTCACGACGGAATCGCCTGTAAAGCTTGATAATAAATCCCACCGTTTTATACTATTTCCAAAGAAATTATATAAATCTTGTAAAATTGTAAAAATTGTTCACTTCGCGACAGCCTTTAACTGCATCACTAATCACTAAGTTTAAATTATGACTAGCACAATGTAAGAATTCAGCATTTGGTTGAACTGCTTTAATTTTTTGCTGAACACCATTATAAACACCACTCATTACATTTGCCCCATCATATCCTTGTCCATAGCATCTTTTTATATTGACATTGTGTTTTTTCAATACACTTAACACCTCTGTTACTAACCCTTCTGAAGTATGGTCTTTATTGCGTAAAATCCTAAAAATGTTTCTTTCACTTCTACATCAATTGCTTCCAATCTATCGTTCCTAACAATATGCGCGTGTCTAATTACAATGCTCATTTGGTCTAGTTTTGAAATGTCCTGGGTTGTATCCAATATTAATGAAAAAATAGAGACGAGTTTATTTCTGACACGAGATATTTTCTAGTTTCTGTCCTAAACAATTAATCAGTTCATTTTGTATTGTTGGGCTCAAATATCTAGTAGTACCTTTGGGCATGTTTATAACTTGCTTCATAACATCGTCATACTTAGCTAGAAGGTTTACTGCTGATATAAAATTTCCATAGCAGTGTGCGTTCTTATTTTGTTGTCCTTGCTTCATGTTTTCACGATGTCCCCGGAATGACAATGAACTGGTTGCAAGGCTAAGGGTAATGTCAAATAAGCGCTGCAAAACCATTCGCCAAAAAGATGCTTGGTTGCGAATTTCATTTTCAGTCTCTTCGTCTATAGTTGTATTGTTTTTCCAGGCGTTATAGATAGTACATGCTTGAATATGATTTAATGAACTACTGTGAACTTTAATTTTAGATGAGAGGCCTTTCCAATCTCGAACACCTGATCGCCACTGATTTTCTTGCAAAGAAAATAACCAACAAGGTTCGCAGTAAGCAGCGTCTAATATTTTTGAATAGTACAACCAGAATCTTGGGACAGGTCCATATGAAGATTGTGATTGGTAAAATTTCCTTGAAAAACATCTATTGAACTGTTTAGGGTCTTTAGGGAACGGTCCGAGAAATTTTTCACTTGAAGAAGATTTCTCTATTATAAGTCGTTTTTCATTATCAGTTATGGTTTTTTTAGATAATGTCCCATGTCGTTATCAATAACTGCCGCTTCTGTTTCCACTTCCCTTAGTTCGCCTATACTTTCGCCTACACTGTGATAATCTTCAAGCATATGCCCAGTCTTAGGCTTAGGTAACAATTTTTCTGTTTCTAATACTTCGGGTATTGTCAACTGCAATTGTGGGTTATCATTTTTGAAGTAGAAGGTTGCGGTTGTGTTTGAGATATAGGCAAAAGAAATGTATCCAATTTTGGTAACTTACTTAGTTTTTCTTGCAATTCTTGCTTAATTTTCCTTTTTGAGCTCCACTTTTGGATTTACGGTCGCTCATTTTCTAAGCGGTTGGTTGTGATAAATATAAAACTCTATCACTTATTGTTCTACACTGTCTTATAAATACTAATAACAACGAACTATCAAACAAATTAACAAATATTAAGCACTGTCCAATTTTATTTTTATTTTGTTTAAAAATACACGACTTACAATTTTGTCGGATCAGTAAGAACAACTCTCGAACTCGATTCAAGTAAAACAATGAGAAGACTAATTTAATTTTGTCCTATAAATTGTAAAATTTTTTATAACGGAAACGTAATAAGCCCAGCATAAAACATGCTTAAAAGCAAAACAAACAAAAAATAATGATCCCATTTACAAGAAATGCAACGCTCACCAAAGTAAATACAATCACACAACACTCAGCATTTAAACCAAAACAAAATCGCTGCGTATTTTGAGAACAAAAAGAATAGAATCAACGTGTTATTTAGCTAACAATAACAAACAACAATTAAAATGCAAGGAAGACAAAACAGTAACAGTTTTCTTTGATAAAAAACGGCTTAGTTTTTTTAATATTAAAAGCAGTGAATGCATTATTCTGAATTACATTAACATATTAACAATTTGATTGCATACGAAATTTTTAAAGCTTCACACAAGGAAATTAAGATTATGAATTTTAGTTCGGGAACGGTTCGGGGCCCCTTAGGCTTACGGGCCCCTGCCGCCTTGCGGTTACTGGCGGTATGATAGCTACGCCCCTGTCTTCGTTTAGCTACTTTTCCAAACAACGAAGCGGTTAATCGGTGCTGTCGTTCTAGTACAAAAATTCGTTTCCAAATTGCCCTATGGTTTGGATTTGTATGTCGTCTCTTTGTGCCTCCGTGACCTGAATTTTTTTTATGCATTAAAAGTGTTTGCATTTCGACAATTCTCTTACCGTTAGTCTTTCGATAATATTTTTTACCTCGTTTTCTATCATGTCTGCGTTTTCTGTTTCTTCTACTTTTGGTCCATAATCTGTATTAGGCTTAGATATTTTTGTTTCCACTTTCGTTTTTTTTTGCACTATCGTCGGTTGTATTTTCGTCGAAGAGTCTTTTACGAGCTTTCCACATGTTTCTAATTATTCTATCATTGATAAATTTTTTAAAATAAACCCCTGGACTTGAACCAGTTATTTTCTTGTATGGGCTACAATGCCAAGATAGGCTTTTGTTGTACCGAAGAGCAGATAGGCATACTCTATGTTTATATGAACCTCGTTGAATTAGGTTTAAGCGTTTTCCGTCACAGAAACGAGCTATAATATTCATAAGCCTCTCCGCTTGGTTATTATTTTCATTTTCTATTAGAAGATGCGATTTCCGAACTAAAAGATCTAAGTCTCCTAAAACAAGAAAAAAAAGAAAATACTACAAAACAGTTAAAAATAGAATGTATAAAAAATTACCAACATTTATATAAAGCACTACTCTCACTATAGTAAAGATTAATATTTCATATCATTACCTCTCAGATGGTTATATATCAGTGTTCTTTTCAATTCAGGAATGACACTTGTTTGATCTTCACCTGGTGTATTGCAAATTTCAGAACGACAAGAAGAATGATCGCCAAATACATGGTGAAGCCCATTTCTTAAATCATTTCGTAACTGGTTCACATTTTCACCTTGCCTTTTTGAATGTTCATATATAGAACATTTTGCTCTTTTTGTTAAGAGTTTGATTTTGTTTATAGTCAGCAGTTTTCTGCCTTCTAAACTAATATTTGTGTCGCTCTTCGTGTTCCGTAATCTCTTCCCGTAATTTTTAAGGGCATGATTAGTACACTCAATTTTAATAACATTTCTACCATATGGGACACACTCTTGGATCTTAGAGAAAACACTAGAATCTCCATCCCCAATAAATTTTAAATATCGAAGTCCATATAGTACTTCACTTAATTGGAAACCTTCAACAATTATATTTGACTCCATGCCCGGTGCCGAACCACTCCAATTTTTAAAGCACGTGTGATCTTTTGGTACCGTATTTTTCGCTTCAGCTCTGGCACAAATTGAACAAAATCTATTTTTTACTCCAATAAATAAAATTTCTCCTGTATTCTTGCCAATGATAGCAGCCATTCCTGATAATGAATTATAATTTGTGCCATAGGAACGCTTACTCCATGATCCATCTACGTAGACCGTGATCCATGGAACTCCATCTGAGCACAGTCTATTTTCTGCAATGGCTAAATCTTTTTCCTTAATGGCAGCTGCTTCCATTGATTTTACTAATGAATTATCCCATTCCTATAAAATATAATTCCTGTAAACATATAAGTAAAATACTATGCTGTATACTTACTTTCCCTAATTTACTTTCCAGATTATAGAAAACATTTCGATTTATGCATGGTATGTTCATACAACTTAGAAATTCGGTCGTGTGCTCGTAAGTTTGTCCTGAAGCCAAAGTACCCCATACTGCTCCTACTGTTACTTCAGAAGTCAACTTATTGGGATTTTCAGTAGAACATTCAAAAATTTTGTCGCAAATATTGCATTGAAATATGATTTGGCTTGTCAGACCTTTTCCACGCGTAATTTCTTTTTTAATGCACAATTTTCCTGTAGTACATATTTGCGAGTGTATGAATTGCAAATCAATTACTTGATTTAGCAGGTATCCTAATTCAACAATCCTATTGCCTTCAATCACTGATTTTAGTTTGGGCTGCAATTCCGACTCGATTTGTAGTTGATGTTGGTCAACACTAGAATAAATTAACATATATTTAAATGCATAAATATCTGTTATTAGTAATACATTCAATTTGTTTACTATAATACTATTTACCTTAACCATTCTTCATCTTTGGCTAAATCGGATTCTAATTGAGTAGCTTCAATTTCTCCATTTTGGCTACATTTTTCGCTGATACGAATTCTTATTCCATTTTGGAACTCTGAAAAATAATTTTGGTATTATATTGGGTGGCGCAAACATGACATCGGATCAACTCGCGCATTGGTTGTCGCCAGGTTATATATAGCATGTCAATATATTGTAGAGTAGTTTAGAAGATATTGCTAATTCTGAAATACAAATAATAACTACATCAACTGTCTGCTACAAACTAACTTGAAGTAATTTACCATATATTTTTATTATTTCAAACCTTAAAGAAAATATAGTGTGTTGTATTTAAAAAAAGTGTAAGTTAATGCTGCCATGATATTTTGGAACACCCTGTATAATAAAAATAATGTTTAAATGTACACTACTCAAAAGATATACTAAGTGTGACCAATTTTAAAAGTGACATCTTTTTTCCCAATGATATTATCCTCTGATGTCAGAAGTTTGAGGCATCTTGTACATTTAACAAGAACGCAATGAAAAAATTAAAGAAATTTTGTTGAAATAAATGTAAGTGCGTAATCAACGGTATAAGATAGTCTACTTACGTTGTACGATAATGTTCGGCTTCCCAAGCTGAAGAGTTGCTGCTACAACCTACATTGTCTATATCAATAATGCTGGTGTCTGTATCAGGACAAGTACTATGTGTTTCTAACACTCTGTAACATATCATTAATTAAACGTGTTAATGAATCACTTGCATGAATTATACATACCGAGACTGGCAGTTCTCAATATTTCGAGATGACGGAATATCACTACTACAGTCAGCAGTTATATTGTTCTTTACAACGTTTGAATGTGAAGAGAAGTTAGAGTTATCATCCATTCTGTAAATATTGGTAAACAATTACAATTAAAAGCATCAGCATTTTTTTAATAATTAATACTAATAGCAGCATTAAATTATTGAATAAAAATATTAACTTACTGGTTCAGACGTTGTTTCCAATATACTTTCATGCTCTTAGCACGTTTGTTGTTTTTAATCCTTTTCGCAATACTTCTAGGCATGATTGCTATTGTACTCACAAATACACGCTCTCACTGTTCTAACAATCAAACTAAGGGTAGACTCCCGCCGTTTGTGCTTTTACGCCGGTTCGTACATTATTTGCGTAAAAACATACGTTCAGCAGAAGATATACAGTTTTATGTTTTTATTTATTTATGTTTGTATTACCACCCTAATACTGTTTGTGTGTGGATGAAGGTATATTGTGTAGAACTGAATTACAAACAACATTTATTTAAAATTTATTATTTCTTATATTTAAAAATTAATCAAACGGATTCGTATATTTTCGTAACGAAGATGTAAACAGATTCAAGAGATAACTGACTATAATAAACAATCCGATATAAAATACGATTAACAACAGTAGTAAGTTGTCATTCACTTGCAGATGTTTGGGTGAATCAGCCAGGCACGTGGCTAGACGTGGTTTCATTTTCATTTCAACAATGATAAAAAATATCTTCTTCGATACGTAAATAATCTGCAGTACGATGTGCGTTTACAATTCAAATTTGAAGTGAAGAATCGGCAACATCGACATACGTAAAAATGTTAAAGTAGTACCCTTGTAGTACAATCGACACCGCCACCTCTTAGAATAATATTTTATGAATTCAAGAATCGATCTGCTTGTTGGCTAGGCAATTTTAACTCAATTATCGGATAAAATGCGACGTCAGCGCCATCCGTGGATGTTACGAGTTTTACACAATCTGATGCCCCTCTTAATAAAGTGAAGTTTAATTAAAATAACAAAAATATCTACCACGCAATGAAAAATCTTAAAATATCAACAAAACTAATCCTACTAACGAAGATGACATTACAGGAAACAATCAACAAAATAACTTATCAAGACCAGCTCTCCTCTGGTTTTATAAGTAACACAGGAGTCAAACAAGGGGATCCTTTATCGCCAACATTATTTAATATAACACTAGAAAACATATTAAGAGAAACCAAAATTAAAGTCAACAATACAATTTTAAAAGATTCATACCAACTACTAGCATTTGCCGATGATCTCGTTATCTTATCAAAACGAAAGAAGAACTAAAACTGATAACAACTAAACTTGAAAGTGCAGCCAAGAAAGCAGGACTTACAATCAACCAACTAAAATCCTCATACATGATTCTAGGAAATAAAGACCAGTCCGAAAACCTAAATCTAAAAATAATAAATAACAAAGATGAAGTCTACAAATTTAACTTAACGAATAGTGTTGTGTATCTCGGATCTGAAATAACAAGCAAAAGTGGGTGTAACAATGAAATTAAAAGACGAATCACAGCAGGTATAAAATGTGCGGGAGTATTAAATAAAATATAAATATCAAATCCAAAATATACATTTACAAGACAATTATACGACCTATAGTAATCTACGCGAGCGAAACATTGACTGTCACAGAACAAAGCAAAAAATTGCTAGAAATTTTTGAAAGAATGTTACGGAAAATTTACGGAGGAAAAACAGTAAATGGAAATTGGAAAAGAAGAACGAATGAAGAGTTGAATGAGCTGTTCAAAGAAACGGGAATAATTACAGTTGTAACGCAAAATAGACTTAGATGGTTAGGTCATATATCACGTTTACCTGAGGATGACATATTAAAAATCACAACAAACAATAAACTACCAGGGAAAATAGAAGAGGAAGACCTAAAAGTCGTGGTGGGATAACATAAAAGAGGATATCAACCAGTACAACCTGAAAAACTGAAGAAACATGGCAAGAAACAGGGAATTATGGAAAGCCCACATACAAGCCATAGGCCTTCAGGCCTAATATGCTGTTATATATATATATATATATATATATATATATATATATATATATATACATCTTCGAAGGTTTATACCGACAGAACCCACGACACAATTGAGTCTGTAAAAGATAAAATTGTGGAAGTTTGCTTCAATATACCAGCAAATGTGCAACAAAACTTCTATTTGGTGCACTGTTTAACAGTAAATGGACTGCATTTTAACCAGTTGTTATAAGCCAAGCACTTCGCTGTTGGATGGTTTTAAAATAATAATCTTGTTATCTTGTTTGTTGAGTCCTGGATTCTAGTAAAACCTGAAATAGAAAATCAAAAGAGAAATTGCAAATTAAATAATTTAAAAGCACAAACCTTTACGCTCTCATTATTCATAACATTAAAAAACCTTAATCGGACATTTTCTAAAAATCTTCATTAATCCCATGAGTTTCAAATTGTTTATGATCAAGAAGCTAAAAATGTATAACACATCTAATTCTGAGTTATACTTTACTTCGCTGATTCCGAATAAAGTCCTTAGAACACCAACTTCTGTTTATCGGTAGAGACCTGTGGTAGAGACGAACTACTCCACCCATACTAGGTAATCGAAATATCTGTCTTATCTATAATGACAACTGTATTGACTTAAAATAAACTTTTAGTTTTAGAATACCTGCATATTCTTGCCAGATGCAAGTATTATGTGTAATAGTTTACACACAATTTAAGTATTTCATTATGCTTGCTTCAATAACTATATTTAAATATGAAAGCAACTCAACATTGATTAGAATTTTCGTAAAATTACAAAATACTAAATATTATTTTTTTAAAAACTTAAAGAATAATATTTACATTTGAAGGAAGGTTAGACATTCTACACTTGCACTCTCTTTCTAACTTCAACAAAATGCCGTAACGTATAGGCTATACAACAATCCGAAATTTTCATAGCAATAGTAGATCCAATCACATTTTTTCTATAGTAAAAAATCTATGTTGCGTCTTCCCAGAGACACACAGTATATAAACTTGTCTGAATTTTGTGCCTGAATACTCCTGAAAGTTATAATAGTTGTCGTGTAGTTGTTTTCCTGGATTTTTTAAGTTCAGATAGAAAATTTTACTTAGTTATTTCAATAACGCCTTCGTACTTCTAACAAATTATAGAATTGAACGGAACTATTTGGAGAAGACATGGAAAGTGCTTATATTTTAATTGATGCAGAATAACAGTGCACACAAAAGATATATATATATATATATATATATATATATATATATATATATATATATATATATATATATATAATCAAAAATCTTGTTTGCCGTAAGGTGTAAGATATTTAAATTTCATCACTGATTTCATTCAAGTTCGTACACAAATTTATTCCATTTCTTCTTGTCTTTTGCCAATTTTTTTGCTTCTGTCCATGTTTTATTTTTCCTTTTAATTATTTCTGATATTTCATTGTTCCAGGTTTTCTTCGGTCTTCCTTGTTTTTTGACTTTATGAACTCCAGCTTTCCATATGTTTTTTACCTGTCTATTATTTTCCATTCTACATATATGTCCAAACCATCGTAACTGTTGTTTCTCTATTGTTTTCTTTACTGCTTCTATTTCAAGTTCTTCTCGTACTGTGTCGTTTCGAATTCTATCTTTTCTTGTAATTCCCTTAACCTTTCTTAAATATTTCATCTCCGTCGCTTGTATTTTGCTATTCATTGTTTTTGTCATTATCCAGCTCTCACTTCCATATGTTAATATTGGCCTATAAATTGTTTTATATACTGTCATTTTAGTTCTTTTGCTTATTTCTTTTTTCCTATGAACGTTTTATTTATGCTGTGGTATAATTTTGTTGCACTATTAACTCTTTCATCCACTTCCATGTCCATGTTTCCTTCTCTCTGTATTATTACTCCTAGATATTTGAAGGCTTCTACTTGTTCTAACTTTTCTTGGTTTATTTCTATATTTACGTTCTTGTTTTCTTTACTCACTATCATCACTTTTGTCTTGCTCGCATTTACTTTCATGTTCCTTTTATCTAATTCTTCTTCCCAAATCTGTATATTTCTTTGTAAATCTTTTTCTGTGGGTGCAAGTATTATCAAGTCGTCTGCGTACGCGCACTCTGATACATAGACCGGTAGTAAGTTTATGTACCCAACATGTAATTTTTTGTTTTCTCTTTTGTCGCTTTTATCACATCATCCATTATGATTGTGAAAAGTGTTGAACTCATTACTCCCCTTGTCTAAGACCGTCTGTAATTTCGAAGTAATCAGATTCCATGTTGTCCTTCCTTATATAGTTTTATTGTTGTTATATAAACTTTTTACTGCTGTTCTTAATTTCACACTAATGTTTCTGTTCTTCAAGCTTTCCCAGACATCACTTTGTTTAACACTATCAAACGCTTTTTGTAAGTCTAAAAATATCATGTATATTTCTTTGTTAGTTGTTCTCGCTTTTTCTATTAGTTGCTTTACACTAAAAATATGATCCTGTACGCTTTTCCCTTTTCTGAATCCACTTTGCGATTCCTCTAATTGACTTTCTATGATATTTCTCAACCTTTTCTCTAATATCCTTTCATATGTCTTGCCTACTACACTCAGTAATGTAATACCTCTATAATTAGCACAATCTCTTCGGTCTCCTTTCTTAAACAGCGGTATTGTTATACCAATCGCCCAATCTTCCGATATTTTTCCTGTGTTCCAGGCTCTGTTGAAAATTTGTGTTAACATCTCTGTTCCTCTTTTTCCTATATTCTTTAACATTTCCCCAGTTATTTTGTCATGGCCTGCTGATTTTCCCCTTTTATTTCTTTCAAAGCTACTAATACTTCATCTATTTGTATATTTTGATCGTCATTTTCCAGTTCTACTTCTACTATTTTATTATTTATCTCGTTGTTTGCTTCGTTATTATTATGAAGTTCTTGAAAATACTCTTTCCATCTTCTTATAATGTCTTTGTCTTGCGTTATTATACTGTTGTCTTTCGCTTTTAATTGTTTCGATTTGTACTGTTCATTTTTTTCTTAAATTTTTAAAACTTTATAAAATAACTTTTGATTTCCTTTACTGTCTTGTTCCATTCTTTTACCAAAGTCTTCCCATGATTTTTGTTTAGCTTCTGATACCATCTGCTTTACTTTTATTCTTTGGTTTTTGTATTCTAAGTAACTCTCTTCCGATCTATTTCTTAAATATTTTTTCCATTTTTCTTTCTTATTTTTTACTTGCTGTTTTATTTCTTGGTTCCACCATTTCGTCTGTTTCCTATCTTTATTTATCGCTGTTATTCCACATATTTCATGTGCTGTCTGTAAAATTATATTCTTGAATATATCCCACATTTCTTCTAGCTCTGATACTTCCGCAAGATCTTTATTTTCATTCATTTTTATTTGTATTCGTTGCTGATATTTATATGCCGTAATTCTTTCCTGTAACTTATAAGCCTTTATAACTTCTTTTCTTTTATGGTGGGTTGGTTTTCTTGTTGGCGGTTTTTATATCTATGCGTACTTTTGCTATCACTAAATAGTGGTCGCTATAAATTTCCGGTCCTCTTCTTACCTTTACGTCTAATATTTCTTTTCTGTAATCCTTGTTAATTAGTACATAATCTATTATTGACTTTTCTCCTCTCGTTGGCATTTCCCTGGTGTATTTATGGATATCGCGATGCTTATAAAACGTGTTTGTCACTATTAAATTGTTGTTTACACAAAAATTTATTAGTCTTTCGCCGTTATTATTTTTGTGACCTCTCCTTCATTACCAATGACATCTCTTAAATCAGCGTTTCTTCGACCAACTCGCCCGTTGAAATCACCTAACACTAATACTCTTCCACTTATATCATCCAGTAATTCGTTCAACAACTCCCAGAACTCATCTTTTATATTTGTTTTTCATCTTCACTAGGTCCATATATTATTAACAATGTTATTTTTACTTGTTCATCTAGTTTAATTACTATTTTTAGTATTCTTGGTGATATAAACTCCCACTTGCTTATATTGCTTACATACTGTTTTTTAATTAAGCATCCTACCCCTGCTGCCGCTCTTTCTTCCTGATTTACTCCACTAAATATAAATATATGTCCTCCTTCTAATGAGATTATACCTTGCCCTTTTTTTTTCGTTTCTGTAATTGCTAAAATATCTAGTTTTGTGTCTTCAAATTCTTGTACCAATTCTTGCTCCTTTCCAATTACACTTCTAACATTCCATGTGCCCACTTTCAGTTTAAACTCATTTTTTCTTTCTTGATTGTATTTTTTTTTGTAATTTATTTGCTTGTCCAAGTCCTTTGCCATGTCCGTCTTTTTTTATTTTCTGCCATTTCCTTCTTTAGTTTTTGGTGCATTAGATTCCTCTAGTGCGCCCTTTTCTTCGTTCCATTTCCATACTTTACCGTCTATCGTTAATTTTTGATAACCAATTTTAATATTTTTGCCTTGCTTTCTTTCTTCTGTTGCTCTGTTCTTATTTGTTTTTCGACTTCTCTCTCTAATTTTGTTAAGTCATTGTTAATAAATATTTGTTCACCTCTTATGTTCTTCAATTTGTTTTTATTTTTCATTATCTCCATTTTGTCTTTCAGGTTTTCAAATTCTACCACACACATTTTGGTTCCAATTATATATGCGGTTTTAATCGGCACATCCACTTCCAATTTCTGTTGCAAAAAATTTCCCACCAAAAGATATGTTACACTAAACTTTGATTACAACTCAGTTACGCTTCTACATTATAAAAAATAAAATAATATTAAAATAAAATCTTCATTTTTGTTTCAGTAGTTGATTCTTCTACCAGAGCATATCTGTAATTCCAAGCTTGCTTACAGTATTTTACTAAATTTAACCAATCTTTACCATTGATGTAATCCTTATATTCATGAATAGTAAGAATTTCTCTACTGAAACAGCGAAGTCGGAATTCCCTTAAAACTGGACATTCTGCTACGGAATGGAACACATCCTCATCTTTTTACTATTACACAACGAACATTTTTGAATATCTTTTACATATGAGTATTTATTTAAAAATAACGTTTCATTTCTAATTTTGAATATCCAGCTAATTATGGTTGAACCTAAATCACTGTTAACATAATTACTTTTAAATGTTAGCTCTTTATACCAAATAAAGTGACTATTCAAACATTGGATCTCCCAACTGGTTAATTGTTTTTAGTTTAATTTTTTTAATTACTCCTTTATATCATAGTTCTCTGTTCAGTAGACTGTCAATTGACATAAATCATAATTTTCACAAATGTTTTGCCATTCCTTAAACCAGAAAAGTTTGTTATTAATAATTTCTTGGACCATTATATTAGTATACCTGCTTACTGGGGCTTCTCTACATTTATATACAGGGTGGCCCATTTAATCAACAAAGTCCAATAACTTCTGTAATAAAAAAGATACGAGAATAATATTTGGCAGAGTAATAGGCAGTTATAAAATTATTCACGAGTACACAGGGTGCTCCAAAATTCAGGACAAACCAAACTTATGTTTTTTTTAAATGGAATACCCCATATTTTATTTCAAATTTGGATTCGGCTTGTTTTTTCCAATCTTCAAATATAGGATTTTGTATATCTATACCGTATGTTTCAAAAGTTATCATTTGTTTTATGCTAAAATCGTGTTCAATCGAACGCCTTGTATCTTTTTGGCAGCAAACATTTGATGTGTTCTTTATTGTTATGAAATGCTACTTATAGTTTAATTTTATTTTGTAAAGGGATTTTTTGAATTCTACTCACCAAAAGGTAAATCAAAATTTTTTTTAATGGAATGCGCTATATTTTATATCAAATTTTTAAAGATATTTCATTGCTCTATCAATTTTATATAGCATTCCCTATACCCAAATTTTATATTTTAAGAGATATTTCATGTTTAGTTACGAAACTCGAAATCTCTTTAGATTTCTAATAATAATCAATATAGTCATGAAAAACTTGATCCAATTGTTATTTTCAGTTATAGTTAATTGAGGTTACCCTATAGTTTTGCAATTATACTTATAATTTTCAAGCGTTATTTAAAATACTTGAAGAGAGCAAAACCAAATCATCTGCGAAAGCCAACAATTTAATAGTCACGTCTCTATTTATTCTTATTCCTCCATCTAAACAATCCTCAATGTCATTGATGAACAAACAAAACAATAAAGAACTTAGTAGGTCTCCTTGTATAACACCTGTGTTGTACTAAAACTTTCTGTTAATTTATTTTGATTCCAAACATACGATTTGGTTCTTGTATATATATATATATATATATATATCTTTTAATACATTTAGCATCTTGGTGGACATAAGTATCTAAAACAGAGAATGTTGATCAATGCAATCAAAAGCAGCCGAGAAGTCTACAAAGAACGCGAATATCTTTTGCCTTTTAATATTTAATCGGATTCTAACAACACTCATAAGAGTATTTATCTTCAAGCGGTCGAAAATGTTGACTTTGTGTATCTGTATAGAAACAGTTTTTTTCTAGTCGTAGTATCTATGGTCGGCCCGACCAAGTCAAAATACACGCTCATTCAAAGCATTTATAGAATTTAAGATAACGATTTGTTTATCAGTATTTACACTTATTATTTAATAATTAAATTATCTAGTAAAAGTACCTCAAAAAGCGAAATGACGAAATTATTAACCAATATTACTAATGGGCTACCCTACGGTGTTTAACACGAGCCGCCAATGTTCATGTGCATGACATTCCCTTTCCCAACTGTCATTGTCAAAACGAAACACAACGCATATAGCAAAACAAAAGTATCGTATGTACAAAGATTCAACTCATTATTGTCCCGCTTGAAGATAAAATAGTATGTATCATTCATAGTAGGTCTTTTTTGTGCTTCGCCAGTTGCCGGCCAAGACTGGCGTCTCGTCCGTCAAAAAACACCTACTTCTACTCTTACTAATATAATCTAACCCGTGATTAAACAAATTTTTCTTTTGTTTTCGAGTTACAGCGAAAAGATCGATTTTTCTATATTTTGAAAAGTGTCTATATCATAGTTGTTTATTAATTTAGAAAAAACTAGTAATACCTTCTTGAGATACTTTTTTGAGAGGAATTGATTGGCGTTGACAGATTTTAAATATCTACATTTGTTTACTAGTTATGAAATAATTTTTTTTTTCTTTAATAGAAATGATTTATTTTGATAGTTTTTTTTCTCTTTGTGACGATATATATCATTAAGATTATTATCTTCCGGGTTGAGCCATGTTCGTCCTTCCTTCGTACGTTCTCTGCTTGACGTTTCGCTAACCATGCTGTTAGCTTCTTCAGAAGTTACTCTAAAGACTGATGTTGTTGTCTTCTGCTCCTCGTTATATACCTATGTTCCGCTACGGTTGGTTGATGTCGATCAGTGACGGGTGGTTGGTTTTCGATGGTTGGTTGATCTTCTGTTTGGTGTTGACTAATTTTGTGGTGACATTTGTTTTCTTTGTTTTTTGTGAAGAGTTAGTTTCCACGTGTTGCTTAATCGGTAACCATCTTCTCGATTGAAGTTATTTTTATTTTTCATAATTTCTAGGGATTCTCTGATTATCCTTGGATAGTAGTTGTTAGTCCTTGATAGAACTTTAGCTTCCTCGAAGTTGATGATGTGTTTTCCTTTTTCGTGTAGATGTTCTGCGATTGCTGATTTATCTACCGCTCTGGACTTGGCGTCTGGGTGATGTTCTTTTTAATCTACATTTTATGTTGCGTCCGGTTTGACCAATGTAGACCTTTCCACATGAACAGTCAATTTGGTAGACCCCTTTTGTTGAGAGTTTCGGCAGGTTATCTTTATTAGAAGGTAGTAGTTGCTGGATTTTTCTAACCGTTCCAAACCTGACACCGATATTCTTCTTCTCTAATTATTTTCTTAATTTGTCAGTTACTCCAGCAATGAATGGCAAACGAGCGTAGGTGGTGACCTGTTCCTTCTCTTTTTCGGATTTCCTGCGACAGGCGGCTTTTACTTCTTTTCTGGTATAACCGTTCTTCATTAGGGCTTGTTGGACGTGTCGAAGTTCTTCTGCTTTGTGAACCTCGTCAGGAATCTTGTTAGCTCTATGCAATAAAGTTTTGATTAGAGACCGCTTCTGCTGTGGATGATGGTGTGATGTGGCATGGAGGTATCGGTCGGTGTGTGTCTTTTACGATATACACTATGATCCAACTTGTTGTTATCCCCTCGTTTTACTAGAACATCCAGGAAGGGAAGCTCCTTATTCTCTTCTGTCTCCATGGTAAACTTGATCTTTTCGTGCTGAGTGTTGAGGTGGTTAAGAAATACAGTAAGTGTTTCTTTCCCATGAGGCCATATGACAAAGGTATCGTCCACGTATCTGAACCAGCATTTCGGTTTCTTTTCGCTGGATTGAATGGCTTCTTGCTCGAATGCTCCATAAAGATATTTGCAATAACCGGTGATAATGGTGATCCCATGGCTGCACCTGATTTTTGTTCGTAGAAATCTCCGTTCCATAGAAAGTAAGTTGTATTCAGACAGATTCTTGCTAGCTCTGGTATGTCTTCTTTAACCCATGGGTTGTGCACAGTTGTTTTATGATGTTATGTGTATCGTCGACTGGTACGTTAGTGAATAGCGATTATACATCAAAACTAACTAGTATATCGTCATTGGTTACTTCCAGAGTCATCAGTAATTCGACGAAGTGTTCGGAGTTCTTCGCAAAGATTCAGTTTCCACGTAAGGTTGTAGAAACTTAGCCACGTATCGGCCAGTTCATAAGTTGAGATCCACATGTGCTGACAATTGCCTTAGGGGTTACCAAATTTGTGAATTTTTGGTAATCCGTATAGTCTAGGTGGCCTGGTCCCGAAGGTAGCAGTTGACGATGTTGATTGACTGGTATAGCTGAATGTTTGATTGCGGCTCTCGTTTGTATGACATGTTAGAATGCTTTATTCGTAAATAACAACAATTCCGGACATTGCATCGGAAATATACTTCAATCGTTATGCAGACAGAAGACAACCTCATAAAGCTATTTTTGTTAAATTAAAAGAAAATCTCACGAATCATTCCTATTACATTTATAGCAACTTCTTCAGCATCTTGAATGTTGTACTTTTTTGGTCTTGGCTTCAGTGGCGGCTCGTGGTCAATCATACTGGGAGGTCAAAAATTAATTTAAAAAATAGACATACTTAAAAAAATATAAATAACTCAAATGCACCCCAAAATTGTATACAATCTACAATTTTGTTCAAAATATAGCAATTTTTCGAAACATTCTCATTAAAATCTCTAAGGGATTTTCTGTAAGCATTGTCTAGCTGTGTACGAATATCAACATTTCCTACGGTTGCAAAATTTACCGAGCATTTCATGTGTTCTGCAGACGAAGCATGTTTTTTATTTCCTCTTTTAAATGTGTTAAATCTCTGACACCGGATTTGGACTATAGCGAGTCTGACGAGTCTTTACAAAATAATAAACAAACAAAACAGTAAAATACATTTGATACTTCACAACCACATATCCAGTTAACTAAATCGTACATTACCTTGCGAAAGTTTCGATGAACATCTTTATTTTTGTCTTTGCTAATCTGTCGTAAACTTAGTTCTGGCAAAGGACGACCATTTGCCTTGAACTCAACTAATTTTGTAAAATTAAGTTTGTTAGCACTTTTTAGTTGTTTAATTTTCTGCACTACCGACATTTTCTATTATAGCGCATGCACACGCGAATCAAAAATAGTATTTTTACAAAACAACACAACAACAGTAAAACATATCAATATAAATTCTTAAATTGATTTAAAACACGCGAAAATCGAATCAAAAATCGAGCGTAGTTGTACACCTTATACGAAGTCAACGTAAACTGCGGGACTCGGCTCATGACCCAAAGTTGATTATTGTTTCGGACGTTCGCGTTTATTCGGGCACTGCACGTTTTTCGAGTTTTTCCGGGTAGATCTAATTCAATGAGGACAATTCGCACCGCCAACCCAAGGTTGAAGAGGATGAATTACGAACGACGGCCGATAAATTTTAAGTTATTGTACTTGCGACTTAATTACCTATTTTAATAAAACACGTAATAATGAATATTTTTTTATATATTGTCAACATTTTTGGGAGGTCATTGACCAAATGACCATATGGACAAGCCGCCACTGCTTGGCTTGTTAAATGTTCCATGATTCGTGATTTCGTGGTATTTTATTTTAATTTAACAAACATAGACTTATGAGGTTGTCTTCTTTCTGGATAATGATTGAAGTATATTTCCAATGCAGTGTTGGAATTGTTATTATTTTGAATAAAGCATTCTAACATATCATACTTTTCGTAGTTTTCGTAAGCAATTTCGTACTTTTCAGACGATTGAAGAATGAAAATGTGGTAACGTAATTAGAGGCAGCATACATACATGATATTAGTCATAAAATTAAAACAAAATGTCTTTCTTTGGTAACTATGATAATTTTATTTGATATATGAAAATATGAAATTTCACTAAATTTAACTATGATTGACCTTACATGATATATATCGTCGTAAAGAGAAAAAAACTCTCAAAATAAATCACAGCCAACTATGGTTTCTATTAAAGACAAAAAATTATTTCATAACTAATAAACAAATGTAGATATTTAAAATCCGTCAACGCCATTCAATTCCTCTCAAAAAGTGTCCAAAGAAAGTATTACTAGTTTTTTTCTAACTTAATAAACAAGTAGAATATAGGCACTTTTCAAAATATAGAAAAATCGATCTTTTTGCTGTAACTCGAAAACAAAAGACAATAGCCGATTCTAGTTTTCACCAATGAGTATCTCTCGAAAAACAGCTCGAGACACCGACATCCATTTTTCTAACTCTTATGGTTACCGAGATACTATATGCAAACGTCGAAATTTGCCCACCCTGTACAAGCTAAGATACACTTGTTATATCTTGCTTTGTCGTTCTTGACAAAGTTTGATGAAAACTTTTTTGAATCACGCGTTACTATTATATTATCTATCGTAGAGTAGGATTTTCTAGACCCAGTCTGAAACTCATGTAAGATATTTTGTTCTTCAACCCATTTTGTTAATCTTTGTAGAAGTAACCCGCTCCACACGTATTACCAAATGAAATCCCTCTGTAGTTGGAGACCTCTGAAGTGTCCCCTTTTTTTGTGAATAGGAAAAATAATGGAATCTTTAAGGTTGGGGAACCTTACCAGAGGCGTATATGTTATTGAACATTTCCGTTAAATAATTCAACATATTATCCGGTGCATATTTATAGAATTCATACGGTATTTTATGGTTACCGGGAGCTTTATTGTCTTTAACTAAGAATACAACACATATTTTATCTCATTTAAAGTAAACAGGGTATCCAAGAAATCATTAGTTATATTAGGTTCAGCATAACTAATTCTACATTATTCTACACGGGGATTTAACATGCTCTTAAAGTGGTTGTACAATTCGTAAGCACTTATTGATCTATTGCAAACATAAGATTTCTTTTTTAAAAAAATCGTACTAGTTCCAAAAATCTTTTGATTGTTTGACTGTTTTTTCTTATTGATACATATTTTTTTTGTAATCTTTAACAGACTTGAGATAGTCTTTCTTAATTGTATTGGAGTTAGTTTTACGAAAAACATTTAGCAAATAAAACTCTCGAGATTGTGCCATTTATAATTGTTTATCGAACCATTCTTTTGTTTGTGCAAAAGTTTCTCTTTTTTATTTAATTTATAAACATCCGCGTAGTCGAGAATCAACTTCGATAAAGTCTCATAGGTGCTGACACCTTTACATTCATTTATCTTTGTACTAATTATATCTCTATATTTGAGACTTATTTGAGTCCCACTTTAATTTCGGTAATAGTTCTATACCTTCCATTTGTGTTTCAGCTTCTAAAGTACATTTTACACTTACTTCGAAATGGTCTGAAAAAAAATTGTGATTGAACTTTAAAATTCAATGTAAGCGGTAGAATCTCAATCGATGCAACACCAAAATCAATAACTGATGAACCTCAACCCCCTATAAAAGTAAATTCACCACCCGAATCATCATTAGTACGACCATTAAATGAACCCAAATTATAATCTTTTAAAAATTAAGTATTTTTGTTCCATTACTATTTAATGCTTTATCTTTTGAATTTTTACATTCTTTTGTTAGTTCTGTATTAGTAAAACATGCGGTATCTGTATATGATGTGTTGTTGAAAAACAGCACAAAAATTAAGGACATAATTGTGCATGGCATCTAAGTAGGATGGATCTTATGGACGCTATAAAATCAAAAAATGTTGGCACTTTTGTTTGAACTTTACAAGCTTTTGCTTATTTCAAATTAAACAGCTCACAATTTTCCGTGGAATAAGCTATCAAGCATCATATTTTAGTATTAATTTGAAATTTTTCTCCAAAAATTGTTTATATATTTGATTCGTTGTAATAGATTTATTATTCTGTTGTAATAGATTATTATTCCTTCTTAATTCTTCTCCATTAAGAAGGAATAATAATCTATTACAACGAATAAAACATTATATTTTAGTTAATGTGTTTGATCACAATCAACAATGAAAGATTGATGTTTTCAATTTGGTATTTCCGTAAAAAATAATTAAGAATTACTACCCACTTTCAGCCTTGGGTCATTTAGTTTTCTCTGTCTTTTCTACTGCTTGTTTGGATAAATTATTACAAGTGCAAGAAAATAGTATTTAGAAGACAATACCTGATGCCAATGATTATTCATCTTTAATTATTTACCTGAATGTATGTACTACTTATACAGTATTTTTATATTTTTTAATACTTGAATCGAAGAACACTGGAATTTTTGGCAATAGACTGAAATCTTATACCTTATTTTTTATTTATAATTTTTTAGTTGCTTCTATCTTGTGAACTTTTGTTTTAATTTAACAACCTAGGAGTACTTATTTTTTTAAAACAAACTCTGTTTCTTTAATTATATTATTTTTTGTTTTTATATTCTCACTTTCATATGAAATGCAGTACACAGAAAAAATAATGCTACGAATTGGGAACTTTGGTAAAATGTTGTTCCAAAGTTTAATAAAACGGTTACACTTTGTCAAATCACGCCAGCTGTTGTTTTGTTACTATGTTGTAGTTTTAATGGTATTAACAATTTGATAACCTTTACCTTAAGATTAATTAATTATCGACCTAAACTGCCAGTGTTTCTTTGACAGTTTGTTAGAACAACACCATTGAATGCCTCCAGAATTTTTTTTTAAGTTCCTTATTTTGATAGAGATAGAATTATCGGTATAAGGATAAACTGAAAAGAGTTAATTGTAACCACACTAAAATTCACGAATTTGGTCTGCATTGTTTAGAACAGGTTATTGACAATATTATTCCACTAGATCCACCTCTTGGGTGCAGACTGATGTCAAACCATAAGATTGGTTACCGTAGATTGATCGAGAGCTCTTGATCGTAATGTGTCAATAGCTACAATTATGGACGGTTTTGGAATCTCCAGAGTGTTGAAAGATGTCACAGAACCACAACACCTGGTGTGATGATTTGGGGTGGAATATTGAACGCCCATGGGTACACCAATAAAGTTTAGGAACATTGACATCTGACTTATTCCCGCTCAAACACTTGTGGAACTGATTGATCTACATCTTCAACCGTTGCTAAGACTTCCTAATAATTGAGACATTATGAGATACCACAGTAGGACATAGACTATCTGATCAAAACCATGCCACGATGAATAACTGCCTCATTGGTGTGTTTACTAATGCGACACATTATTAGTTTTTCTTGATTTATTTTTGCAAAGTTTAAAGCAATATTAATTCAAGATTTGTAGCATTATTTTTTTTGGGTGGTACATTTCATATAAAAGTGGTTGTACATATTTATTATATCTTATTCTTACGATTCTTATTTAATATTTACATATTTTTAGTGCAAGAGTTTCAAGTCTTTAGAGACTACAAAGAACCAATAAATGAAGCTGTCAATTCTAAGTGGTGATATAACTTCTTGGAACACATCAACAAAGATGAAAATTTAATAATTAAAGTGAAGGATACCTAGGTGAGATGCTTTGGAAATAATGCGATTTATTTATTTTGAACATTGAAATATGCAACTAATGTGTTTACTATTTTTATTTATAACAATATCCACAAATTTAGTTAGTGGTTTCATTTGTACCCCGAATATTAAAAGGATTTTACAAAAAAATTAATTTAATTTTCTAAAAATTGAAAATTTTCCGCTTACATTTAATTAATGCAATAAACGCTATCTAGTAATAAATTGCATAATCTTTTATTTATTTTTCGTAATTTTTTTAGTATATTGTTACCGACAGAGCTCTTTGTCATATCACCATCTGTTAGTAAATTTTTTAATATTATCTGTTGATTTTAGAAAACTGTAATTTTTGTCACTTCTATTTTGCTTTTTTGGTACTAGATGGCGCTAATTCAAAACCAGTTAATTATAGATATCTTTTTATTATAACTTAACCTTTATACACTTTCTTTTATTTAAACATCTTTATTAGTTCTAAAAATTAAAACACAATTTGTTAAGCGTACAGGTTGTTTGTTCTTCACAAGTGTCCACGTTTGCGGTTATTGGCCGACTAAATATTCTCCATCGAGATATTAGTATCACAAAAGTGTTTCTGATCGTCCTCCTTGCACGAAAGAGGTGATAATTAAAAGCATAATTTGTTTGAAATTTTGTTGACTATTTTTAACATTTTTTTTAACCTCGAAGATGCCCTCGAACAAAAAAAACTAAATCAAAAAATAAATACAAATCTTTCGTAAACTCGAAAATGTTTTCGAAACGAAAATATCTCAAGCCGTTTTAATGCGAGACGGATTTAAAAAAAAGTCGGATTTAAAAAAAAAGTCGGATTTTTGCATCGAATCGGTTCCTAGCAACGTGAACAGAGAACCGAGGTGATAAGAAAAATATAAGTTAAGATTAACACGAATATGAAGTGTAACTTTTGCATTTAAATTACATTTATGTAGATTATTTGCATGTTTATACAAAATCAAATAACTTACAGCACTTATATTTTTTACAATTATTCACTTATTTCTGTCATTTATACATTACATTAGGTCCTAGTCTACATACTAATCCTCTTTTTAACTTCAAAAAATTTTTGTTTTATCAAATCCTCCAATTTTAATGAAATGAAGCCACTACGTCTACCTTAGGAAGGTCCTTAAAAAAGGAATAACTTTTAATTGAAACTACCACGAAGACAAAAAACCGAAAATTTAAATTAAAATCTAAAATTCGTATCTCGAAAACGGCCCGTAGAGCGCATAGAAAACGAGTTCTTGACGAAAAACCAAAATTTCCGTCATATGACCTTTAATAACTTTTTTTGCTTATCCGTCGTATAATCAATGCTTAAATGTTAGCATATGAGATTTTTCACACAACATTTAAAACATCAAAACGAAGGTGTATACAAATTTTCAGAGATCAGCCTCAAAATTCTCAGAGAAAGCATTATTTTCCTGGGCTTGTACAGATCATAAAATAGTCGAGCAGTGTCGACGCATCTACCCAATTTTGTAGTGTATAAATTCTTCATCAATTCCTTCATGCTATATTTTGTCTGCGTCTTTCTAAGGCTGAACCATATACAAAATGTTTGTTGAGTTGACTGTGTCGATCAATCCACATTGATCGATGGACAACTAAGAGTTAATGAAAAATTGTGCAACAAATTGTACAAACCATGTAGCTGATTGTTGAAGTTGTTGTAAACATGATTAGCAATGCTCGATATATTACGTCTTATCAAAGTTTGTTTTTAATTCGAGATGTTAAAATCTAAATAGTCAGTGAAATAAAAGTAAATTGCTTTTAATTAAAATCTTATTAGATTTTATTGTGTATTAAATTGTTGGTTTTTTGTAGAATCGCCAAATTTCAGGGTAGTATTATTTCAGAGTTTTTGTATTGGGTGTTAATTTAATTTTTACAAATTCAACAGTTTTGAGTTCAGTGTATTTGTTTATCTATCAAACTTGATTTGAATTAATTAATAGATGTGCCTTGTTGAATTACTAATTGGTATTGTTTTAGTAGGAGAAATGAAATCGTTTGGGTTTCAACAATGATGACATTAGAAAAAGATTAAAACGACAAGAAGGATCCGAGGTCTAAAAATTGAGGCACACAGGTAATATCTATTTTTTCTTATCTGAATATTACATGTACATTTTTGTTAATACTAACATTGAAGGGTCGTGTAATCGCTTTTTAAGAATTTGAAAACATAATTAAAATTTATTTTTTTTATTTTAAATATTTTACGTAAATTTTATAGGTATATATTTATTTATATTATTCTTAATTTTTGGAATGTTTGCTTTTGTAACCATAGAAAAATGTCTTCAGATAATTATTAGTTTATCACAGGAATTCAAGTTGGTTTTAATCTGCGTTTGATTTCGACACTAACAACCAAGTTGAAAACCAAAACCTCAACTCTATTTATGTCTTTATTCAAATCATTTTATATGAATTTAATTAAGAAAACTAATACCCTGTATAAAATGTGTAATTTTGAAGAGAGATTCTTTATTATAAACGTCTTCTTAAGAAAACTTTTTTAAAATTATGGAAAGTTCCAATGATGAGTTTATTTGTAGGAGATAATTTCAAGTGGTTGTATGTTTATCAAAACGCATATTCTATACAATTGCAACAATGCAACCTAATTTTGATGATTACAGGATTGCTAAACTGATTAATTATCTAATATTTTGGTATTTTCAGTGCAAGAGCAGTCGACAAAGAAATGTCAAAGATGAAAAGTGGTTTTCAAGGCAGTATCAGTATCACAGAAGATTGAGGAAAGGTACTTTAAAAATATACGATTAATCAGGTTTTTTAATATGTTTGAAAGAAGTAACAATTTCAACTAATTTATACTTTTTTTGTTTATATTAAGTTGATTCTCCTTTATAGTACGGTACCAAATTCATCATTGTTTGTTGCCTATATTGAATGATTCAAGGGCGTATTGTAGTAGCAAATTACCAAACTTTATCTTCAGATATTGGTAGAGAGCCATCTAGTCGTAATTGTTTGAATGTTTTGTGTGAGTTGAAGAAAACAGTAAATTATTACGACATCTATTATACTTTTTAAACTATTGACAGTTTTTTAAAATATTGTTTTACAGTTTCGACAATAGATGGCAGTTTTAAAACCACCTCTGTCAGTAATTTCATTAATCTATTTTGTTGAATTTTTAAATTATAAACTATAGCAATAATTTTATGATTAAGTTCAACAAAATATGTAATAATTGTAAATAAGCACTTGAATTACGTTTTTCTCTAGTTCGAGGGTGAGATAAATTTGCATGAATATTGTGATGGGTTTTACAATCGATGTGAAACTGAATGGACGTCTATTAACCCTAGGATACTTAACCGATAAAATATCGACCTTGCATAATCCCGGCTTCTGAGGACCAGATTATAGAATCATGTATAGTCACAAAAGAAACAAAGTTATTGAAATAAAAGTTTATTTATTTATACATATATGTTACAAACGTGTGATTAAATATCTAAAGTGAACATTATTGTTAAAAAAACAAGTTTTTTAGAGATTAGAAAAGCAAGTAGTGCACATTCTAATGCTATGCTCATTACAGATATTATTTTTACAACTAATACATATCATTGCGCCCTTACGATCAATATTTGAGGGGCATCTTTTAATCGTTGCACTTGTTTGAGTGGCTGACAGACCAGAGATATCAATAAATCTGCTCATACACTCCCAAACACTATGCCGTAAGTTGGGGTAGTAGATCTTCTCTGGATATGTGGTATGACTAGTTCCTTCGCTAAATCTTTCAAAAATATTCTGCGTTTGTGAGTCACTTATATTGTAGTTCGGATGTTCATTTCGTAAAAACTACTTATGCATTGAGTGCTGCAACATCAATAATGTTGAAAAAAAATGTCATGGGCCATCGTTTACTTTGCCTCTTGCACATGAATGTCGACACCATTTGATCCATCATGTCAACACCGCCCTTTGTTTTATTATATTGAGAGATGATTTCCGGTTTCTTCTTAGCTTCATCATTTATAGCTGCGTCGTGTGGTGGTTAGTAAAATTACACATTTGATCTTTTACGTGTGTGTAGCAGACTACACGATCTTTTGAGGCTTTCATTTCTCTTAGAATGTTACACTTATTCTTACGTAGTGTAACCACAACAGTAATATTTTTATGCAACAAATAAATTGCTAGTGGACCACTAGTGAAGAAATTGTCTATCATGAGATTGAGACCAGAATTATGAATGCCACGCACAAGAGTTTGTACTACTTCAAGTCCCAGGTTTTTATGTGGAGGACTGGTGACCAACATAAATTAAACAATCCAGAGCATAACCTAATTTAGATTCACACATACAAAATATTTTAAGTCCATATTTTGCCGGTTTATTTGGCATATATTGAATGAATCTGCATCTAACTCTAAAGCCAACGAGTTGTTCATCTATAGTTACATTAGTATCCGGTATGACGCAGGTTACCATTGCTAATTTATCAGTTTCCAAACGCATATTCAGAGTTCTCTTATTGTCAAATCTGACGAATCTTCGAATTCCTTCAAAGTGAAATGCATTGTGGCTCTGTATATAGGATTAGCAAATTTAGCACAAAATAGTTCTCTTGCAGGAACATCCCAGCTTCTGTCAACTCCCGCATGAATAAGTAAACCACAGAATGCAAGAAACACTCAACGGTTACATGTTTCCACGGTTTTCCTTTTGCTCTGTAAATACGTTTACCCTCTAAATTAGTACAGTTCACAATTTCTTGTATAATTACTGGAGTTACAAATAACTGAAACTATTCTTCTTGGTTGGCTTGCAGCCATAGCTGGGTTCCAGACTCCAATCCAGACCACTTGGAGCAATGTAAGTTGAAGCGAAGGTCGGATTACCAATATCGTCAGCATCATCCTCTGAATTATCGTCACTGTCATCACTAGTGGATCCAGAATATTCACCAGAAACAAATTCGAAATTTGTGTCTTCTGTGTCATCATTTTCTGCTTCTGATACATCACTTTCTGCAGAAAGGCAGATCATCAAGTTCAGCTGCCCACTGCAACAGTACTTTTTCATAGCCTTCATCACCAACTCGCACGTTTTTCACTTTCTTTTTTGATGCCATTATTATATGTGTTTTGCAAGTTCACTCAATGCAACTCTTATTTCAAGTGAATGACAATCAGTCACCTGACTTTTATACCATCCAGCAGTAATGCAAGTTTCGACTTGTACAGACAGCATAATTCCGTGCAGCAGTACGTGAAAAATTATAATAACTCTCAACCGACTACAAACAAATCGATACTTGTTTCATAGGAACTGTTAGTAAACGGGTTTTGAGGGCCCGGTTTATGTAAATATGGTATGCTAATGTAAAATAATTTTTTTTCGATTTCTAAATACACTTGAATGTTTTTGAATCAAGTGTGTGTTAATTAAAGATGTGTTTAGAACATATCTAAATGCTAAAGACGCTTGAAATTTTTTCAAATAACTTATAAGCAACCAAAATCACTCCGGAGCTGAGAGACCCGGTTTATGTATTCTAGGGTTAAGAAGCAAAGGGAGCTGCGTTGAGTAAAAAATTTGGTAAGTTAAGTACTCACAGTGTGACAAAGTAGCTATCATTGCAGTTCATGTTTTGCAATCGCAGAAACAAAGATTTTTCTTTGTCGTCAAGTTCTTTAGACTGGGAAGAAGATATAGAAACCTTAGTTGCTTTTATATTAGCTAATGAAATAAAGCGAAGTAATTGAATTCACCAAATGTATCTGTTATTTTTAAATGTCTACTAATTTCTTCTTGTTAAATGTTCTGATCTCTATACTTTACTAATGAGTGAGTGTACAGCAGTTCATGCTATCTTTCAGTTCAATTAAATGTTTGTCCATTCTTCTATACCAAACGTAAATTGGTGGAATAACAGAGGCAGGCTATCATATGAAAACAGATGAACACATTGTGAGTGCACGAGATGACCAATGGTATGATACTAAATACATACAACGCTAAGAAAAGTGCACATATATTAATTGTGCCGTGAGTTCCACGAATTCACATGACCTGACAATAGTCTGGTTCCAACTTTTGTCTTTCTTGTTTCAAAACTTTTTACAATCGGTACAGTTCAAAACGTAAGCCTTATGTGCCACCAAAATAGACTTAAGGACTAATCAACAAAGTTAAAAGGGTTTGAATGATAAAAACAATTTTATTGATGTAGAACACTCGTACGTAAAATTTAGTCAATACCTTTTGTCATTACAATGTCAATATAAATACAACCCGAATCAATAATAATAACAAATGTAATTGTTTCAGGTGCGAACTAATGGTAACAGGTTGTAAGGATTGATGTTTAGAATGTAAACATTTTCGTCGTCGTTTACGATATGAGCTAAGTTGGTGAAGCAATAGTTTGAGTCATCTCCTCTGCAGGAATTGAAGATTTAACAAATTAAGTTTTTTTAACTTTAACTGAAACGAATAAAATTGCTATTTAATTTATATTGCACATTCTAATTAGTCGTTCGTATTTTTACCATGTAAAGAAGTTTATGTAATCGCACAAAAACATTTAAGAAGTTTTGTAAAATTATTTTATTAGTGTGTTTAACTCGCTTTCGTAGACTAAAGTATTGTGTTCTTTTTCATTCAATATATGAAAAATTATGTATTAATACATAAAAATGTATTAATTGAAATGCCGAAAATTAATTTTGGAATTTGTTTTTAATAGTATCGTTAGGAATTAGCCATAACTTAGACATTTTTTTTCAATAAAACAATAAAATTAAATACCAAGAGATATAATTTTTAAGCAAATGTTAATGGGAAATACTGTTGTATACTTCTATAAGAAATGAATAAATAAATTACAACAATTCTGTTTTTTATTATACTTATATAATAAACAAATTATTCGATTTTTTCTTTGAAAAGTAAGACGAAAAGAAATTAGTGTTTTGAATGAGAAAGCTGGAAAAATGATACAAATTATAAACAATAACTACTTATTGACGTTTAAATAAAGAAATAATTCAGTTCTGCTTCGTATTTAAGCGTTTCTAATTCATAATTGTCGGGTAAAAAAATGCACAATTATTTTAATATTGGAACGAAAATCGCTAACAAATAATTTGAAATCGCCGATTTTGTATCAGGAGCACAGGACTTTTAAAAGTAAGTCACCAAAAATATTACTAACTTTAAGTTGGCTATCATGTTAAAAGTTACTATGCAGGAGCACCAACTAAAATTTGGTGATTTTGTAGTGATTTACCCCTGCAACTTCTGGGCTCCTGATACCAATCTCGTAATTTCGAAAATTTCTAAGCGATTTTCAAATCAAAACTTTTAAAAGTTACTATACACGAACACCAACTTAAATTTGGTCATTTTCTTGGTAAATTTTACTCTTATTACTTATGTGTTCCTGATATTAAGTTAGATATTAACAAAGTAACGTTCGTGCACTGTTTGTGTAATTATTTGGTTTCATTTGTTTTGCTAGTTTAATCTAATTCATTTAAGCTACTATAAGCAATAATAATAAAAAAACCTTGTACACTCTGGAGCAAAAATCCTTTTTGTTGCCAGTTTGATATTAAAAAACGAGAAAGAAATATTTATCCCTTTATTGCTAATTGTTATGTATACATTTTTACAACATTATTTGAAAACTAAGAATAAAATTATAGGTATATTTACATCGCTCAAAAAAAATACATGCATATATATGTATGAGTTAATAGAAATAGTTTTACAAAAAATTATACCAAACAATCTATTAATACTTAAAAAGATAAATTGACTTAAAATTTTCAGTACAATTTAAAAACAAATATTGTCGAAGTTAGGAAATAAAGCTTATACTACAATATCTATTTTATTTAAGAAAATAATTCAAAGTGAACGATAGTGTAATACAATAGATTGTGTGTTAGTTAATATCTATAATCAGAAATGATTAGAGTTTAAATATAATAAATACCTTAATCTGATTCGCGTCAAAAATCCATTTAAACAATTTTAGTAACTACAAATTAAACTTTGCGAGTTTTCTGAACAAAATTCAAACATTTTCAATAATTCTTAACACATATTATATAAACATAAAATAATTATTTTGAAAACGAATGTTTGGTTGCGTTTTTAAAAGTGCACCTATTGCTCAAACACAAATTACTTGAACAAGACGATAATTTGTAGTACAACTGTTCGAACTCGAGTTTTAGAACGCTTTTTTTAAGATCTATCAACAGTAATCATAACCTCAAAGTTTATGTTTACCTACTTTGGTACTCAACAATGGACTTAAATTTGGTTAATTTAATAATAGCTCAAGGACAATCGTTATTTGGAGAAAGCGGAGCCCATAAACGACGTCGGCTTATTAGTCAAGTAATTACAATTGCTAAACGAAAACGTAACAAACATGAACGGGTTGACATGTATGAAGAATTAGTTGGTCGCTACTTGCATGAAGATTTCTCTTCACATTTTCGAATGTCACGTGCGAGTATGGAAATCCTGATTACTTTCTGTAGCTCAATAATACCTTTTCCCAAAAGCTTGGAAGGCCATCACTCCCAAATACACTACAATGCTTAATATGCATTTGGGTTTTAGCTAACCAAGAAAGTTACAGGTCTATTGGAGATAGATTTAATGTTTCAAAGAGCTCCATATTTCAGTGCCTTATAAGAATTTGCAAAATTTTAAGTAAGAATGCTTCCACTTTTATTGTATGGCCAAAGGAAAGAGCAGCAATTCAAGTAATAGAAGGGTTTCAGAAAACAAGAGGATTTCCAGGTGTTATTGGAGCTATAGATGGTTGTCATGTCAACATCTGTGCTCGAAAAGAAAACTCTAATGCATATATTAATCGTAAAGGAAGACCATCGATGATTTTACAAGCAGTATGTGACAATAACTGCATATTTACAGATTGTTTTGTTGGATTTCCGGGAGTGTACATGATGCTCGAGTATTTAATCGCTCAAAAATGCATGAGATGTGTAATAATGAAAACAATTTTCCAAATGATTCTCACTTGTTGGGGATTCAGCTTATCCATTAAGCAAACGTGTATTAACCCCTTTTCGAGATAATGGCCATTTGAATAGAAACCAAATTAAGTACAACAAGCATCATGCAGCAACACGATGTGCTATTGAGCGTGCATTTGGTATATTAAAATCTCGTTGGAGAAGATTATATTATTTAGAACTTCACAACACATACTATTACCCACAAGTTATTACAGCAGCCTGCGTTTTACATAATTTCTGTACAAAACGTAAAGAAGATATTCCAATCGTATTATTACCGGATGATGAAGCAACAGTTCCAGATGTTGCTTGTGTTCGTGAACAAAGAAATAATGATGCAGTTGAAAAGAGAAATAATATAATGAACACTTTATAAATCCACATTGTTATTTAATACCTAGGTACCTAAAGTAAATACATATAATAACTTCATTTATTTTGTTTATTAATAACATTATTGACAAGTTTTTCAAGTAAATCATTAAAACGACGTTTCTCCTTCATTTCCTCCTCAAACTGATGTTGGTTTTGTTGTAAAACGGTGTGCATTAGTTCGGATATATCAGTAGATGATTTTCGTTTTTAGAATTCTCGGGAGTACTTGTGGGAGTACTAGATCGACTATTTAAAGGAGAATGGTTACTGGTTGTAGGTGTTTGTTCAACACCATTACATAAAAGAACAGGTGGCTCTATTTCAGGGTTATTATTCATAATTTCATCAATTAATGTAAAAAATGTCCAGTTTTTACGATTCCTACCCGTTTCATTGTTGTGATCTTTTACATTTTTGTAAGTCCGCAACAGGCTTTTCCATTTGTTCTGCAATTGATCCCATGTGTATGAATATCCATGATTATTTATACTTTTTGCTATCCTAAAATAATACTTTGAGATTAGTTTCAAACAAAACGTAAAATACCTTTGCCAAATGTGCCTTTTCACAGTATTCTTTTTTTCTAATTCATTTTTGAATTGACGATATTCCTCTATTAATAGAAAACGGCTGGATTTTGCCAATCAGTCTTTTCACCTTCCTCATGTGAAGGCGTAATATTTGCGGGTGATGCATCTTCACGATTGATTGAATTAGTATCTGAATAAAAATAATAAAGTTAGATAAATAAATTAATCATTACAGCCATATTATAGCTTACCTTGCTCGCGATAAACAAAACGTCGATTGTCAATACTAAGGACAGAATCTCCTTTAAAACAGGAATGGACACTAACTTCGTTCCATTCTAAACCTTCGACTTTACAATAGGCGCACGTATAATATCCTTCGTCATCCATTTCTTCTCAAAATGCATAAATTGAGAACAAACGCACATATACGACGATCACTTTTTAGGTTATGATTTTGCCGATAACGTAATTTAAGACTGGTGCACTACCTATCAACCGGGTGCGTGAAATTTTGCTCGATCCTTGTGCTTGAGCAGATAGCAGCATTTACAAACGCATGCTCAGAACCTCGAGCAGTATTTACGAACGCATTTTTTCTTGCTCGAGTGTTCGAACCATTGCTCGCGTTATTTAAAACACACCCTTTGATTCATTTGTAATGTTTGCTACTAGACACAGTTGCCAGATAATCTATTACGGTAAGCGCCATCTATTGTACCATTTATCGCCTAAAAGCGCCAAAATTGAAAAAGTTGTTAGAAGTAAATTATTGGTAAAATGCAAGGAGTAATAAAGTTTGTCGATTTTGTAACGGTTGCAATTTTTTCATACTATCGACATGTATCTTCGTTTGAGCATGCCGTTTCAAATCAGTACGGTGTGCCCTTAATGTGGTTTTGCACACCTTACATCTAGCCTCATTAATACTGCTACTTTCTGCTGCAGTTAACCATCCTTGAAATATAAAATACAGATAAAATCAATAATTCAACGTCAACTTAAATCAACTTACCACGAGCCCAATTCTCAGATTCCCAATCTGATTTATATTTTCTTCCATATTTCGCATGGTCATAAGTCTTAGTTTTTCCCATTAGCACGTTTGTTAGCACAACTACACTGATTTAATAAAAAAATTATCGATTTAACCTTTGATTTAACATACCAATACAAACGAAGATTCACGTATATAATTCAAATACCGGTTTACAAACAACGGCGATCGGTAACGGTTATTTTAAGAATGCTTTAAGCCGACCGCCGACAGCGCCGACGTGTCCCGCCCACGATTGCTTATTACGATTACGGTGTTGACAAACTTTCAATTTCCTTAAGTTATAGCATTACTAAACAATATCGCCTAAAACCATCGTTTCGAAATTTTTAAGAGCCCAAACTTGGAGCCAAGAGCCAATTAAAAAAAATGAACGCAAAACAACTTTTCAATATCGCCAAAATTGCGATAAATCGCCAAGTCTGGCACCACAGCTACTAGATGGCGATGCCGTTGTAAAATAAGGTAAAGTTATTTGACGTCATCTATCCCCGCAACCAAAATCATTCACGCATAACATGTATTCCCTCCTGATAACCGTCTATTATAAAAGCCGCCGCTCCTGACTTTAAAGACACTTCGTCTTCGACTTCGACTTCTTCTCCTGAGTGCCTTCCTCTCGAAATCTTCTCTGAAGAAACCGTTCCAAAGCTTCTAGTACATCCGTTCTGAAACTCTGCCGTATACTATTTTCTAACTCGTAAAACTAATACTCTCTTACCTCTGCAGACATCAAGCGACACTGATTAAGTTCGGCTGCAGTTTGCTTGCTTACGGGGCTTCCATTTAACCAACTAAGACACTGTGCTTGAACACTGATTTAGTTCGGCTTGCGCGCCAGTGTCCCTTCCGTCTATTTATCCACTACCGACCTGACTAAGCGGGACGGAGCTAAGACCACCCCCTCCGGTACAAAACCATCCTTATCCGAGACGTCTTCGATTCACGAACGTTAATAAAAACATCCGCAGACCTATTCTGCCGGCGACTCCGATTAATAACGGTGGGCTATTTAAACCGACTTCTAAAAGGACCGAAGAAGTCTTCAAGTCACGGTGAGGCCGTTCGTTAACCACCCCTTCGAGTTGGTAGCCTCTAAGGGATAAAACATCAAGTCCTGGGATACTTGTCGGATAGCCACACCGTTCCAGAACCGACCTGAAACCAGAACCATATTGCGGTAAACCTAATATCGTTATTACTTACAGTACACCACAAAGGGGCTGCTCGTCGTGTCTGGTCCCGCTTGAAACCCGTACGTCCGCACCACCTCATTTCACTGGCTTTAGAGGTTAATTCGTCAGCTGGTTGGCTGTGTCTCCGCCAACGCCGCAATATACCGACACGACGAATATAGAAACAATTTTATTTTATTTTTTATTACACGTAATATTTTCTTATTTCTTTTTTTGTAAAGCCAATTTTATTATTATTATTTTGTAATACACTTTTGAACTCTGGATTTACCATTTTTTTTGCGACTGAAGTCACCCGCGGTAGAAATAAATTCTGTATGAAATCTTTTGGCACTTATAAATTAAAGTTACATTCATAAGGCCAGGGTTAATACACATTACATTTATTATTGGATTATAATTTAATTATACTATATTATTAAAAATTATTGCCTTTCCAATATAATTTTATTTTTATATAATTATTTAGCAGTTTCGTCTTTATAATTAATTACAGTCATCTTCAGAATAATAATAGTTTACAATTTAAAATATTAACGACAGTTGTCGAAACTGGTAAATAATTATATAAAAATAAAAATATATTGCAAAAAGACATTAATATTTTAATAACATATTATAACAAAATAATTAACTGTTTGAATACATAGACAATGCAGTTAAATGTTTGCTTTAAAATGGTGCAATTCTTCTCTACAAACTAGTATGTTCCAATATTGTTGTCCAGGCGAACTCCTTTGACAGGATAAATGTTTACATCTTCACCATTAAGAGTCATTCAGAAATGAACTTAGTGCAGATGGTAGTGCAATTGGTAATCTGCAGTTGAGCACTTCAGCTGCCAAAAAAACGGACACGTTCAGATAAGAATTAGTGCAGGGTACTAACCATGCGCAGTATAGTCCTTGTTCTTTACTTAACCGTTGATTGAAATCAAACGGCTTGACGCGTTATCGGTCTCTTCGGTAACTCCTAGATCATATCGTGGAAAGTTATTAAGAGAAGTGGATCTTATTTGTATCGACGAAATCAGTATGGTAGACAAATATGGTTTCGAATGTCTCCGATAGGATTACTAAAGGACATTCGTAATTCGCAACAACCTTTCGGAGGAGTCGTGATCGCTGCCGGCGGAGACTTTGGACAAATTCCACCCGTTCCTCCGCCTGGAGGTAATAAAATATTTTATTTATATTCATATTAAAAACTTTATATGTTACAGCCACCGGTTATGCCGCCGCATTAGAGAGATCGGTAGTAACTTCCAATTTGTGGTCGTCGTTTGAGAAGATCTCATTGGTTCGCAATATGCGATTAAATCGAAACAACGAAGCCTACGGCGATTGGTTACTCCAGTAAGAAATGGATCGGCGAATTTATTATCCTTCGAAGATAATTATTTGTCTATACCCCGGAAAACTTGATTCTTCGAGGAACAAATATCATAGTAAATATTTACTTTTAAAAAAAAGAAAAGTTTAATTAGTGTATAATTTTGTAGAACTTGATTGACTTTGTTTACGAGCACAATTATACGGCTGAAACCTGTATTAATCGATGCATCATCGCTCCAACGAACGTAGATAAGCATCGCATTAACGATTACATTTTTGAACAAATTACAAGACTTGGAAGAGAAAGTGTTTTATTCTTACGATAGAATCACGGAGGAGGCGAATCAAGCCATCGAACAACAATACAATCCAGAGTATTTACACAAGCTTCAACCACCTGGATTTCCTCCGCATAAGCTGCAAGTGAAACTTGGAGCTATATATATGATCGTCAGAAATTTAAATCCTGTTAAAGGAATATTGAACGGCATTCGTGTGAAAATTGTCAAGATGGGAGATCATACATTAGAATGCCAAATTCTGACGGGTAATATCATTTTTAGTCAAAAAAATATTAAAATCGATTTTTTTACCCTAGGAACTTTCTCGGGAACAAAATTTATGCTGCCACGAATTACGTTAAACGTAGATCATTCGGCGTTCGTCGCGTTTAAACGCAAACAATTTCCGATCGTTCCGGCATACGCCGACTATCAACAAAGCACAGGTCAAACGTTCGACCGTATGGGAATATACTTGCCCCGACACGTTTTTAGTCACGGTCAGTTTTACGTGGCAGCGTCAAGATGTAGAGACGAAAACAACATCAGATTTCTAATCGAACACGAACAAGACGAAGACATTATTCGAAAATTAAATTCAAGATATTGCACCAGAAATATCGTTCATCCTGAATTAGTTAACGGATTTTAAGTTCCGTTTCCTTCGTCGTCGTTGTCGTCTCCGTCGTTCCTCTTGAACATTCGATAAATTTGTTCAAAATGAAGTTTTGGAAGCCAGCCGCATAATGAATAGTTCGAAAATCCGACCGTACAATGAATCCTTCGAAAATCTTCTTCGAACTCTTTCCGTGCGTACATCAATGCGCTTTGCGTCGCCCCTGGCGAGGCACTGAATGTTGAATAGTACGAATTTGTATCTCTTTACAAGAGATGCATTTATTTTTTTTCAGGAGTACTTAGTACTACGGGGTTTTTTTTTAGTCGGTCGACTTTCAGTCAACCCGACACTACCGATCGTACGATCGGTGTCTGACGAGCAGATTTTTTCCCCTTTAACAAAAAAAAAACCGGTAAAGATTTACAATAATATTTACTGTTTTTTTTTTAGATATAAATTAAAGTAATAAAAAAATATAATTTCGATGAGATCCAAACTTGCCATTCTTGCTCAAACTTTAGTTGTATCCATAATTTAAATTTTTTATGCATGTAATATTTATTTATTTTTTCTGCACGTTAGAATATTATGATGTATTTATACAGTGTGTCCAAAATTCGATGCTCACCATTGGTATTTTGGAAACGGTAAGAGTTACAGGGTCGGTTAAATGGAACAATATGGAGGTATTTATCTTACCTCTTCAGACCTTCTCTTTGTTTTTCCAAAGAAATGCGTTGCCTACTAGATATTGCAAAAAAGTGAAAATCGGCATTTTCTTTAAACTTGCGTAGAATCCACACTATTTATCCTATCAAAATATGTAAATATAAAAGTTGTAGACATTTAGATATTGAATAATATGCGTCATTAAAATATTTTTTGCTTGCATCAGTAGCGAAATATGACCCAAAGTTGCATTTTTTTAAATGGAAATGATAATTTATTTTTATACAGTTGAATTACTTGATTTTTTTCCTTTTCAACGATATAAGGTTCGAGCTATTTATCTTGTGTACTTTAGAAGATATAAAGAAAAATCGTTTTTGAGATCTGTAGATGTATTTTAAAGCACATCACACTATCCATGATTGCAAATTTTTAAGAAACAAACAACTGCACATCAAATCTGTCAATAATATTGTTACAGTAGTATCGTGTCAGAACTTGTAGTTGTTGTAGTAAGCTATTCATATTCAAAATTGATGATGCAGTTTTCAAACCATGAAAAAACGGACATGTTTGTTGTCTACATAAGATGCCATCGTAATTCAACTGCGGCAGCAAATGAATATCACAACTTATACCCCGAAAGAAGGCAACCTCACAGAACTTTGTTTTCCCGACTCGAGCAAAATCTTCGACAAGGTGGATCCTTCACCGCCATTCGTCCTACAACCTATCAAAAGACAATGAGGATGCTGAAATAGCTGTTCTAGCCGCTGTTAATGTTGAGCCTTCCGTTTCAGTAAGAAAATTTCGAATGACAGTGGTATGGCAAGAAGTTCAGTACATTATGTTTTAAAAAGAAGAAATTTCATCCTTATAAGCCAATGATATGCCATCATATCAAAGAGAATGATTATGCTCGAAGAGTTACATTTTGTAGATGGTACCTGGATGAAGTTACAAACGATAATTCTTTTTCTAAAAAATTCTTTGGAGCGATGAAAGTAGATTCACAAACAACGGCATTTACAATCGGCATAATTATCATTATTGGAATAATGAAAATCCGAAAATAGTTCGAGAATCGCGTTTCCAAGAACGATTCGGATTTAACGTGTGGTGCGGTATTTTGGGAAATCGTTTGATAGGTCCATTTATTTATAATCAAACGCTTAATTCGACTAGATATCTTCAACTGCTGCAAGCCGAAGTCGAAGATGCATTGGACGAGCTACCTATTCAAGAAGAAAGAAGTATTTTGTTTCAGCAAGACGGCGCCCCGGCCCATAATTCCAGGATCGTCACTGAATATTTATCAGCAAGATTTGGAAACCGTTGGATTGGAACAAACGGTCCCATACGTTGGCCTGCGCGATCACCAGATTTGTCCATACTAGATTTTTCCTGTGGGGACACATAAAAATTTAGTATACGTTGTCAATTATGAGAACGTTAATGATTTGCAGCAGAGCGTCATGCAGGCCTTTAATTCAGTTAGCGTCCGTCAATTAATGAATTGCCGAATAAATATTGAAAAACGCTATACAAAATGTTTAGAAGTCAATGGCCGCACTATTGAGAATCTTTTATAGGAAAACTCATTCGTTTTACGATGTTATCCACCCGTTATGTTTTTGTTATTATTGCTTACAACTTGGTAACATTATAAATCTGCCTCAAAAATGATTTTCTTTATATCTTCTAAAGTACACAAGATAAATAGCTCGAACCTTATATCGTTGAAAAGGAAAAAAATCAAGTAATTCAACTGTATAAAAATAAATTATCATTTCCATTTAAAAATGCAACTTTGGGTCATATTTCGCTACTGATGCAAGCAAAAAATATTTTAATGACGCATATTATTCAATATCTAAATGTCTACAACTTTTATATTTACATATTTTTGATAGGATAAATAGTGTGGATTCTACGCAAGTTTAAAGAAAATGCCGATTTTCACTTTTTTTGCAATATCTAGTAGGCAACGCATTTCTTTGGAAAAACAAGAGAAGGTCTGAAGAGGTAAGATAAATACCTCCATATTGTTCCATTTAACCGACCCTGTAACTCTTACCGTTTCCAAAATACCAATGGTGAGCATCGAATTTTGGACACACTGTATATATAAAAATGAATTCCCATTTTCCTTTTGTCACCCCATAATTTGAGAACGACTTTACGATTTCATTTATCTTTTTTTTTTTTTTGTAATACTTTACGCTTAATTCGAACGACGAATCTGCAAGTCGGTACACGTACATGACCATAAACAATCATTATAGGTACATTAAAGAAACCGGAGTGTGGATTAAGCGGACGAGAGCGAGACTAGCACCGATGAGCGAAGATTCCCACGTTTCGACGATTCGTCACACAGACGAGAGAAAAACGGAGCTGCAAGCGTTGAGGCTGCTACTTCTAAACGTTCCGGGACCTCGAAGTTACGAGCATATTAGAACGGTGGACGATATTGTACATCCCACATTCCTGGATGCGGCAAACGCTTTGCGCCTGTTCGATGCGGACAACGCTTTCGATGAAGCGATGCGAGAAGCTGTAGCTACGGCTTTGCCAAGAAACGTACGAGCAGTGTTCGCGAGTTAACCGAAGAGCAAATAGACGAAATGCTGCACAACATTACCGAATGTGCGGAACAGCAACGAGCGTTCGATACGATCATAAACAAGGTTAGATCGTTACATCGAAATAGTGTTATTTAATAGATTACAATTTTTATTGTAATCGTTTTGAAGATCCGGTCGATAATAAATTGGTATACATCGATGGACCGGGCGGATGCGGAAAGACGTATTTATATACCGCTTTATATTATGCCGCCAAGCGAGAAGGGTTCAAAGTATTGACGTGCGCTTGGAGTGGTATCGCCGCCATCCTTATGCCTCACGGTGTCACCTTCCATTCTTTGGCCGGATTGCCGATTAAAGCTTGACGCGTTATCGGTCTCTTCGGTAACTCCTAGATCATATCGTGGAAAGTTATTAAGAGAAGTGGATCTTATTTGTATCGACGAAATCAGTATGGTAGACAAATATGGTTTCGAATGTCTCGATAGATTACTAAAGGACATTCGTAATTCGCAACAACCTTTCGGAGGAGTCGTGATCGCTGCCGGCGGAGACTTTGGACAAATTCCACCCGTTCCTCCGCCTGGAGGTAATAAAATATTTTATTTATTTTCATATTAAAAACTTTATATGTTACAGCCACCGGTTATGCCGCCGCATTAGAGAGATCGGTAGTAACTTCCAATTTGTGGTCGTCGTTTGAGAAGATCTCATTGGTTCGCAATATGCGATTAAATCGAAACAACGAAGCCTACGGCGATTGGTTACTCCGAGTAAGAAATGGATCGGCGAATTTATCCTTCGAAGATAATTATTTGTCTATACCGGAAAACTTGATTCTTCGAGGAACAAATATCATAGTAAATATTTACTTTAAAAAAAAAAAAAAGAAGAGTTTAATTAGTGTATAATTTTGTAGGACTTGATTGACTTTGTTTACGAGCACAATTATACGGCTGAAACCTGTATTAATCGATGCATCATCGCTCCAACGAACGTAGATAAGCATCGCATTAACGATTACATTTTGAACAAATTACAAGACTTGGAAGAGAAAGTGTTTTTATTCTTACGATAGAATCACGGAGGAGGCGAATCAAGCCATCGAACAACAATACAATCCAGAGTATTTACACAAGCTTCAACCACCTGGATTTCCTCCGCATAAGCTGCAAGTGAAACTTGAGCTATATATATGATCGTCAGAAATTTAAATCCTGTTAAAGGAATATTGAACGGCATTCGTGTGAAAATTGTCAAGATGGGAGATCATACATTAGAATGCCAAATTCTGACGGGTAATATCATTTTTTAGTCAAAAAAAATATTAAAATCGATTTTTTTTTACCTAGGAACTTTCTCGGGAACAAAATTTATGCTGCCACGAATTACGTTAAACGTAGATCATCCGGCGTTCGTCGCGTTTAAACGCAAACAATTTCCGATCGTTCCGGCATACGCCATGACTATCAACAAAGCACAGGGTCAAACGTTCGACCGTATGGGAATATACTTGCCCCGACACGTTTTTAGTCACGGTCAGTTTTACGTGGCAGCGTCAAGATGTAGAGACGAAAACAACATCAGATTTCTAATCGAACACGAACGAAGACATTATTCGAAAATTAAATTCAAGATATTGCACCAGAAATATCGTTCATCCTGAATTAGTTAACGGATTTTAAGTTCTGTTTCCTTCGTCGTCGTTGTCGTCTCCGTCGTTCCTCTTGAACATTCGATAAATTTGTTCAAAATGAAGTTTTGGAAGCCAGCCGCATAATGAATAGTTCGAAAATCCGACCGTACAATGAATCCTTCGAAAATCTTCACTGAATGTTGAATAGTACGTAAATGTATCCTTTATTAGATTACAAAGGATGCATTTAGTTACCCCCTTCCGTGCGTACATCAATGCGCTTTTGCGTCGCCCCTGGCGAGGCACTGAATGTTGAATAGTACGAATTTGTATCTCTTTACAAGAGATGCATTTATTTTTTTTTCAGGAGTACTTCGTACTACGGGGTTTTTTTAGTCGGTCGACTTTCAGTCAACCCGACACTACCGATCGTACGATCGGTGTCTGACGAGCAGATTTTTCCCTTTAACAAAAAAAACCGGTAAAGATTTACAATAATATTTACTGTTTTTTTTTTAGATATAAATTAAAGTAATAAAAAATATAATTTCGATGAGATCCAAACTTGCCATTCTTGCTCAAACTTTAGTTGTATCCATAATTTAAATTTGTTATGCATGTAATATTTATTTATTTTTCTGCACGTTAGAATATTATGATGTATATATTGAAATTTTATTGTAAAATATCAAACATTTTGTATGTTTAACCTTTTTGTTGAATAATTATTAACGTGTGCGTTGTTTAAAAATTATTTATAATTAAACTTTTGATTACCATTAAAAATTTATTATTAAGTGTTATTGTGTTTAAAAATAAATAATTTTCTTTTTAATAACCTACATAATAAATAAATTAAAAAATTATTCTATAATTTTTATTTGCAGGTAAAAATATTTAATAACAAGTGGTTTTTTTGGTTTTTATTGCTAAAGATAAGGGTGACACACCGTTATTATTGTTTCTTTCGATGTCGCATCCCAATTTAATTAATTTTTTTACCAATTCATAATCATTAATTAAATTGGGATGCCGACATATAAATTTAACACACAATAATAACGGTGTGTCACCGTTTACATTTGTGGTATTACAATCGGCTCCTGTTAAAAATGAAAGTTAGTAAGTTAAAAAAATTTATAATTTCTTACCGTTTTCCAACAATAACACCCCCAACTTCACAGAATTGGTTGTAATCGCTTTCTACAATTACAAAGTTACAAATTTTATCAAACAATTATTTACACTTACCAATAGAGCCGAATTGTAAATATTTGTTGTTTTTTTCTTGGTTTTTAATTTTTTAACAATAACAAATATTATACTTAAAATTATAATGCGATATAAATCTACAACAAATAAATCAGTAATATAACAATAATTTTTAAGTAAATTTACTTACAATTTAATAACGCCATACTTACAAATCTATTTTTTAATTCAATTGTTTTATTGTCATAAAAAGATTTCAAAGGTAACTATGTTTTAGTTCTTAGTTGTCCTTATGGTTCAATAAGAATTATTGGAAACAACAAAAGTTGGTGATATATCTAAAAAGACGAGCGACATCTTTCGGTTAAAACTTTAAATAAAATTGACATTACCATTAACGAACATTCATTTATATAATAAATAAAACTGATGCAATTGAAAGTTAATTAAAGTTTCTTCTATTAGTAGCTCTTATTTTAATTTTATAGGCAAAGCAGATTCGAAATTACATAAAGGTAGAAGAAAAAAAAACTCAAGTCGTTAAGTTTATCGTTGCAATCTTTATAAGCCAAAATTTTACGAGTTATCTGAAAAGGAAGAGTAGATGATATGCTGCATAATATATTGGAATGTATAGAACGACAACACCTGTATTTCGATGGAGCAAACTGACAAAGACGAAGCTGCACAAATACGGTTTTATACATTGTGACAGATTACGAAGAGGTATTCACAAGAACTTTTTCTGATTGCTGTTAGTGAAAAATTTGAATTTCATCTGTTCCTCCAGCTGAACGTAATAAAAAAATATTCAGTTTTGTAATAAAAATTATAAATTTTTTCTTACAGCGAAGAGTTATACTGTTACATTGGAAAGTTCGATAGTTACTTTATAACTTCATAAGAAACAAACTATTGGATAAGTTGAAATGTTTGCTACAATTAATTTGGAATAAAAGACATACATTAACCATGTAAGATTACAATTATTAAATGGTATAATAATTTTTAAATGTTTAGTTAATCCGTAATTTAGGTTCGTTGTGAATGTCTTATTTATTATTTATACATGTTAGAATTATGTTGTAATTAAACATTAAAATGTAATTGTATAAACAAAAGCAATAAATTTTGTATTGTTGTCAAAAATGTTATTTAAAATTATTAATAAAAATTTATTTATTAAATGTTGCGTTGAAACATCAATTGATAGTAAACTCTTTCAATCAATATTCTATATAATTAATGTAATCTATATCACTATTACCTTCTGATGTAATTAATAAATAAAACAATAAATAATTTTTTTATATTTATTAACAATTAACTCAATTAATTTTTTGTGGTTGTACTTAATCGCTAACTGTAAAGGTGACACACCTTTATGGTTAGCCGAATAAAAGTCGCATCCTAAATCGAGTAATCTTTTGATTAATTTGAGACTACTCGGATTAGGATACGACTTTCTAAGGCAAACCAATAAAAGTGTGTCACCTTTTTGAGTACATTGGTTTATGTTGGCTCCTAATAAAAATAAATTGCAATTAATTACAATTAAAAAAGTCGATAGTTTCTTACCGCAATCTATTAAAAAATGCGCCAACTTTATTTTCCCCCCATAACATGCAATCTAAAATGCTTAAGTTAGATAAGTTAATAAAAAATAAAATTAAAACTTACCAATAATTGATGATCCAATTGCTAAAATAAATTACATAATTAAATTATTACACTTAAATACAATAATAACTACTTACAAATTTCGAAAGCGTCTCCGTTAAAAACAATTTTTTTTTTTTTAAATTTTTTATCTCGCGCTCTTGCGTAATCACTACAACTGCAACTGCGAAAACTGCAAGATCATTTATATAATATAAAATTTAAATTTTAGTGAAAAACTTACTCTCTTCGTAGGCGTCCATATTTGCATAATATTCATAGGTACCTAGATCAAAAGCTGTTATAAAATCTGCACTACCAATAAAGAACCAAATGTTTTTTACCTTATTTTAAAATTTAAACGTTTAAACAATTTACATAACAAAAAATTTGAAAAAATACAAAAACGACAATTTTTATTATTTTCTCAGTTAGTTTAACAAATAATATATCAATAAAATAGTTTAAATTTGACATAAAGTGACAACTGCCATCAACCTAAAACTAATAAAATAACAAATTAAATAATGTCAACATATAAATAATAATTATAGTAGTTGCTACTAATGTAAAAACTACAAAACAAGATATGCAATATAAAATATAAATTTTTTTTTATTTTATGTTTAAAAAAGATCTAGATTAAATGCTTTGAATTATTTATATATTACCAATGTAAAAAACAATAAAATTTATGTTTCTTTATATTAATACCTTTTAAATTTTAAAATTGTACAAGATTTAAAGCATTTATAAAAATTTTAATATTTTATTAGTGAAACGTATAAAACAACCGTGAAATTGCGCGGCGCTTTGCGCCAAGCGCCGTCTTCGTAAAACAATTAAATACATCCCCAAGAAGATAAGATTTGACGCGAAGCGTCAAACCCCATCGGAGCGAAGCGACGTTGGGATAGATTTAAGGCGCGCGAGCGCCGCAAATCTAGTAACTATGACTCTCTTAAGGTAGCCAAAAGAGTAATAAAATATATTAATTCATTTTGGCGGCTGCGGAATATTCTAGCCAAGAAGAACAATGTCCTTTCTTAATTCATTTTGGCGGTTGTGGAATATCCCAGCCGCCAACAACAATTCTATTTCTTAATTTATTTTGGCGGCTACCTTAAGAGAGTCATAGTTACTCCCGCCATTGGAAGAATTTCTTCTCTCTGAAATTCAAAGCACTGGGCAGAAATCACATTGTGTCAGCACCAGCAAAAGCCATCACAATGCTTCGTTTTAATTAGACAGTAAGATTCCCCCAGTCCGTGCCAGTTCTGAGCTGATCAATGAAGACCGAAAGCAAAGAGGACCCCCACAATGTGCAACATGGGCTCTCCCAGCCTAAGCGCTCCATAGAAGGCCGCAGCATGGGACCGAACTCAGGCCAAAGCCCTTATCCAGGACCAGCATGCATGTGAGCACAACCTACTTTCTCATCCGGTCCGACCGCCCCAATCCTCAGAGCCAATCCTTTTCCCAAAGTTACGGAACCGATTTGCCGACTTCCCTTACCTACATAGTTCTATCGACCAGAGGCTTCTCACCTCGGAGACCTGCTGCGGATATGGGTACGATCCGGTGCGACGCTCCCGTGTTCCTATTCTGGATTTTAACTGCGGCGGTCTTCGTAACCCTGATCCTATCTCTCCGTGAAGGAATTCCAGGGCATTAGTTACTTATGCAAAAACGAAAACTCTTCCTGGGAGACTCACTGCACAAAAAATCGTCGTACGGGCCTAGCACCGTCCATGGGCTATGGCTCCGTTCAAGAGGGACTTTGACGATTATTCTACACAGGCAATCCCTCGTCCCAAACGCCACATCTCTTCATACCCGACGGGCATAGGATTTGGCGCTGGGCTCTTCCCCTTTTCGCTTATGCTACGCTTCTCGTGTCGGCTTACAATGCCACACAATAGTTTAGCTCAACAGGGTCTTCTTTCCCCGCCGATGGGCCCAAGCCCGTTCTCTTGGCTGTGGTTTTGCGAGATATTAGATGGGGACAGTGGGAAATCTCGTTATTCCTTTTCATGCGCAATACTAATTAGATGACGAGGTATTTGGCTGCCTTGAGAGAGTCATAGTTAACTCCGCCATTTATTCATCTTGGCGGCTGGAATATTCCGTAGCCGCCAAATGCAAATTGATTAAAATACGCAATTGTCCTTCTTGGCGTCTGGGATATTCCAAAGCCGCCGAAATGAATTAAAATACGAAATTTTTGTTGGCGGCTGGGATAAAGTAATGTATGAAATTGTCCCTGGCGGCTAGGATATTCCGTAGCCGTCATTAAGAATGAAGAAATGAAATTTTGTTGGCGGCTGGTTTATTCCACCGCCGCCAATAACAAATAAAATACGAAATTGTTGTTGGCGGCTGGAATATTCCACAGCTGCCAAAATAAATTAAGAAATTGAATTGGTGTTGGCGGCTGGAATATTCCACAGCCGCTAAAATGAAATACAATACGAAATTATTGTTGGCGGCTGGTTTATTCCACCGCCGCCAAAATGAATTAAAGTATGAAATTGTTCTTGGCGGCTGGGGTATTCCGTAGGCGCCAAGAAGAATTAAGAAATGGAAATTGTTGTTGGCGGCTGGTTTATTCCACCGCCGCCAAAACGAATTAAAATATGTAGTTGTTGTTGGCGGCTAGAGCGAACCGCCGCCCCATTTAGATAAATAAAACAATTTATTGGCGGCCAATTTAACCCTTAGCCGCCAAAAATCTGTTTAATTTTAAGGATTTGCTGGTGGCTGGGATATATTTCTTGGCGGCTGGGGCAAGCCACCGCCGCCGTTAAGCAATTTCAGTGATGTAATTGATTGGCGGCCAAGTTAACCCTTAGCCGCCAAAAATTTGATTGATTTGAAGAATTTGCTTGGTGGCTGGAATTGGCGGCTAACTTAACCGGCGGCTGGAAATGGCGGCTAACTTAACCGGTGGCTACTTTTTGGCGGCGGCGGCAACTTAACCGACATGTATAGTCACTCAATTGGTACGCTGGACGTATTTTATTGAAAAATTTTTAGAAGTAATAAGAAGTATTTACAAATTTGTTTAGGGTTTAATTACCTACGAGTTTATACGTTTAAAGATTAAATTTAAATAAAAAGAAAATGTATAGGTTAAGTTATAACAAATTAGATATCTGTAATTCGCCATTAGCGCCATCTAACAACAAAAACTCAATCAATGTCGCAAAAGTTACAGTTCTCTTCATTCGCAGAAAACATTCAAAAATATACTAAGAGATGGCTATTTCACAGAAGTTTGGTATGTAACAATTACATCAAAAATATTCAAAAATAAATAAATCTTATTTCTTTGAAACTCATTAAAAATTGTATATTTCAAGGTATCTTACCTATATATTCTTCAAATATGTTTTTAAATTTTCATCTTTGATGTTGTGTTCCAAGAAGTTATAAAACCACCTTAGAATTGAGTCCTTTATGTATCCCTTCTTCATAGTCTGTAAAGAGCTCTTGCGCTAAAAATATAAAAATAATAGATAAGAATCATAAAAAGATACGATAAGTACGCACTTTCATATAAAAATGCATCACTCAGAAAAAATTATGTTTCGAATTTTGATACAATGGTGCTTTATTATTAAATATTAAGTTTGGACATTGAATAAGTATATAGTCGTTAAAGAAGTTTAACCATATGGAGATTTATGAAACAGTGCAATGTGTGTTGCCTGTATAAATATAGATAATTTTTTGCCTGTCGATTTCAGTTTTAAAAACGTCACTATAGCCCGGGGTTTAAAAAAATTATAGTTTTCTAAAAATAATGTGTAGTTCGCACGTTACCTTCTTTCACCAAGCTGTTATATTTAAGAAGATTGCCACTTTTCTCAATGTTAAAACTGATTATGAGAATGAATTTATTTCTAAACGAACATTTTGACTTATGGAATACATACTGTGTAATTGATTACTTTACAAACATTAAAAATTAAAAACTGTTTTTATGCCATCTTTAAAGGGCAGTAATAAAGCAAGGTTGCTCATATAAATTTTTTTTTATGAAAGACCCACATTATTTTTGTCAAAGAATCATCACTTACATTTTTCACACTTATTTATTTAAACCCATCATGTAAAGAATAACTATAATAAAATGATTTTATTTTACTTAAATATTATTAATAGAATACATTTTGTTTTTATAGCGCCCGGCTAATCTAAACTCTTGTGATTTCCATTTTAGTGACTTGCGCAATTTACAATGTATTAAATGTTTAACTAAATAAACATTATGTTCGTAGCATTCATTTAACCAATTCGGATAAATTTTATTTATATCGTATAATGTTAATTCAAGAATGTCTTTTTAAAATTTGTGCGCAGATTGATATGTTCTAAAATAATTAGAAAATTTTTTAACACTGTATCAACTACCTTAACTACAGTCTCATCAGGTTTCTTTAAATGAACAGTACGTTTCCTATTAGAATAATCCCTTTCTATAATTAGCAAGTTATTTCTATCGCTCATAATTGAATCACTGAGTAATTTAATGGTACAATTTTCACAGTTAAATTCACAATTTCACAATCTTTCAAAGTAACGTTCACTTCCATATTGTTATAACTTTCATTGTCTTCAGACTCTTCAATTGTCTTGCTCCAGGGCTCTTGAAATTCTGCGACCACTACGTCATCAATTTCGTTATCTATACTTCCTACAATTTCAATGTCATTAAAGTTAATATTCATTTCGGCTTTATTATCAATTTCACAGTTATCGTTTTCTGGTGGAGTTTGTAGTTTAATAAAAATGTTAAACTGCAGCGATTGTCTGAAGGCTTTTGCACTAGGATTCACACAATAACCCCTCTACTTCTAATTACAGAGAATTGATTTTGTACAGGTTCTTGATTCAACCTGATCGTTAGTAAAAATTGATAGTTTTCATTTCGAAGATCATTCCACAATTGTAATGTTGTTTGTATGGAAAGTGCAAAGCCTTTATAGCAATAAATTCTTTCTTTTATTTTACCGTTGGTTCCATAGGATCGCCATGTTTTTACCAACGATAATGTTTCTTTAAGGTAATTTTCATTTTTGGTAATTTTGTTGACTATGCGCAACAATAGGGGTTCCGAATATACAATGTTCGGCTATTTAAAATATCAAATAAATTATTAATTTTAGTTAAAAAATGCCGCCGTATGAAAAGCACTATCACTTTTAAGTTGTCCTGTTTTTACAGTGGTAGTAATTAACGCACTGACTGAATTGGAAAAAATTGTACAGCATATTTGACGCGCATCTTTTGAAAGTTATTCTGATTACGGTTTACGGCAGCTCTGGCAGTTTCTGACGATTTGTCGATTAAGTATGATTGTTCTATATCTCTCCAGCATATTTTTCCGCAGTCGTCATAATTGTCTTTTGTCATCAAATTGTTTCGCAGACTCTTAATTAAATGTGGAGTGTCATACATCCCGTATACTTATTCTTGATTGACAAAAAATATGGTTTTTCTTCTACTACACCAAAATCGTTAAAAACTGCACGGTTATTAGCACCTTGATCACAGATGATACTCGAACTTTTAGTCCTATGCTTTGTAATCGCCTAATTACTTCCAATATAAGGGTATGTAAATTACTATGTTTAATAGCAGATGATGACAAGTGATAAGCAACAGGAATCTTCCATGTTGCTATCTGTCCTCTTACTATAAACAATAGAGCTTGTGTTGCAATTTTTTTAGATCGTCCAAGATTTCAAAACCTTCAACCTGGTATTATATTCTAGATTTTTTTTTAATACTCATTTCATCAAATAAAAGTGCGCATTGTTTTTCAGCATCTGACATACCCACTACCTTTGTTTCTATTTTTTTAAATAGTTCGGTGGTGGTGCCAGTCGAAAGTTGATAAATTCTCAACCAGGAAATGATTGTCGCCTTAGACGGAAGGACAAATTTCAATTTGTTTCTCGTACAAATACAATAAAGGTGATTTATAATAAAAACTTAAGCCAGTTGTTTTTCATCTTCTTTCCACGGATGACCACGTTTATGAGCTAGCTGCATTCTTACAAAAATCCGAACACTTTTTGATTTTTACTGCTAATAAATCCAAGTTTGGAAACATGACTGAATTTACTATTTTTTCGTTTTAAACGGAAAATCGTCAGGTTTTTTGCTACATTTTTTGTTTCAATAATTTTATACGCTTCTCATAACTGGTGGAAGATTTTATCAGCTTTCGCTTTCTTTTAGGCGTTGGAGCTTCAACTATTCCCTATAATTCAATTAAATCATTATTTTTACAGAAAAATTAATAACTTTTTTAATTATAGTTATTAAGTGGCCAAAAAATATAATTATTTTTTAATCTTTCATTAAAATGTTACTTTAACGTGTTTTGAAATGAAACAATCTAAATTTACTCGCTAAAATAGAACCTTATTTTTAATAATAATTACAAATAAAAAAATAATTTCTTGAAAACTTTGCAATTAAACTGATGTTTTATGGCCATTTTAAATACATGAGAAACATTTTCCACTGCTAGAGCAAAATTAATACAATATTTGTTGTTTTCCACACTAATAATTAAGCTAGGGAGGGTAATTTACTTGATTAGTATTAATTTATTAATTTCTAGTACAATATAGGTAGACTATCTATTTATACGTTTTTGAATAGTGAATAAACCTCCCTATTTCTGTTTGTTTTAATTTACCTTTAATATGCGGATATCGTCGAAATTATTCGAATCTCGTTCAGACAAAAAGTCCTTAAATTATGGGGAAGAAGTTGTCATCCTTCCATAAACTTTATGGTTCGCGGTTTTTGTTACTTCTAAAATTTCTGGTGATTGATCTTCTTCGGTGTTGATAGTTTTATTACAAATTGGTACAACGTTACTATTAAGTCTATTTTTTATTTGTGTTCACAAAATCCTTGTCCAAAAGTGAAGCGCACAAATTCTCTTTTCTCGTAATTGTTCCACATTTATACCATAAAGAGCACTATTTCCACAGTTGTTTAACCATGAAATACACCGCGACGTGTCTTTAGGAAATCGAAAACTTATCTTGGAATTATTATTACGAGTCGATGTGCAACCAAAATATACACAAAAAGACATTGTTTAAATATCACAAAATATTGAATTAAGAACGTCCAAAATTAAGCCGAAGGTCACCAATTAAACACGCACTAATTAAAATAAATCGTAATAATCAAAATAAATCCGCAATTCAAAATCAAAGTACAAAATCAAAGCATTGAATAAGTACTTTGAAACCTTGAAATTACTTAATAACAAAACAAAATATTGAGCTAAGTACGTGACAATGCAAACATCATATAAAGAGAAATTGCCTGTTGAAGGTACCCTTACCGCGGAAGTATTAACTACATTATTGTTCTTGTAGGTATTAATTTTTTTTGGTTCGATAAGTAGGCGCAAACAATAATTGCTGCATTGTTATGTTTACGTACAAGATAATTCTGAAGTTGAAAGCTGTATCAATCAGAATGAACGACTTAAATAAGCTCAATAATTATATATTGTAATAAACAGGGAGATCGATTATGCGTGGCGTTGATTTATTCTATTAAATGACACATAAATAAATACTAGTAGCCAATTCAATATCTATTTTTTTATTGTGTAACAATGACAATAGTCAAAACCAAAGCCAACTTTACGTAGATACGGCATAAATCCTATAAAAGTGTTTTCAAACAGTTGCAGGAAACTGCCATTTACTACTCTTTTTATACAACGAAAGTTCGTAGCCCCTATACCAGAGGGCCAAAGCTCAACTGGGGCTACTGAATCTATTTCATTTCTTAACATTTGGGTTCAACTTCTTCCCCTACTACTTATTCAATGCTTTGGAAAAAAAATCAACAACAAATAATAATGTGTCGCTCCTTGCACAGCAGCTGATGTCTCAGGTTGTCTAAATTTTCAGCAACTTTGGCTAATGTTTGCAGTGTATGGTCTTGCATGATCCTAGTTCTGAAACAGGATTGATGGGCGTTCGATGTCTCTGGGATAAACACAAAAGGTGATCTTCATCTGATAGCAATCACACCGAATCATCACATCAGGTGTTGAAGCTGTGTGACTTTTTCAACAAACTGGAGATTTCCAAAACCTAAATTCGTATTAAAGACAATTTCGTTTCACTGATGTAGCCCAAAGAATGAAAATTGTTGCCATCGACACCAGATGGTCAAGAGTTCTAGTTCAATCTACAGCAACTGAGCTTGTAGTTTGAAGTCAGTCATGACCACTGGTACTTCTCTGAAGTCTTCCAGCGGGATGATGTTGTCTCATATCCTATTCTAACAACGCAGACCAAATTTATGAAATGATAGTGCAGTTACAATTGACTCTTCTTCCAAATGCATTAAAGAAAAACCTGCTTACTTCATACCAATAATTCGAGCTCTACCAAAATCAGAAACATAAAATAATTTCAACATTGACATTGTTAGCTACCATAGCAAACAAATAACAACAGCTGACATGATTTAACGAAAAGTGTGATCATTTCCTTCTAAGCTTTGGAGCAACATTTGATCAACATAGTAAAAGACTTGGGTGTTTTTTTTGATACTCAGATAACTTTTAATTACCACGTTAACAATACCATAAACCGTTCAAATAAATTACTTGGATTTATAAAAAGAAATAGTAAAGACTTTTCATATATGGTGGTTAAAGTTCTTTATTGCTCTTTGGTTTGTTCTGTGCTTCAGTATAGAGTGGTAGTGTGGTTTCCTTATTACATAACTCACATTGAAAAAAATTGAGAAAGTTCAAAATAAATGTTTAAGATATATTGCTTATAAAATGCATCGTCCTATTGGTGAATACTCTTATACAGAAATTAGAGAAATTTTACATTTACCTACTTTAGAAGAAAGGCGAAATATTTGTGATTTATTATTCTTATTTAAAATACTTACTGAAAGTTGTGTTTGGCGATTGTTAACATAGCTGTGGTACTTTGTTGCTCCGATATAAAAGTCGAACTTCGGCCATATCGAGCTACATAAGGCACAAGTGTTAACTAGTGTAGGAATTAATACAAAGTGAAATAACAAGAGAAGCAAAGAAAATCAAATTACAAGACCGATTAGTGAGTAAATCCACTAATAAATAATTGTAGTTGAGGTTAAGGGAAATAAAAATAAGGACGAGAATTGTATGCAATAAAGATAAGAGATAGCGGAAATTGAATATAAATACGTGTAGGAATTACGCCAAATTCGCTAGAGTAGGCAACACACCATACGTAGAAGTATTGAGGATAAAGGAATAATCCTTAATTAATTCATTAAATAATAACATGTAAAGAAGTGAGGAACCTCCGAGACGTAGAGTCGGGTGTCAACCTTAGCGTGAGTGTTAAAGAAACAATATGGAGAAAATTAAAGGAATGTTCCAAATAATACAGGTAAGATTACAAGGGATGGAATCGAAGCTAGAGCAAATAACTGCAGACTTAAATATAACCAAACAGAAAAATATTCAACTGAAGCAAGAAGTGGTTAAACAGGGGAAAAGAATAGATTTTTAGAGAAAGAAATCAGAAAGAATAATATTATAATAAAGGGAGTAAGTGATGAACGAGAGAAAAATAGCGTAGCTATGGATAAAATCTCAACTGTGCTAGATAAGATAGGAATAGACATAGATAAAGAGAAGGATTTAGGAGACGTAAGACGATTGAGGGCATTTAGAACAGGGGGAAAAGACCGATACTTATTAAACTTGTGAAGTATGATAAGAAGATGGCAATATTAGAAAATGCAAAAAATCTAAAAGATGTAGACATTTGGATTAATGAGGACTACCCCAAAGAAATACAAGAAGAACGGAAACAATTACTCCCAAAAATGAAAGAGGCGAGACAGAAAGGATACAAGGCGGGAATGAAATACAATAAATTACTGATAAACAATAAACTATTTGGAATTGAAGATAAAGATACTATAACACAATATTTGAAGACTGCAAAAACGAAGAAAACAATAGATACAAAAGATCAATTAGTGAAAGATCTCCGGAAGAAGACCCGCTAGCAGCCCAATTGAAAAAGATAACAAGAACTAGCAGGCCAAAAACTAAATGGGAGGGAGGAGGACGGATACATGGAGGACGACAAAGGCAATGTACAAGGAAATGATAACATAGAAAAAAAATGGAAATAATAATAATAATAATGTTTATTGCCCAACAGACCAAATCCTATTATAGGACAATACAATAAACAACAAAAATTTATAATACGGTATAAAGTAAAGTTAAATTACTAAGATAATAAATCTAAGGTATGTATGTACTAAATTCAAGAACTTAATTCTAAAAATGCGCATATAATAAAGTGTAAGGACGAAAAATGTATATCACACTGTCCAGAGATTAAGTTAAACAATTTACAAGTTGTATGAAGAGGTGATTTAGCAAGCATATTTGTACGTGGGGTAGAACAATAAAAAAGTAACATTGCTACGAAGAGGTAGAGACGGTACATGAAAATTCAATAATGAAATTAAGTCAGCACAATCAATTTTATTGTGCAATAAATTGTAAAGAAATTTTACATTTATAATACCCGTCTGTTTTCCAAAGATTGCACTTTGAATCGATTTAGAAACATAGTATGATTACAACCTACTTCCGGATATATTCCAACACACCGATATGATAAAAACTTTAAAAATTTTCTTTGAACAGCTTCCAAATCGTCAATTTGCTTTTTATAATATGGATTCCACACAGTAGAACCATATTCAAGCTTGCATCTCACCAACGAAAAGTATAATACTTTCAATGCGTGAATATTATAGAAGGTACGAGCATTACGTATTAAGAAACCGAGCATCTTTACATCAGAGGAAATAATATCATCTATATGTTGTCTAAAAGTAAGTTTGATGTCAAAAAGTATAACTAAATCTTTAGTAACGGTAAATATAGCAAGATAGGAACATGGAATATCAAGAGCTTAAGAGGTAGAGAAGAAGAACTGATTATGGAATTTGAAAGGGCAGGATTAGAAATGAAAGAAAATTAGAAATAGGAAAAGAGATACGGCAAGATAGAAAGAAACAAATAAAGAAAAGCAAGGAAACAATCAAAATATATAAACTGAGGGAGAAAGAAATAGCAAAAGATATGAGAAAAAAGTAGAGAGAGAAGTAAGAAATATCATGAGAGAAATAAAAATAAAGACGTGGAAGAAATGTGGAAGACATTCAAAAGAATAATTACAGAAACAGCCAAAAACGTATGTGAAACATTCAAAGAAAATACACTTAAAAAACAAACTGCATGGTGGACAGAGGAAGTTAACCGACAAGTCAAACAAAAAACACTAAAGTGGCAAAAGTACTTAAACAACAAAGTTGAGAAAAACTATGAAGAATACAAGAAGCAAAGAATAAAAGTGAAAAACTTAATAAGAGAATCTAAGCAAAAATTATTGGCGGAGTTTCGAGACAAGCTTGAAGAGAACAGCAAAGGAAATCAAAAATTATTTTTCAAAGTCCTAAAAAGTCTCAGAAACAAGAAGGAAATAAATAGTTTAACAATTAAAAACGAAGAAGGAAAACCTTTAAGAAACGAATTTGAAGTCGTGAAACGATGGAAAGAATAATTTCAGAAGCTGCACGAAACAGAAACAGGAAAAGAAATAGAAATGAGACAAGAAGTAGAAGAAGAAACAATAAACCGAATGGAAGAAGGGATAGAACACCAACAGAATGAAATAGAAATAGAAGAATTTATAGAAGTGATAAAAGAATTGAAAAACGGTAAGACACCAGGTAGTGATGGAATATCGGCAGAAATGATTAAAAATATGGGGAAAAGTGGAACACAGTTATTACTAAAAATATTCAATGAAGTTTAGAAGCAGGAGAAAATACCGAAGGAATGGGAGATCGGTTTAATACTACCGATTTTTAAAAAAGGAGATACGACGGTCTGTGATAACTACCGTGGAATAACATTACTGAGTACCATAATGAAACTTTTCGAAAAAATATTAGAAAAAAGGCTACGGAAAGAAGTGGAAGAAACGCTATCACAAGTACAAAATAGATTCAGGAAAGATAGGAGCCCACAGGACCACGTCTTTACAATTAAAGAAATTACCAGCAGAATGTTGGCTAGCTCTAGATGTGTGTACCTAACGTTCATGGATATGGAAAAGGCGTTCGATCGGGCACCGAGAAAAAAAATATGGGAATCCCTGAAAGAAAAAAATGTGAACATTAAGTTAGCTAGAGTCATTAAGTGCCTGTACCAAAATACGAGAAACAAAGTCATAAGAAGAATGCGGAGTCGGAAATATTTTATACAAAAGAAGGGGTCACACAAGGAAGCAGTTTAAGCCCACTGTTATTTATTATATTTATGGACCAAATAATCAAAAGTGCTAAAATGAAATCAAAATCTATATACGTAGGGAACAAAAATTTGAAAAAGGTATAAATCTCAGAGTGCGTGTTTGCTGATGATATTGTGTTAAAACCGGAGTGAGAAGGATTTAAAACATAACTTGAAAGTGTGGAACGAAATTTTAAAACCACGGGATGACAATGAATAAATCCAAAACTAAATCAATGGTAATATCGAGAGACAGAAAAGAAATCAGAGTTAAGGTAGATGAAGAACCCATAGAACAAGTGTCCAGTTATCAATACTTGGGAGTAACCTTAGAAGAGACAGGAAATCAAGGAACAGAGGTGAATAGTAGGATAGAAAAAGCAAATAAAGTTTATTATGCTATAAGCAAAGGAATTATTAATAAAAGAGAAATTACAAAAACGACAAAGATGAAGGTGTTTAAGGCAATATATAGACCAATTCTTACTTATGGATGTGAGTCATGGGTCCTTACAGAAAGAGAAAAGAGTTATTACAGCTGCAAAGATGAGATATTTGAGGAGAGTTAAAGGAGTAACAAGAAGAGACAGAATTAGGAGCAAAGAGATACGAGAAGAACTAAATATAGAATCGGTAGAAGAATATATTGAACGAAGGCAACTTGGATGGTGGGGACACCTGCAAAGGATGGACAGCGGTACTCAAACCAAACGGATCTGGGAATCAAAGGTGGCGGGCAAGAAAAAACGAGGAAGACCAAAGCAAACGTGGAACAAAACAATGGGAAAGATACTATCAAAGAAAGGAAAGACATGGGCGGAGGCAAAGAAACTTGCGGAGGATAGAAAGAGTTGGAAAAAGTTTATACAGAACTGAGTAGAAAGTGGACAAATAAGACTGTAAACCATATTAAATGGTTAAAATGAAAGAGTTGTTAAATGTGTTGTAAATGTAAATGTATCCTTACACCCATACTGGGTAAATAAGGAAATGATTATATGTATATATATATATATATATATATATATATATATCATAATTAAAATACTTACTAACCGGGTTGTGTGCCCAAATTTATTAAAATTAGTTATGTTTAGAATTCCTTCAAGAACCACTCGAAATTTTGAGTTGTTTATGGTACCATATCATGCCACTAACTATGGTTTAAATAACACCTTAACTCGTATTTCTAAAACTGGCAACAAATTTGGAAATAAGGGAATTTCATGTGTACCTCCATAAATAAATTTAAACGTTTATCTAAATCATTTGTTTGCACTAGTGTCAATAAATTATGATTAATATTATTTAATACTAAGGAATTTTCATTACTGTTGTTATTGTACTGTATTGGGGTTACCCCGTTTGTAAATAAATAAACAAAGTTTCGAATTCGTAGCATTATTTTCTCTATATGATGCATTTTGTATGAAAGTGTGAATATACAGGGTGTTGCTATATTCGGTCGATAACGCTCTATCCCAGAGACGTCTCGTAAATTGGTCAATTTTGATATAGGAACATGAACCCTTAAACGACTTAGTTGCTGAGATACAGAGTGTTGAAAATTTAAAATAAAAAATAAAACTTTGCAATAAATCAAAAATGCTTTTAAAATTTTTTTTCAAATTTGGAGACCAATATGCTCTTTAAGAAAAAGTCATATTTTGACATAAACTAACTTTTTCAAAAATGTAAGCAGATGCGCTATAAGGATTAGTAACCACTTTTTACCCTTCTATTTTGACGCCACTGAGCAAATAGTATTTTTTTTTTTTTTTAATATCTATTCATTTTTGGTAGAAAAATTAATAACATTTTATGGTGCTAAAATGAACGGTCTTGAATATATTTGCTTCTAAACAAAAGTTTGCATGTACTGACATATTCCAAATTATTATGTGCAGGCAATTTGTCCTTCGGCGTTTTGCTAAATAATTTGCTTCAATCTATACTATTAATTCGATTTGGAATAAAGGCTATGCGTAAATTGTTCAAGAAGTAATACACACTATTTTTGTACTTAATTTCTAAGACCAATTGCGGTAGTTACTGCAATTTAATGAAAATAAAAATCACAATAATGCAAAAGCTATCAGAATTTATTCAAAATTAAAAAAATAGCTAACAACAAGAAAAACAGCTAATAGATTTATAGGTAAAAACACAGGTGTAAAAAGTAGAAAGACTTACAGCCTCTTACCAAAACTTTCAGTCAGTTTCTTCAGATGCAAATCCTAATGTTTGAAAAGTATATAATTTCGATTATGCAAGTAAATTGAGGAATTGTATTCAGCCCTATTCCTAACTTTAAATAAAATCGAATAATTACAGGTTTACGATATGTGGATAGGGAAACCAATTACGAACAACTTCTATTCGATCGCTTGACTTCTATTCGATCTACAAGTTAGGAAATAGAGCTGATTAGATCTGAGAATCTCAGCTCATATGAATAACAAATAATCTGCATTCCCGTGTCTAACTGAATCTTATCTCAAGAACTATTCGCTTTCTGGGCTTGGCGTCAAGTACTACTACTTGGAAAAAAGGCAAGTTAAAAGATCCCACAGATTTTTTTAAGTGAGTCATTAAAAAAGAACGTATTCAGAACTGAGTCACCCTGAAGTAAACTGAAACTATCTAAAATTTGTGCAAAAATAATGCAACTTTAATGACGAAGATGTTGCATTAAGTAACTATAATAACAAAAGAAACATAATAAATAACCTCAGATTAGGTAATCCTGGTAAACTATCTGCTATACAACAACTTTCAGTATTCAAAAACGTTAAAATTTTTGAAATTGAAACAATCTGTGATTATGGGTTAAATTAGTATTTCCGTACTAGCGCTACTAATAAACTAGTGAATTATCATTTCAAAACTAGTAGGTATCTAAGAACCAACAGAAGTCGGTAAAATTTACTTTTTTCTTCTAAAAATGATAACTAGATAACATTTCTAGTACAAAAAAAATTACCAAATTTAAAAGGTTTGCCAATTTACTGCTAGATTGCGCTACTTGTATTCAAAATTCGGCAACTTACAATGTTCAATTTAGAATTAACTTTTCCGATTTTTAAAATCGTGCAAAGCTCAAAATATAACAATCATCAACAAAACATATTTTAATTTAAATATTAATTTTAAAATTAATCTATTAGTATTCATTCCATGCAATTAGAAACCAAAAGAGTAAAATACATTTTAATCTCTAATTTTAATAATAATCGAATACTAATATTGCCATTCCCATTATAATTTACTTCTAATCAGTTTGTGGAAGTTAAAGATTGTTTTAAAAAAACTTACCTATATTCAGAACTAACACACTTCTGATTCTGCCAGAGGCTTCAGTCTGTTTTGAAGGCGAATTCAAGCTCATTATTATTTTGAATACCATCTCCGACGACCAAGTTTAATTGAAAATGCGAACACCAATCCACCACCATGCTTTTGCTCGTACTAAAACTATTATTAGTATTAGTGATTTGTAAAGACATTATACAGAGTGCTTCACGGTGAGTAATCTATTAGACGTTATGGTGAAATTACAAATAAATTGAAACTGAAAATTTGCGTACAAGGCGGTTCAGAGAAGCTATATTTAATAAAAATAATATCTCGGTTGCAGCACTTCCTGTTATACCGGAAGTTGACTCCACCTTCCTTATTTTAAATAATATGTTATGTTTTTTATGGAAGATTCGAATTCTACTCGATATTTTAAGACAACTTTCAATAACATTTACTAACTCTAAAATTAATGTTTCTTAAGTTCGATGTTAACAAATATTACACAAAAACTAATCCAACTTTGAAAAATATCTCAACTTATATTTTTCTTATCGCCTCGGTTCTCTGTTCACGTTGCGAAAATCGACCTGTTTTCAAATTCGTCTCGCATTAAAATGGCTCGAGATATTTTCGTTTCGAGTTTACGAAAACGAGAGCATTTTCGAAGCACCGAACCGATACAGAAAAAGTTTATTTAAGAAAAACGTACGTTTTGTGCCCCTGTCGCATAATCTTAACTTCATTTTTCTTATCACCTCGGTTCTCTGTTTACGATTGCTAGGATAGAGGGACAAGCACACCCAGTACTGAGCCAGTGTTAAGTATAACGCGGCGTGCTAATGCATGTTAGGTAGCACGGGAACGTGGTAACATTGTTATCACATCCTCGGCTGATACGTAATGGCTAAAATGTGCGGTTTTTGAGTTATTTCAAGTTATTTCAAAAATGATTAATTTATTATAAATATCGAATACAGTGTGCCATGATTGTTAAATTTGTCAAAAAAATCAAAAAATAACGAAATAATTAAAACAAGATACGAGAACCTAATAAACTCCCAACGTTAGGTGGAAATATTAAAGACGATAGTAACCATTTTTTGGACAATTTACCTCTGTTAAAATTTACAAGTTCTTGGTATCTACACTGCTCACTCTACAGGGGAGGTTCAAACATACTAAACCGATTTGAAGATAGGTGGATTCCACTAAGCGGTGCTTGGTTGTGACCAGCTAAAAGTAGATTTCACCCCACTGCAGAATTTAATGATAATTTGAACTGTTTTAATCTTATTGTCATATATTGAGGTGGTTTACAGTTTTCTAGTAAGGCCCATTAAAGTGGGGTTGTGATGGTATTATAGTTTTGGTAGGTATTGTTACGTTAATTAAATTTGATTCTGACACACGACGTACAATCTGCTGAAGAGGTTTATCACTTTTCCTTAGCAATTTTTTAATTGCTTGCATGTAGTTTTCAAAAGGAAAAGCCAAAAAGTAATCTAATGGTTGCTTTAGGTACTTTACATCGTTCTTAATCAGTCAATGCAGAAAGCTTTATTCTATAGAATGTTAAAGTATCAATGTTCGCAGTTTTGTATTTTATATTCTACAAAATATCAAAGTCCAAAATCGCAGCTGTTAATAGCATAAACTATGGTTTTAATTAAATATCTTCTAACACAAAAAGATATATATATATATAATATATATAATATATTCAGGTTATGGATATTATAAGAGACAAATTCTGGCCCATAAATTTCTAATGCTGAATTTACAAAATATTTGCAAAGATTACCAGCATACTGAAGTAGATCCTCATTGCTATGGAATGCATCGCTACACATAATTGAAGTAGCAACATGAAGTGCCAAAAATTTAAGAAATATTTGTTTTTTAAGAACAACAGGTCCTGTGTACAAATCAAAAGCCTAAATTCATTTGCTTTATACCTCACACATTCTTGTAATTTCCTAGTTCCAAAACTCAAAAGGTATATATTCCCGTAAAATATACAGATGGTTCGATATTGAATCAATTTGCCTGTAAGACATTTTGTAAGATGGTTTTCCTATAATCCAGCCATAATTCTTATCAAGCAGTAATTTCTTCGTAATGCCAAGACATAATAAATGCATATAGTCTAAAGGTACTTGCTTGATAATGTCAAATTTTGGCAATTCAGTAATAATCAATTTTCATCAAAATTCTCCTATCTTGATGTTAATGAAGACGGCAAATTTTTACTCTAAAATAAACTTTTTTGATAGTGAATCTAAATTTAAAATACATCTCAAAAGAGAGTTACCAAATTGTGATGCATTGTTTTATAAAAACTATTATTAATCAATTTTCAATGATCTTTTTTTTATTCTTATTGCTTTTCTATACATTTAAGTCTATTATTATTATTATTCTTTCCCATAAGTTTAACACTTAATTTGTAAAATAGAATTGTACACTTATTTTATGTAAAATATTTGTATTATTGGGTTTTCCGTAAATATATATTATTATTATAATAATTGAATTACCAAGATGGTACTCTTCATCAAACTGTTGGCGAAATTCCAAGTCTGTTCTTTTACTAATAGTATCGTACTTGGAAAGCATAATACATGATTAATTCTTTCCCCTTCATTTTTCATTTCATTTTGCAGGCGCATCGCAGATAAGCACTTTTATACAAAATTTGTATTTTACATTATTAATTTCTAACCATCAACGTTTACGGCTATTTCAAAAACTGCATTTTCTGACAAGTTGCAAGAATACTATTAAGTGTGTTTTGTATACTGACAGCAATACCAAAATAATAAAATGATCCAGGTTTAACCTTCAGCAAAGTTACATTTTTTGGAGTGTGCAACAAAGTTCTAGGATCCTTTGGTAAATTATGCAGTGACTCAAGGTCCCGAATATTTCTCAAGATGTTTAAGAGTTTCTTTGAGAAACATTGTCTGCGATTGCCCATGATGATAATTCATGAAATAAATTATTACTAAATGAAGTTTCAGAATTAATGTTATGGTTAGTCTGACAATAATTGTCGGAATCTGTTTCAGAAGATAAATTAAGTTCTCTTTCAGAATCTAAAATGTTTTCTAAATTACACAAAGAAGTATTATCAAATCTATTATCAAAATGAGGTTCTCTTTCAGCAGTACAATCCACTTGAGATGTATTATCAGTGTCGGTTACATTCTTTATATGCTGGTTCAGTATATCAATCGGCACTTTAGACAAGGTATTCATTTGTCTCAGAATTTATCAATGACATAGCATCATTGCCATGTTTCAACAGAATTCTATTAAAATGTCTTTTAGTTTTAAACTTTGGCATGGTATTCTGAATACAATACAGAATAGAATTAGTCAAGCTTTCAGAAACGGTCACTTTCTATTTCGTGCTAATTGTGATCATACAATTCAATGTATAATCTGAATTACATATTATAATGCTATACTCATTGATAATAATTGACTTTAACTGATGTGATCTAAAATCGTGAAGACAAAGTAGTCGTGGACTCATAAACAATTCAATTCTTACCTAAAAAGACGCCTGCAGTGGCTTCACACACGGTAACTACAAATACCTTCAAACTTTTAAAGAATTCAAAAATGTAGATGGTAGGATGATCCTATAATCAAAAATATCTTATAGCTTGTGTAAAACAGGTACCTCATACTTTTACCTTATAGAAGTAAGTACGTATTTCACTTCAAACAGTTTATTGCACAATATACAATACACATAAAAACAACAGACATAACCTGTACAACACAGCGTTCCCGGCAGTTGGCAATGTTGCCGTGCCATTGTACTAAACAAAACGATTAGATTAGACTTTGTATTGTTGGGAATTATTAAAAATAAATGAAATAAATTGTTAAAAATCATGTATAGCAGTAAAATTATGTTAAAACCTATTCACTATGTCACCCTCTAATTTCATACCATAAACCGGAAAAATTACATTAAAATCTAGTAATAATGTGTCGATCGGCAACACAGCTAGTAGTTGTAGTAAACAGACGCAAATGGTCATCAGTTGGCGCTAAATATAGGGTACAAAACAAAACAAAAGTACAATCTGAATTACAAAATAATTATTAAACATTGCAATAGAGTATTTCAGAATGCTGTCAAATAAATTTCGAGATGGCGAAGATGGGGCATACAGTTTGTTTACATTTAGTTATTAAAGAAAGTTCATCTTTACTAACGTTTTACAAAGAAAATAAAGGCTGACGGTGGAAAGTGAATAAAATGCCAGCATTTTGTTGCTTTGTGCGTTGTGAAAGTCGCTGTAAAAGCGATAATGTAAAGTTTTACCCATTTCTGAAGTGCTTATACTTTAAACATAAAGACAGTTCAATGAATTATCTAAAGTGCGAAGGCAAAAGTGGATAAATGCAATTACAAGAAACATTCTTTGAGAATGCTGGACCTATAAATATCAGTTATTTTCTAATCAAAAGTAACTTCAAACATAATAAACCTAGTGTTCGGACTACAATGATATGTTCGGTTCCTTCTACAGCACCAAGTACATTTTTTTGTATGGTTCATTTGTTGTTGGATGTAAAAACTATGTGTTAATACTAAGTAACTTATAATATCCATTGCAGTAACAGGGTGAAATGCTTCGCTATCAAATTTTATGCTATTTTCGTTTAACTCATAAGGATCAACATTATTTACAAGACGTATTTTATTTTTGTATCGTATCCGTCAAAAACATTTCTCCTAAAATCAGAAGAGAATGGATTATTTACTACATGTATTTTTGATTAATAACAATAAGTATTGGACATTTAAGTGTCGACTCGTGTAACTTTAGTTGGCTATAATTATCGAAGGATCAACTTATGTAACTGCTTTTATACATCTGTCTGTGATTGATTGATAACATTTATTACAAATATGTAGATACATTGTACATACCTTTAGTTTAATTTAAAAAATTTAATCTTTTACTTCATTTTTTCCTCTGCTGCCTACTTCAACTACTGCAAATACGTACTATGCGTTTTTGTATAATTATTACATTCAAATACTAAAACCTCGGTAATCTTAAGTGGCAACTTTTTTTCTAAATTAATAACAGATTGTAAAATTCTACTCACAACTACATTTTCTACAAAATCTATTGCTTAACGAAAATAAGATCAGGGAATTATTTACATTTATTCCTCTTACTACCTACAGTTAATTTTCAATGAGAAAACTTTATGTTCCTAATATGTGTGCCTAAGCAGTTATAAATAAAAGCTATATAAATACAGTAAGTACAAAAGTTTTACATGGACAATTACTTTAAATAAAAAACGCAAGTATGTTCTTCTATACTCAAATATCCAATTAATTTATCTTCTAAAACTCAGTACGATTAAACTTAGTACAAAATATAAGAAAAAACTATTTTATTTGTGAATACAAATTTTAATAATGTAATAAATGTTAATAGACAATTTAAAAATTGAAATTTAAATGTTAGTAAATTTGAATTTAGATGTTTGTATGCCCCATCTTCTCCATCTTAGGTCACGTGTTCTGAAATACTCTATTAAAGAACTAAAACGTTCTAACTAATATAAATATACTATAATATACTTGAAACATTTTTCGAACATTCTATGAATGTGCAAATAAATGTTTTCTGAATATTATATGGGTAATATTTATTGCATGTGTAATGAACATTAGGGATGTGAATTCAATATTATGAATGCCTTTTGCATATTCTATGAATATTAAGTGTTATGTGGGTTGTCTCGAAATAATGTTTAAAGAAACGAATTTCAGGCAAAATAATAAAAAGATGTAAATGCATTGACAACTTGTTTTCACGCAGACTATACTCTAGAAATGACTGTACCTACGCCATTGTTACTATTGGAGAAAGCGTTTACCGCTGCCATTTTAAAAATTAGTTGTCACATTTTCCGGTGCCTTGTAGTCGTTACAAAGTTCTCTGTGCTTATTTGTTAAAAATTTAGGATTAATTTCCTTCGCATCGTGGAATATTTACAATTTTCTAATAATGGTTGATTACAGCAAATGGTCAAACATCGAGGTAAGTACCTATTATTATATTTTGTAAACTCAAGTTAAATTGTTCAACAAATTTAAATATAAGCGTAGATTAAAACAATCGTTGCTATGCTTATTACTTAGATACTATCTAGTCTTATTCTACAAATAAACTTAATCGAGTTTGGTAAAAGATTTTACATTGAATGATGTATTAATTAGCTACAGTGAAGTTTAATAAATTTGCTCGCTTTCACTATAAATACTTTCATTATCTGATGGAGTCAGCATTTACTGTAAATTCAGGTTAACTTTAAAAAACCTTAGTTACAATTTAATTATAATGAAATTTATAAATAAATAATTACTCTCCTTTCATTTTCACTGTAAATCCTTTCATCATCCGATGAGGCAGCGTTTACTGTAAATTATAAGTTTTCACCTTCTTCATCGAGTAGTGCATCATGTTGCCACATTTCTTCTGCTAAAATGATTAGATTTAGATTAGATTAGATTAAATTCATCGACTGCTTTCTATTTGGCTCACGCACGTCAACCCTTTGGGCTTATTGTACTGTCGGATGTATCAGGTTGAGAGGGCGACCTCTGTGTCTTTTACTAGGCTTGCTATGTTTCCTATCAACTTGTGGTTTTCAATAGAGTTTAGACTCCATCCTAGTTGGTGTCTTCTACGTTCTAGTGCGGGGCATTTAAAGAGGATATGATAAGCTGTTTCATCGTCCTCTTGACAAAGTCTGCAGGCAGGTTCACCTCTGTAGGTGTTGATCCTGCGCATGATGGTTCTGAAGGCTCCATTGCTTGTTAAAAGACTGACAACATGCTTAATTTGGGTTCTGTTCAATCTTAGTAGGGCTTTGGTGGTCTGTGGGTTAGGAGTATCTAGCAATCTTTTGCAGTGTGTGGCTTGTGTGCTATTTCTCCAATTCCACTGATGTGTATTGTTAACCCATTCATTTATTATTGAGCGGGCTTGGTTTTTTAAAATGCATAGACCAGGCTCCGGGCCGGTCATTTCTTCGCGGGCTGCTTCTTTTGCAAGCTGGTCTGCTTTTTCATTTCCTTCTATTCCTTGATGTCCTGGAATCCAGCATAATCTTACTATTCTCTTGGCCTAGGGTTTGAAGTATGAGTTTACATTCTTTGTTGTTTTTATTATGCAACTTCTTTTCGATGCCTATGTTGGCGCAAATGTTTATTGCATGCAATTCAGCTTGAAAGATGTTGCACATTTTACCTAGACTGACTCTTTCGTTGGTTCTAGGGTTAGTGCTATATACACTTGAGCCAGATCCCTCTTCACACTTAGATCCATCAGTATAGAAGATAATGTTCTTGTTTGTTGGGGTTGGTAGTTGGGCCGAATCCCAACTAATGTGAACTGTAAAGTTCTTATCAAAGATAAATTCTTTGGTTATTTGGTCAGAGCCCATCTCGAGTATTGGAATGCTGATTTTTGATATGATCTTGCCATGTCCTAGATTGTTAGCAGTGTTCATCCAGTGACCAGTGCTTTGTAATCTGTAGGCTGTCATCCTAGCTTCTCTTTTCAGGAAAGTCTGTAGAGATGGCAGGTTTAAAATGGCGTTCAGTGCTAAACCAGAGGTGCCTTTAAAGGCTCCGGTGGTGCACCTACATGCCAGATATTGAATTCTGCTAATTTTTTGAATAGCAGTGGTTTGTGTTATTTTGGGCCACCAGGTGATTATTGCGTATGAGATTATTGGTCGAACTATGGTTTTGTATAGCCAGAGGGTCAATTCCGGTTTGAGCCCCCATGTACTACCTACAGCCCTTTTCCCAATAACTAAGGCATGTATACATCTGGTGATTGTCCTGTCTAGGTGGGGTTTCCATGTTAGTTTGGAGTCGATGGTCAAGCCTAAATACTTGACCTCGTTCTCCCACTTGACATTTGCATCAAACAGTTTTACGTTAGTCCTGTTTGTTTTGTTCCTTCTACGGTGAAGGCGACGAGAGTGGCTTTGCTTGGGTTAATTCTAAGATTATTTTCCGTCCACCACTTCTCGGTTGTCTCTAGTGCTTTTTTCATTGCATTGTCTACTATTCCTTGGTATTTACCTTGGATCAGTATGACAATATCATCAGCTTAACCTTGAGTGTAATAACCTTTGTTGTTCAATTGGATTAGCAGTTCATCGACTGTGAGGCACTAATTGATGTAGGGCAGTATCACATGATTTACCTGTTTGGTACGCATGTTGATATTTATGGATAGGGTAGGCCTTAAGGGCTTCTTCTCTCCAATGTCTGTCTACTAATCTTTCTAGCGTTTTGAGAAGGAATGATGTTAGACTGATAGATCTGTAAGATTTGGCTTCCACGTAGCTGTTCTTACCTGGTTTTGGGATAAATACCACCTTAGTCACTCTCCAGGCTTGCGGAATGTAGGCCAGAGCTAGACTTGCTTGAAACAGGTCTTTTAGTGGATTAAGTAGTATTTCTATCCCTTTTTTAGCATTATCGGTTGAATGCCATCATTACCAGCAGATTTGAAGGGACTGAAGAGGGTGAGTGCCCACTTTATCCTTTCCTTGCTGGCAATTTTCTTTGCTGTTTCCCAGTCCACCTTCTCTGGGGTGTATCTGGATTCTGGCTGATTTGGTTGTTCCACTGCTCCAGGTAGATGAGTTTTTATTAGTAGAGATAATGTCTCATCCTCCGTTCTAGTGTATTCTCCATTCTCCTTTTTAAGGGTGCCTACGAGATTCGAGGCTTTTTTGGAGATGATTTTGTGGAGTCTAGCTGTAGAACGCGTGGTTTCCACTTCTTGGCAAAAGTTTTTCCAGGCTGCTACTTTGGCTGCCTTAATCTTTTTGCCATAGTCCGTGAGGGCTTTATGGTAGCTCTCCCAGTTTTTTGTGATTTTAGCCCTGTTGAATAGACGTCTGACTTCTTGTCTCGTCTTTTCCAGTTCTTTATTCCACCAGTTAGTTTGTTTTTGGCTTTTGTCTGACTTGGGTTTACCAGAGGGCAGCTACTCTGAAATGAGTCAATCATGGCCTCTTTTAACCGGTCAGCGTTGAAGTCTAAAACTGCTCTGTTTGGAGATCTAAACTGGTGATTTTTTAGCTTATCTTGTAAGCTTTGTTTATATTGTTCCCAGTCTGTCTTCTTTGGGTTATAGTATGCTTTTTGGCTTACTTCCCGTTGAGACAGTTCGAAACTAATATAGTTATGGTCAGATAGTGATGGTTCGTCTAAGACTCGCCATTCGTTCACTGACTGACTGATTCCCATATTTATTATGGTGATATCTATTACTTTATGTCTGTTAGCGTTGTAGAAGGTTGGGGTGTTACCTTCGTTAACTACTACCAAATTGTTAGTAAGGATAAATTCTAAAAGTGACTCACCCCTTGCGTTGCAGTCTGAGCTGCCCCACGTGGTGTGGTGCGCGTTGGCGTCACATCCAAGGATGAGGTCTAGATCATTTTGTGCAGCGAATGATACTAGTTTTTCCACCTCTTCGCAGGATCTAAGGAATTTGATGGAAGGTAAACTGAACTTAAGATAGTTTGGTTATTTCCTTCTACACCAGTCCTTTCTATTTTTTATTGTTGTGTTGTCCCTAGAACAATTCCATTAGTGGTATAAAATCTAGGTTATTTCTTTTGGCATCACCTAAAACCACAGATTTGTCCCTTGATTGTCCATGGTTCCTGGATGAGCGCCAGGTCTATGTCATCTGCAAGTAGCTTCCTGCTTAGGTTAGCAGCAGCTGCCTTGCAGTAGTGTAGATTAATTTGGAGGACTCTCAGGCGTTTCCTTCCTATCTTTAGTGCGGATAAGGAAAGTGACTCTGTTGAGGCCTAAGTGCGCAACACAGTTGATAGACTGAAGTGCTAGTTTTGCACTATCGGCAATCATAACTGTGAACGTTCTGCCGCCATCTTGTAGGGATTGACGTTCAGTATCCTCCACGCTTCGGTTTGTAGATCGACCTTGCGTTTGTTTTGATTCCTGATCAGTCGGAGAATTACTTCGGGTTTTTGTTTATCGTACCACTTCGGCACGTTAAACGGCAGAGTTTAGTACTTTTGCCCGTTCTTTTTACTTCTAGCTTGGCGTTAGTCCACGGGCGCAGCTTAGGTACCTGCTCATTCAACCAGTGTTTCGTGAGTTCGTCCTTGCATGCAACCACGTAGGCACCTGCTTCGAAGTAGTGGCTGGTGAAAAGTGGGGTTTTCTCTTCTTCTTCCATCTTGAAGATGAGATCAATCAGGCTGTCTCTGACTAGGTCTCCTTGATCCTTTGTCAGTTTGACATCTGGGTATTTGGCGGGATAGATGGCCATCTTCACCGAAGTAGTTGCCTCAGCGAAATCGAGTTTACTTTGAGCGCTTTCGTTGGATGAGGACGGCTTGTCCATCTGTCGCCTGGGCTTCTTTTTGTTTTCTGCAGGGGAGGGGTTAGAGTCTTCGGAACGTTGTCTCTTGTTCCCCACCTAAACTGTAGAGGTTCCTGGTTTGGAAGTTGGATCTTCGGCCTTCTTCTTCTCCAGTTTTTGCTTCCACTTTGCCTAGTTGGTTGGCTATGTCTTCACTCTATGCGCCCTCATCCTGCTCGGGGACTGTCCTTGACTAGGTGTTTGGACTGTCGACTGCAGGAGAGGTGCTAGTGGTTGTTGTTGTTGTCGCGGTTATTGTAGTCTGTGCTGCAGTAACCGGACGAGGTAAAGTCACCATCATTGCGTCGTCTTCCTCCACGCATCTCTTTGGCCGGTTCCCCGCCGTGAGATTTAGGATTTTTATTGAGGTTTACTCCTCATGAACCAGGCAACTAAGGCAATACCAGGAATGGTATTTCAGTTATTGATGACAATAACTGGCACCGTAGACCCCAGAGTGCAGTCCCTTGGCCACAACACGACAACCGGGATGGGGGATAGATAGTAAGAAAGGAATACTCCTTAGCCCTTGGATAACCTAATAGCGTCGGGAGTTGAAGAAACAAGAGTGAAGAGATTGGCCAAGGTTGGCCGTAGGTAACTATATAGAAAAAAGGGGTTTGACCTTTCAGACTAGTTGAAGCAAGATCAAGACCCAGCTAGGATCGACTCGGGATTGCCGCTTCCCGTACTGACAAATGTCAGTTCCTGAAGTCCCGTACTCATCAGCCGTCATAGACGTTGCCCAGGGTCCACCGCGTGGAGGTGAGTATCGGTGTCGAGCAAAAGAGAGGCTACTGATGTCGCAAAGCTTCATCATATATTACGCTTCACTGCTCTTTCGAACCCCTAAAAAAATGATTAACATGTTGACAGTGTTTGTTCCAATCTGTTGCATTTAGCTCTGAAAATGCACGTTTCACAATGTCGTCTATTTCCCAACTACTATCAACGTTATTCGTAGAAATCTTATGTTTCACTAAACTCCATATTAAGGGGATGCTAGCGAGGATATTTATTTTAGAAACAAAAATATATAGATGTATTTACAAATGCAATTACATCAATTTGTAGGCATTTTAATTATGAAGACCGATATCATAAACAAATTTAGAAATTTTCGTCCTGCTAAAAAATTAAAAAAATTACTCAGGTATTTTTGACCTGATTTTAATGAACTAAGCAAATTATAATTGTCCATAATAGTACAAAGACCGCTATTATAATAAAAAAATGATGATTTTTTTTTATTAATAATAATCATACTTAGAGAAAACTTAGGGGTTAGTTTTTGCTTGGTTCAAAACCAAAATAACACTTATTGGCGGCGGTGAAAGGGCTTTTTTATGTTATTTAAGTTTTTCACTCTTTTCATCAGTTCAAAATTATGAGTAAAAAACAATTCGAGACTCACTATGAATTATGATGATAACGGTCCATTAGGATTTTCGGAATTATTTAAGCTTATCTAAGAATCAATTAAGTTTAACGATGCGTGATAAGCAGATAGTATATATAAGCTTCCCGTTGTTTTTATTTTTAGTATCGGTATCGCTGATGATAACAGCTTTAGCTGTTGAAACACGTGTCCGAGTCAAGTTTTTGGTGCAGTTTTTGGTGTTTTTCTGTTGGTTAATAGATGCAGTTGGTGTTCCTTTCCTTTGAGCGAAGGGTATATTTTTGGTTTGTAGCCACTTTTGTATCTCTAATTTTCTCCAGCTAGAAGACGGCATCCGTTCCACAAGACGAGAATGATATGGTGCATTATCCATCACGATTATAGATGGCTCGCTTAACTTTTGGTAGTAACTGCTCCTTTAACCACTTTTCGAAAACTGTTGCATCCATATTGTCATGATAATCTGATGACTTTGATTTTGGTGGCAAATATTAAACTTGCATCTTCAATGAAACCACTTGAATTACCATCTTTTCCCAGTTGAAGAACACTGTGTATTCTTCACAGACTTTGGAGTATCGTCCTGCCAAGACCTTTTCACTGACCCTTTATTAAATATCCATCTATAAACACGACCGGTAGAGGCGATTCTTTTTGCATATTGTGTATATAATTTTTTAAAAATCGTACTCTTGCGAATGCCACATCTTTTTTTTTCGCAAAGTGCTCTGCGGTTGCATTCTTTTTATGTTTAAATCCAATGCTTCGTAAAATATTACGTATAGTTGGTAGTGATGCTTCCAATAATCCCTTATCATGCAATACATTTTTAACTCTTTGCAACGTGACATGTTCCTTTTTCGCGTACATGTCATGAACAGTATCTCTTATTGTATGTTTTAATGGTTCGGACATGTCTCTAGTTTTAGGCTTTTACAGGATCTTTTAATCCTTGTTGGTAATGGAGTACCCGTTCGTTTACTCAAAATAGTTTTCCTTATTGTTTTCTCACAAACTTTTAGAGCACTACACGTTCTTTTTATCACTGCTTCAACATTTTCCAAAATAGCAAAATTATCTCTTTCTCGGCAGAAGTATTCGTATACGTTACAAATTAGTTCTTGACTACGTTCGTTTAAAAACTTTCCGGGCATTTTTAATTTTTTTTAAGTACGATGTACGTATCTAAACGTATTATAAGTAACTAAACAAAATTACTTCCTTTGTTAGATTTATATTATTTATAATTACCTACTAAATACACGTAATTAACTAATAGAGAAAGTTATACTGGAATAACATATCTAATAGGTACCTAATCTATTGTTAATTGTGTACGTAGGATACTTGAGTAAGTTTAATGTTTATATAATTATAATTATTTTAATGTTTGCTGCAACAATAGCTTTATTCATATTTTAAATAAATGATTCTTTCTTTAATTCGTTTGTTTAAAAGTAGATATACAGGTTACTTACCTGCATAACATTTATGTGGTATGATTTGAGAAAAATAAAAATAAAATTTGTAGTACCACTGGATCATCATAACTTGCGGTCGATATTTGTAAGTAGGTGCAACGTACCGCTTTATAATGCCGGCTTTTCTAATACAGGTACTTAAATGGAAAATCCATTTCAACGTAGGATGTATGTGTTAGTTCACCGCCCGCAGCGCTAACAAACATTCTATATATCTTTTGTCTTCTTTATACAATACGTGTAACAAAGACCAAAGTATATTCGTACGTATTAGCAGAATATATGCGCTAATCTGAAAACGGACTTCTTACATTTTATGTACTATAGTTGTGAAAACAAAAGAACTGCTGCTTTGAATGTTTAGACAGTAAATAGTTATTTACGTAACATGTACGGAAACAGATGCTTTCGGGAATGAGTGCCGGGAGAAAATGAAACAATAAGTTGGATTAAGGAAATGCTGAAGGAAATAAGAGAAATTAAAATTAATCAAGGAAAGGTAAATGACGAAATAAGAGAAGTGAGCCAGGAGTTGAAGAAGTTGAACGAAAAACTACAAGAGAAATGTAAGAAATTAGAAGATAAAGTGGATAAGTTAGAGAAAAGAGTGGAGGTTTTAGAAAAAGAGAAACGAAGAAAAAATGTAATAGTGAGAGGAGTGGAAGTACGAGGAGACAAAAAAGAGATGCAAAAACAAGTAGAAGAATGGATAAAAGAAAAGATGGGAGTGAAAGTAAAAACAGAAGAAGCGGTAGAAATAAAAAAAGGAGTTATATTGGTTAAAATGAGTAATATGGAAGATAAAATAAAAGTATTAAGGAATAAACGAAAATTGATGGGAACAAAAATTTACGTGGATGAAGATATGACATTGAAGGAAAGAGAGGTACAAATGAGAATAAGACAGGAGGCAAAAATGTTGCAGCAAGAAGGAAAGAGAGTCAAAATAGGATTTGGAAAGATATGGATGGAAGGAGAAGAAAGAAGATGGATAGAAGCAGAGGGAAAGATAAAAAAATGGATGTCAAAAAACTAAAATTAGGGAGTGGGGAAAAGACGGAAGGGAAGCGGGTGGGGAATAGTGGGCAAAGTTTATTACAAAAGAAAAAAATAATAGAATAGTTTTTTGAAATGTAGCGGGAATTAAAAATGGGGGGGCACAATTTTGGAATTATATTAAGGGGTTCAATATGGTAAGGATGGAAGAAGAGGAATGGAAAGAGCGAATGCCGGAGGAGTTTGTTTGGGAAATCCAATACGCGGAAAGAACAAAAAGAGAGGGGGGCGAAGGGAGGAATAATAACAGGAGTTAGAAAAGAGTGGAAGAAAGAATCAGAGGGAGCAATAAAAACTAGAATAAAGACAGAAAAAGAAAAGAGGTTTGAGATAATTACGGTATATGGAAGGGAAATAGACATACAAAGAGAATAATAGAAGAGTTATTAGAAGAAGAGGAGGAGGGAAAATAATTATAGGAGGAGATTTTAACGCAAAAACAGAAGAGGGGGCAATAATGATGGAGGGAAAAGTGAAAAAAAGGAGTTCGATGGATAAAAAAGTAAATGAACAGGGAAAGATATTGTGTCCAGTGTACAGTGTGTTCAAGATAAGGATGAACAGCATAGGGATCTCGGAAACTGTGAGAGATACAGAGTCGGTTAAATTTGGAAAAGTGCCCACTCGAGGGATCGACATTTTGCTGTTGAAATACTCGTTGAGTTTGGCTTACTTTCGGAGATATTTGAAAAAAACCGAAATTGTACCATTTCGTATTCATTCTATTCTGAAGTTATTCGAAATTTTTTTTTTTTTTTTTTTTTTTTTTTTTTTTTTTTTTTTTTTTTTTTTTTTTTTTTTTTTTTTTTTTTTTTTTTTTTTTTTTTTTTTTTTTCTTTTTTTTTTTTTATAACACAAATAACCATATTATGTAGTACATCGTTGAATTCGTAATGGAAAATGCTTTCTTATACGGAGTGTACTTTTTTCGAGTGCCATAAGAAAAAATAAAGTTAATGCTGGTTTCTTGACAACGAAACGTTGTAGTAAAAATTCGTGAATGCCATCTTGTAGAGCAGAAAGAGTGGCAATGACAAAGTGCATTAAGTTTTTTGGTAACTTTTCGAATAACTTCAGAATATAATGAAAACGAAATGGAACAATTTCGATTTTTTCGAATATCTCTGGAAGTAAGCCGAACTTAACGAGTTTCTCAACAGCAAAATGTTGATCCTTCGAGTAGGCAACTTTTTGCAAAATTTAACCGACTCTGTATCTCTCACGGTTTCCGAGATCCCTATGCTGTTCATTCTTATCTTGGACACGCTGTATAGGAGAAATAGGAGAATCAGTCATAGACTACGTAATAATAAATGAAGAAAGAGATAGAACACGGCAAAACGCAGACAGCAATACAATGTTTTTAATAATTGAGACGAAGTTATGTAATTAATAGGTATAGTTTGTTAATGATTATTTATTATCAATTCATATCTACAATTTGATTTAGTCGAAACAGAAAAATTTGCATTTTTAAAAAAAGTTTGAAAACTTTTGAAAGATTTGTAATTAAAAACTTGTTCATCTAGGATGGATGCATTATTATTTAAAATTTTATATATTTTAAGTCAAAAATAATGAAGTTACACGACTTCAAACTCTCCTTTTGTAAAATAAGTGCAAAAAACAACCCGTTTCTTGTTTTATTTATATAAATAACTGCCGATGAAGTACACCCACAAATTTGACATTTATTGACAGCTAGTAGGTACAAGGTGCTTACAACATACATGTTAAATTTATAAACAATCGAGCGCCAAATAAAAAAATTGTAACATTCTAATCAGGTGCCTTGCTTTTTGAAATCGCTAGTAATTGTAATTTAATTATCCGCCCATTACCTACTAATAATGTAAATTCAAACACAAAAAGAAAGTATGTTTTAAAATATCTATTAAATACTTTTAATTTATTACCTACTAAAACTATTTTTATGATATTCTAATTTAATCTATATATTAATTATAATCCCAACTTTCATAATTACCTATTAAATACATATGTAACTACATAAAGAAAAATCATCCGAAAAAGCAACCGATGACGCCAAGGTCAATAGAGAATTATTTTGGGTAAATTGTTATTTACCCAAGGTAATAAGTACAAGCATTGAGTGATAAACAATGGTAGGTATTACCTATAGAAGCATTGAATAGAAGTAAACTTGTCTTTGTTGTTTATTTGCTAGCGTCTCCTTAACTCAATATGATTAAGTTCACTGTAAAGTCGTTATGTTACTTTATTTTTATTTAAATAAAATTCGGTGAAATCAAAAACACAATTTTATTGATACTGATTGGATTACATACGTTCGAACATGGTTTGAATACAACCACAGTTGGTACAACCATGGATGCTCGATTCTTTAATGAAATTTTACACGTTTACATTCACAATGATAAGGTGGTAATTGAATAACGTTGAGACCATGTTGTTTGAGAAATTCATCTACATAGTATGTTTTCGTATAATTGAATTTCTAATCACAATTATTAATTCGGCTTTCCGTATATCGTTTGTAGTACCAGTATTTTCCAGCCATTGTCTAATATTTTCTATGCAAGCTGCTTGTGCTGGTGGTTTATTTATTTGTACACTATGATATGGTGCATTATCCATTATAACAATACAATTAGGGAAGCAAGTTAAGGATTAGTTGTTTTTCCATCCATTGCATAAAATTGTTGTGATTCATGTCTCATGATAGTCCTCAGGTTCATCTTCGGATTGCCAACACTTGATTACCCCATGTGAGGGATGGATACATGTTTCATCCAAATATGTAATAGGTTTCTTGTTGTCTCCGAAAGCATCGTTTTGTTGTAACTGTCGTAAATAACGAGAACGCCAAGCAATAGTCAGCAATTGTTTAGCACCTCTTTTTTTCTGCTTCGAGATTTACTACTTGCTGCAGTTGCAAGTTCAGTTCCCTTTGCCAAAGGAATAGTGTACACACCAGCAGTTTTCTGTTTGTCGAAGAACTCAATAACATTTCTAAAAATGTTCCTGGATTTGGAATGCACAGTTTTCTTCGATGGAATAGTCATGAAGATAAACAATAGCTACAACAATATCAAATGTTAATTACATCTTACAAAAGCCACTCAAAACATTAACAAAATACATTTTACAATACCTACTAATTGTTTTGAAGGTTATGTTACATAAAGTTGCATTTACTACAAAAATAAGTATAAGCACGCACCTTGTTTCGAAATACTGTATAAAGAGATGAATTTCAGGTAAAATAGTAAAAAGATGTAAATGCAATTGACAACTTCGACGTTTTTACGACTACTGTACTTGGTTGTTGCTATTGGACGAAACTTTTACCGCTGCCAATAAGTTGGCATATTTTCTTGTTCGTTGTAGAGAGTCACAGAAAGGGATGCTTATATGTTTGTTAAATTAGTTAATTTCATTAAAAATTTAGGGTCAATTGGAACACTTCCTTAGAATAATTACCATTTTCTAATCACAATGGTCGATTATAGCAAATTGTCAGATATTGAACAAAGTAAATTTTGTAGGTTAAGTTGTTAAACAAATTTTTACATTGAATAATGTAGGTATTTATGAAGATTTCAGATGACGAAGATGAAACTCATCCTAACATAGACACACCGTCTTTGTTCCAATGGCGGCATCAAGCTCGTTTGGACCGTATGGAAGAACAGAAAAATGCAATTGAGCAAGCCAACAAGAAAGAACAGGAACATAAGGAAAAAGTAGCTGAAGCAACAAAGAAATTAGAAGAAGCAAAAAAAAGCGGCAGTGCCGATATTGAAACATTACAAGAATTGTTAAATGAATTGGAACGGGAAGGTGCAAAAATTAAACAAGACCGTGAAAAGTTGGAGCAAAAGGAAAAGGTGTGTAATGTACATATAATACGTTCTGAATTGTTTTAAAAACTTTCTTATAGAAAACTCCTTGGAATGTTGATACGATTTGTAAGGATGGTTATTCAAAAACTACTATAAATAAAGAAACACCGAACCCTAAAGAAGAAAATTTAACTGATGAAGCACGAATGGAAAAGTTTGTGAATGATTACGAAGAAAAACTCAAACAGTATGGTATGCTTAGCGGTTACGCAGACTCAAGACAGTTTTTAAAAACGCACAATTACTTAGTTTGTGAGGATACTGCTAATTTTCTTGTGATATGGTGTATAAGTTTACAAATGGAAGGGGTAAGTTTTCCCTTATGTGGAAGCATTATATCACTTATTGTATTATCGAGCAAACAAGAACCCAGGAAAATACGTGAATTAGTTTAACCCAGCAGCTAAAGTTTATTTTTAAACTGTCTTGACGGTACTTTCTGAATTCTAAGATCACTAATAGATTACTTAACATTTTAGAAAACAATTATATTAAAAGTTTAACACTTTCTGTACGTTCTTACACATTTGTTAGTATCTGATGTGGAGTTCTTCGCGAACCGCTTGTTTTGCTTTTTTTAATAAATACTAAACTTATTTGTCCATGTTCTTTACATCATACTTATCTATTAATCCAATAAGATTTCGTTATTTTTACAGAAATTTGAATTAATGGCCCACGTTGCACATCAAACCGTTTGCATGCAGTTTATATTGGAATTAGGGAAAGAGTTACAATATGATCCTAAGGATTTTTTAGATCGATTCTTTGCTAAAATTCGTGACGAATCCGAGTACAAAGCTACGTTTGACGACGAATTACGACAATTTATAGAAATAATTAAAAAACGGGCCGCAGAAAAATATGCAGAAGCTGTAAAAGTAGGTGTGCATATGTATAAACACGTTGTGAATTTAAACACTTCTTGATTATAGAAAGCTGAAGAAGATGATCGAAGTCAACGTTTAGGGCCCGGCGGTTTAGATCCGGTTGAAGTTTTTGAATCGCTACCCGAAGAAATTAAACAATGTTTCGAAACTCAAAACGTTGCGTTATTACAGGAAACTATTGGTAAAATGGATGAAAACGATGCTCGTTATCTCAAGAAGCGCTGCGTTGATGCTGGGTTATGGATAACTGATGCCGATTCTGCCAAATCCTAAACACAAGATTGTTGTCTGCTGCCATATTCCTAAAGTCTGCTTCGATAATAAAGTGTATGTTATTTTGTTCCATATTTTGAATACCGCGTAGAGTTAACCGTAAGCAAATGTGTACAAAGTACAAACGAACATATAGCGATTAGAACCAAATGGATCGATATGTAAACAAAATTCTCGTTAACTTTAATAAAATTTTATTATCGCAAAGTTAAATATAATTTACCTGTTGTATTATTAATTTCGGAGGAATTATTTATTAATAATTACGTAGTAACTACTTTCTATATAAAAATGTCAGGGTGTGGTATTTGTGCTAAATCCTTAACTTCAAACAAAATGAAGTTAATCTGTAATAAATGTAACGAAGAGTTTCACGCTGCATGCCTGAAAATGAGTAAGGCAGACATTGACTGTATAAAAAGTGACGATCTTGTGTGGAGATGTAAAAAATGTGCAGAAATAAGAAGAAAAAGTATGCGAACTGGATATGAAATAGATGAAGGTAAATTAACGTTGTAAGATGTTCTAGCAGCGATAAATGATCTTAAAACAGAACCTAAAAGTTATGAAACTAATGTTAATGACACGTTTGAAAATGTAAATGAAAAATTGATGGAACATCAAAACACATTTCTAGAAGAATAAAAAAACTGAAAAATATTACAGAATTATAGAAAACCTTCTGCTTGAAAATAAAACTTTAAAAGACAAAGTTAACAAACTTGAAAATCGAATAGAAGATATGGAACAATATTCCAAAAATAACTCACTGGAAATTCATGGAATACCAAAAGAAGTCAATGAGAATGTATTATGTGGTCAAAGCCGTTGGAAACGTGTTGGATTTAAAAATTACAGATGATATGATTGATGCATGCCCCAGAATGGGAAAAAATCGGAAAAACAGCCCTCCAGGGATAATTGTTAAATTTGTACGTTATCTCGACAAAGAAGGATTTTTTGCGAAAAAGACGAATAAAAAGAAATTTCAATTTGAGTGACATCAACAAACCCGGAGACGCGCTCATTTATGTAAACGAGTCATTGTCGCCTGAACGCTGCAGACACAAAAAGAATACGCCTTTTTGTGGGTAAGAAACGGAAAAATCTTTCTTAGAAAAGAACAAAGTGCTCCTGTAATTATTATTACTAGAGCAGAAGACTTATCCCAAAGAGCAATTTAAGCTGTTATAACAAGCCTGCTTCAAGCTTGTCTATAAACACTGCAAAGATTGTCATAGGCTTGTTGATGTAAATGTTGTAAGGTTATGGAAAGCTTGTGTCAAGGTTCCTAGTTGACACATGACAAGATTGTACAATAACCTTACAACTCAAGCCTGCAGCAAGCTTGTTAATAACGGTTAATTTAAGGTTGTCAATACCAATGGTATAAACTTGTAAAAAGCTTGCTTCAAGCATGTGCGTGACAGCTGTAAAGCTTGTCATAGGTTTGTTGATGACATAGTGCAAGTTTGTGACAAGTTTGCTTCAAGGTATCAAAAGCTAATAATTGAAAGATGCATCAAGCTGGTCAATAGAGGCTAATGCAAAGGTTATCTATGTTAATTGTACAAGTTAAATAAATATATAAAAGATTTCAATTTAAAATATATTACAGAAGGATACATTTAAAATACATAATAAAATAAAAATAAACACATAGGTATATGTATATTTATGAATTATGGACCTGCATACGGGCAGAGCTAAGATAATAAAATAAAGATTATTAGAATAAAATATTATTTGTTTAAGGAAAGTGCGTATGTGCGTACCTGAAAGGAAATATATACAAGCTTGCGGATTTTATACGCGCGGGAAAATTTAAGACACGTGTACTACCACAGTACGGTAAATAGTCAGACAAATACAATAAAATATCTAGGAATAATATTAAATCAAAAATTAAATTAGAAAAATCACATAATTAATTTGAAAACTACAATAACGTTATGAGATACTCTATTTTTTAAAGAAAATTTGCGGAGAAGCTATTCTAAAAATTCTTTACTTTTCACTGGTACATAGTAAGTTACTTTATTGTCTATCTGTTTGGGTAGGAACTTATGACTCCAGCCTAAAACCGATTTATGTATTTACAAAAATGTTTTTTGAGGCTAATGACCAGAAAATGTAAAATAGAACCAGCTTACCCTCTGCTTTTTCATGAGGAATTCTTGCTCTGAAACACTTATTTGTTTTCAAAGTTTTAAAACTGTTTTATATTATGAGTGGTAACTTGCCAAAAAATACAAATAAATATGTTAATACACTTAGAAACAAAGAAGTATATAATGTACCAAGACCAAATTTATCGTTTTTTTCAAAAATGCTATGTTTTTTAGAACCATAAATATTTAACAACTTACCCATAGAAATAACAAGGAAAAAAGTTTAAATTATTTTTCTAATAAACTAAAGAAATTGCTTTTGTCCTTTAAAACAATTGATTTTTAGTGAATATACAGATATAATACAAGTTTGCAAAATGCAAATTTTATTTTACGGCAGCAGTACTGCAAGTAAACGACGATTAAGAAATGTGTTCTTATGGAATACGCTGGTAATGGATTAGAAGAAAGAAGACAATTAACGTAAGTACTTTTCGTTTCTTCAGAAGCTTCCGCGATGGTTAAATTCGTGTGCGTGAACTTAAATTAGGGTAGGTCGCGTAAAGTAGGTTAAGTTGTGTAATAAGTTGTTGGCGTTCTACTTTTATGGACCCCATTATGTAGTAGATTTAGGCGCGCGATAGCGGCAGGAATGTTAGTATTATAGGTAACGTATACAAATAGGTCTAGGACCCCAGGCATTCACCCGTGTATTTGTTTTTTTTAATTTAATAGAGAGAACTGTTAGTAATGATTTATCTCTTTTATTACTGCAAGTGTTTGCTTTTCTCCCTATTTTTTAGTGAGCATTTGTCTAAACAATTAAAAGATTAGGGTGGCGCCTGACAACACCGATTATACTTCTTTTAAGGACCCTTTTAGCCCTCAATAAGGTAAGTGAGAGACTCATCCTTACTTACACCCTCCCGTATAGTTAGCCGGCACCTTCGTTTGCTACGAAATTGATTGTGATTTCAGTTTTGTGGCGTAACAATGTACTCGGACCAATTGCCGAACTAGATGTATGCCTTGAAAGATTTGGCTTTGGTGATCCCAGATGTATCGATGCTTTGGCTGCAACACTTATACTTCTATCCGACATCGTCACCCTATTCATTATTTTTGAAAACTGGGTTAATGTCTGAAAATCCTGCATCCTCGCTTGGGTTTGAATGGTAGGATTGTCCATCGCGTCAATGATGTAATTTATTAAATCTTCTTCGCTTAAATTTAATTTATTTCCCAACAATATCTTATCATGGTAGTATACCGAAAACTTCTCATTCTTGCGCCACGTTCGGGATTCAAACTTCCGCATCAATGTAATTCTATCTTCTCTCGTTTTAAAGATACACTCCAATTCATACTTTAAATCCGCAAAGGCTAAACTTGCGTGACTTGCTTTTGAGTGGTACCATCTTAAGGCAGTGCTTACTAGTTTGCCTACTACAATAACAGTCATAATTTCATCAGGCACACTATATGTGTTCTGTACAATGTCGATACGACTAAACCAATTGTCTATATCTTCACCTTCATTCCCTCCAAATGTGGGTATTAGGGCACTAATTTCAGAGTTTTTAAAACGTACGGATGATGAATCAACAGCATGGCTTTGAGGTGAACAATTTTGTATATTCGTTTTTTGGACGGCTTTTATCGTGGCCTCAATTAACTCCTGTACAGAAATATGCTGGCTTTCTTCTGTCATCGTATTCGATAAATTCATCATCGCATTTAAGGTGCGTAACGACCGGAATTCAAAATGGCTGTTCGTGTGAATGGTGTTATCGAATTATTTATAATCCGTTATAATCCAATCAATCAATCCTTTTCGTTTTCTTTACAATCCCACTTCTGATGCTGTAGTAGGTGTAGAACGATCGCCAATGCGCAACCATCCACCTCAATAAACTCAACTAATAATAGGTAATAATATATTTCAACGACCAAAACAATACAATACATGTAACGACATAACCGAAAAACCAACACTGCCACTTCAGAATATATAAACGTAAAAGTAACTAACTCATACCAACACACTAAATAGCTACATCTATGCTCCACAAACGTAAATACTGCGTGGCAAATTTAAATTTAATTTGTCAGAATGCCACTCGAGATTTTTTACACAACATTTAAAACATCAAAACGAAGGTGTATACAAATTTTGAGAGATCGACCTCAAAATTCTGAGAGAAAGCATTATTTTGCTGGGCTAGTACGGATCATAAAATTCATGTCGACAACAGCAGTGTCGACGTGTCTACCCAATTTTTGTAGTGTATAAATTCTTCATCAATTCCTTCATGCTATATTTTTTCTGCGTATTCCAAGGCTGAACCATATCCAAAATTTTTGTTGAGTTGACTGTGTCGAGCAATCACATTAATCGATATAATGTGGACACGGCTTAAAAGATAATGAAAAATTTTAACAAACACCGAGGCTGTTTTTTCAAATTGTTGTAAATATGATTAGCAATGCTCGATATATTACGTCTTATCAAAGTTGGTTTTTAATTCCAGATGTTAAAACCTAAATAGAGTCAGGAAAATAAAAGTGGATTGCTTTTAATTAAGATCTTATTAAATTTTATTGTGTATTAAATTGTTGGTTTTTTATAGAATCGCCAAGTTTCAGGGTAGTATTATTTCAGAATTTTTGTATTGGGCGTTAATTTAATTTTTCACAAATTCAATGGTTTTGAGTTCAGTGTATTTTTTTATCGATCAAACTTGATTTGAATTAATTAATTGTGATATGAGGTCGTTTTAAATAAATAGCCCTTTGTAGAGAATTTAACGTTTTAATTTATTTTATCTAACTAACAACGCCCTCGCGACTGTCATTTATATTATTGCCACACTGTTGCCAAACTTAAATTTTTATTATAAAATGTAATATAAATTTCATCATTAATATTTAACACACCCCCTTAATGATTAAATTTATATCTCCTTGACATAAGAAAATAATATGTACTTATTCTAAGCCTAAATCTTTACAAAACTCTTGGAATAAAGGTTTACCCAAAGGTTTGGTAAAAAGATCCGCAACTTGTTTTTTAGTGTTTAAATACTCAACGGTTATTTCCTTTTGTTTAACTTTATCACGAACAAAATGGTATCTGATATCTACATGTTTCAATCTTTTATGAAATTCTGGATTTTTTGAAACTTTTATTGCCGATTGATTGTCTTCGTATAACGTTACACATTTACAGTTAATCTCTAAATGAAAATCCTGCGTTAAATGTTTAATCCAAGAAGCCTCGCTAGCTGCCAAACTTAGAGCTATATACTCAGCTTCGGTCGAAGACAGAGCCACTGATGATTGTTTACGTGACGCCCACGAAACAGTGTTTCCAAACACTTTAAACACATATCCTGCAGTAGATTTTCTATCTAAACAGTCTCCTGCCCAATCCGCATCCGAATATCCTATGATAGAATTACTATCATCTGTTGAATATTTAAACACCAAACTGTAATTCAATGTACCTTGAACATATCGTAAAACTCGCTTTAAACATTTCCACAATTCAAAACTAGAACAGGTTTGATATCTACTTAAAATACTAATAGAAATGCATAAGTCAGGTCGCGTACATAACATTGCATACATTAATGACCCAATCAAAGCTCTACATTTTTGTTCAATCTCTAAATTTTCCGAGGTTTCGAATTTTAACATTTCGTGCTTAAAATTTGAATCCATTGGGGTACTGATTTGTTTACAATCTTGCATGTCAAACTTTATCAAAAGGTTCTTAAGTATAAAGATTGATTTATGGATATTTGATTCTTTTCTACATCTTGGTTAATAACCATACCTAAAAAATGTTTAACTCTCCCTAAATCCTTCATTTTAAAATTTGCATGCAAAACCTCTTTAACCTTTTTGTACCTCATTTTCATTCGTTCCTGCTAATAAAACATCATCAACATACAATAACACATACATTTTCCAGTTATCTGTCTCGTTGACATATAAACAATATTCATATTTTGACCTTACAAAATTTATTTTAGACATAAGATTATTAAATGTATCGTTCCATTTCTTTGGAGAACATTTAAGACCGTACAGAGATTTTCTTAGTTTGAATGTAGTCCCTTCTTTATCTTTAAAACCTTTTGGGATGCTTATAAATATATCTTCATCTAACTTTCCGTTTAAGAAGGCACTACATACATCTAATTGATAAATTGTTATTTTTAACTGATTACACACAGACAAAAAAATTCTCACTGACGATAATTTTGCGACAGGACTATAAATATCTAAATCTGACATACTCACTTGTTGAAAGCCTCTTGCAACTAACCTGGCTTTGTATGTTGTCACGCTATCTGCTTCATCTCTTTTCTTCTTGAAAACCCATTTACATTCGATTACTTTTAAGCCAATTGTATTTTCCTCTTTCATCCATGTATTGTTTTCTTCTAACGCTTTCATTTCCACTTCCATTGCCTGTATCCAAAATCTCGAGTCGTTACTTGATATAGCCTCTTCATAAGTCTTCGGGTCTCCATTGTCTTCATATAACGTCAGAAAACTTGTTTCGTAATCTTCTAGTTTACTTGGCCGCTTTATAGACTGCCTCAGATTATATCTAACATCTTCATTTCTAAGTATGTTGCCTTCAACACTTGTTTCTTCTTCTTCTTCCGTATCATTTTCTTGGGCTTCTTCAACGTTACTTTCTAGGTCAACTGTTTCTTCTGTCTCTTCTATGATTTCCATGTCTGGTAACATATTTTCATTGAGCTTTTGTGTCTCTAACTTTTCAGAAGCATCCGACCTTTTCTTTATAAAGATGACATCTCTTCTAAGTTCGACTTTATTTTCATTTAGAAACAATATTCTGTAACCTTTGACATTTTCTCCATAACCAACGAATATACCTTCCTTATTTTTAGGATCCCACTTAAGACGAATTTCTTTGGGTACGTGAGCCGAAACTTTGTCACCAAATACTTTTAAGTCGTTTAAAGATGCCGGTTTCTGATACCAGATTTCATAAGGCGATTTTGTTTCCACTGAACTCGTACCAGTCTTATTTAAAACAAAAGCAGCAGTGTTTACTGCTTCTGCCCATAAATTTTTGTCCATTCCTTTTATCATACATCGTGCGGCTTCTACCAGAGTCCGAATTTCCCGTTCGGCCCTTCCGTTCTGTTGAGGAGTGTATGTAACAGACCGCTGATGAGTGATCCCATGACGTTCTAACAACATTTTAACTTCAGCATTTACGAACTCCAAACCGTTATCTGATCTAAACGTTTTTAACTTCTTACCCGTTTCTCTTTCGGCTTTCACTATAAAGTTTTCAATGTTCGTTTTCACTTCAGATTTGTGTTTCATGAAATAAACTCGACGATATGATGAATAATCATCTTTAATCACCAGAAAGTATCGCGAACCGCCTAAAGATGTAACTTCCATTGGTCCGCAAACGTCAGCATGCACCAAGTTTAAAACTTCATTTGCTCTTGAACTACTTCTTTTGAAAGGTTTCCTCTGTTGTTTCCCAGTTAAACACTTTTCACACATGAAATTTTCGGTGTCATCAATGTACTTAATGTTTCTCGTTTTCAAAAAGTCTTTTACATGATTTAAATTTTGATGAACTAATCGATCATGCCACATGCTTAAAGTTTCAATATTTTTCACTAAACGACAATCAGAGTTGTTTCGTTCATTTTGCTCCTCTTCGGAAACTTGATTTTCTTTTGCTACTTTACATTGTAAATATTCTATTTGGGTGAACTCCATTTTATAAAGTTTATTTATTCGCACTGCAACTGCTCGTACTTTTCCATTTGCATCAATAAACTCACATTTTTTGCTGTCCGATCTCATTGAATATCCTTTGTCTAAGGCACATCCGACAGAAAATAAATTGAATTTTAATTTGGGTACATACAGCACGTTTGATAATGTTGTCTTTATGAGCTTACTACCATTAAAGGAATTTAATATTATGCATCCGATACCTCTAACGTCTAAGATTGTTCCATCCCCAATTTTAACTTTTGCAGTACTTTGTTGTTCGACAAGGTTTTCGAATAAATTTTTGTCCCAGCACATGTGTTCACTAGCCCCTGTATCTAAACACCAGTCACTTGATGACATTTCCATTGAGCTTCCTATAAAAGCATTTAAGGTTGGTGAATTTTCTCTTTTATTTTTCTTTTCCTCCTTGAACCAACAGTCTTCTATTTTATGACCAATCTTTCTGCAATACACACACCTTTTTATTTCTCTTCTTTTATTGCAATATTTTGCTACATGTCCAACTTTTGGCAATTGAAACATTTACTTTGACTTCCTTTTTCATACGTTTGTTGTGTTTTAAACCGATTACAATTACTAGCTAAAGCTGTAGACTTAAATCTTTCTTCTTCCAACAACAATCTTGAAGTCAATTCCGCAAGAGTTTGCTTTTCCATAGGTGCGGACTCCCAAGCAGACCTGAAGTGCTTGTACTTTTCTGGCAGTGCCATTAATATTTTGTCATAACCATTTTTTCTGAAATCTCCTCACCTGCTTGTTTCAATTTATTTTAATCTCTTCAATCTGGGATATGTACATTGCCACTGAATCATTCATAAATTCGAGGGTAAAGAATTTTTGTTGCAGTAAATGCACACTTACAACGGATTCTTTTTCGTAAACCGATCTTAATTTCGTCCACATTTGATTCGAACTGTTGCATGAAAGTATGTGGGTTAATGGCCCTTGTTCCATTCGCGTTACTATCAACTCTTGAGCCTTAGCATCGTCTTTATCCCATTTTTCCATTTCATCACCTACCGATGGTCTTGTCTTTTCACCAGTCACGATATTTATTAATCCTCTTCCTTTTAGTATTACCGAAATTTGAAACCGCCATATTATCCAATTTTCGCCATTTAATTTAAGCATAGGAATTTGGGCGTGGTCCATTTTACTTTTTATTTAAAAAACTTTTTAATTTTTCGGCGACTACACTAACGACTATTTAAAAACAAGCACAATGCCTGAGCCCATAACCTGTGATATAAGGTCGTTTTAAATAAATAGCCCTTTGTAGAGAATTTAACGTTTTAATTTATTTTATCTAACTAACAACGCCCTCGCGACTGTCATTTATATTATTGCCACACTGTTGCCAAACTTAAATTTTTATTATAAAATGTAATATAAATTTCATCATTAATATTTAACATTAATCAATGTGTCTTGTTGAATTACTAATTGGTATTGTTTTAGTATGAGAAATGAAATCGTTTGGGTTTTAATTATGATGACATTTAAAATGACAAGAAGAGACCTGAGGTCTAAAAATTGAGGCATTCAGGTAATATGTATTTTTTCTTATTTACAAATTATATGTACATTTTTGTTAATTATAACATTGAAGGGTCGTGTAATCGCATTTTAAGAATTTGAAAACATAATTAAAATTAATTTTTTTTATTTAAATATTTTACGTAATTTTATAAGTATATATTTATTTATATTACTCTTAATTTTTGAATTTTTGCATTTGTAACCATGGAAAAATGTTTTCAGAGGTTTATCACAGGAATTTAAGATGGTTTTTAATCTGCGTTTTAATTTTGACACTAACAAAACCAAGTAGAAAACTAAAACCTCAACTCTATTTATATCTTTATTTAAATCATTTTATATTAATCTAATTAAGAAAACTAATATCCTGTATAAAATGTGTCATTTTGAGGAGAGGTTATTTTATTATAAACTCGTCTTAAGAAAACGATTTTAAAAATTATGGATGGGTTTACTTGTAGATGATTTCAAGCTGTATGTTTATCAAAAACGCATGTTCTATACAATTGCAGCAATGCAACCTAATTTTGATGATTACAGAATTTCTAAACTGATAAATTATCTAATATTTTGGTATTTTTAGTGCAAGAGGAGTCTACAAAGAAATGTCGAAGAGACAGTATCAGTATCACAGAAGAGGTAAAGTACTTTGAAAATATACAATAATTAATCAGCTTTTTAATATGTTTGAAAGGAGTAACAATTTCAACTAATTTATACTTTCTTTTATAGTAAGTTGCTCTCCTTTATACTACCAAAGAGTATATCTTTGATAGTAGGACATTAAATCCCTCATTGTGTGTTGTCTATATTGAATGATTTTAAAGGGCGTATTCTAGTAGCAAATTACAAAAATTTATCTGAATTGGTTACCGATTTAGCTTTTTGCTAGAGAGCCATCTAGTCGTAATTGTTTGAATGTTTTGTGTGAGTTGCAGAAAACTGTAAATTATTGCGACCTCTGTTATTGACTTTTTGAACTATTAACAGTTTTTAAAATACGTTTTACAGTTTCGACAATAGATGGCAGTTTGTAAAACCACTTCTGTCGGTAATTTCATTTATATATTTTGTTGATTTCTGTGGTTAATTTCATTTTTAAATTATAAACTATAGCAATGATTTTATAATTAAGTACGAGATAGTATGAGCAAACCTAAACAATTTCAAGTTCGAGGGTGAGATAAATTCATATGAATATTGTGATGGGTTTTTTACAATCAATGTGAAACGAATGGACGCCTTTTTAAGAAGCATATAGAGCTGCGCTGAATAAAAAACTTGATAAGTTATGTACACTCATGAAATTTGGACACCACAATTTCTGTAAACAAAAGTTTGCACATTGTGAAGCGGGCTTAAGGGTATCATTTACAATTCTAACAGCAGGTAGTCTCAGCAGGGGTTATCTTATAGAAGGACTGTAGAATGAATCATTACACTAAGCACGTTTTAGAAAATAGGTAATTTACGTTGCTTACTTAATTTTTTTCTTTAAAGAATATATTTGAAGGTATCGCTAATTAAACACCATAGCTCGATTAATTATCGAATCAAAATTTTGTTTAGAAATTTTAAAAATTAGAAATAATTTTGATTTAAAAAACGTCTACAAGCAATAACTTTTAAATTAAATCAAAAACTAAACATGGTTATTTGGGTTGACTGATTATTACTTATTTTTAAATAAATCTAACCTACTAATTATTGTAAGTTATTAAAAAAATCATTAAACTCTCTATTCATAATATTTAGTCCTTACAAAATGTATATTTTATGACGTTTCATTTTTTTCTGTAGTTAATATAAAAGTGAAAATAAAAACTAAGGCAATTCTTATTGTCAACGTATATATTTAGTTTTTTGACAAGAATTTATTACATAATTATAATTAAGATACCAAGTTATAGTTTAAAATTAAATGAAAACTTTTTTTTTTTAAATAAAGGTATTACTATATAAATAAATATAAGAAATCAATAATGGGTGTGACCTCCATTATTATTGATACATTCTTGGAGGCGTCTGCTCATTGACGCTATCAAGGTATCAATATAATTAATATTAATCGTTTCCCATGCGGTATCAATGGCTGCAATTAGTGCATTACGGTTTACTGGTATAAAATTTGGCCTTTGTTGTCTTCGGATAACAGCAAGTATTCGAGCCCAAACATTTTCGATAATGTTAAAATCTGGGCTTTTTGCTGGCCAGGGTAACAGCTCCAAGTTATTTGCTTGTATCCAGTTGCGCACAACCTGCGAAGTATAGGGTCATCATATCCCGATAGTTAATTATCGAATGTTCCAAGAAAATATGTTTAAATAGTAAATGGAATCTACTAACGTAACGTTAAGTCGTTAATTATAGTTACATAACTCTCCTTTCATAAGATATAGTTCATATTAATATGCTTATTGTAAAGCAAAAAAACGTTTTCATTTAATTTTAAACTATAACTTGGTATCTTAATTATAATTATGTAATAAATTCTTGTCAAAAAACTAAATATATACGTTGACAATAAGAATTGCTTTAGTTTTTTATATTAACTACAGAAAAAATGAAACGTCATAAAATATACATTTTGTAAGGACTAAATATTATGAATAGAGAGTTTAATGATTTTTTTTAATAACTTACAATAATTAGTAGGTTAGATTTATTTAAAAATAAGTAATAATCAGTCAACCCAAATAACCATGTTTAGTTTTTTGATTTAATTTAAAAGTTATTGCTTGTAGACGTTTTTAAATCAAAATTATTTCTAATTTTATTTTGTAAACATTTCCTAAACAAAATTTTGATTCGATAATTAATCGAGCTATGGTATTTAATTAGCGATACCTTCAAATATATTCTTTAAAGAAAAAATTAAGTAAGCAACGTAAATTACCTATTTTCTAAAACGTGCTTAGTGTAATGATTCATTCTACAGTCCTTCTATAAGATAACCCCTGCTGAGACTACCTGCTGTTAGAATTGTAAATGATACCCTTAAGCCCGCTTCACAATGTGCAAACTTTTGTTTACAGAAATTGTGGTGTCCAAGTTTTAAATTTCATGAGTGTACCTACTCTCACAGTGTGACAAAGTAGCTATCGTTGCAGTTCATGTTTTGCAATCAGTAATTTGTAGTGATGACGTGAAATGGAGATTATTCTTTGTCGTCAATTTCTTCAGACTGGGAAGAAGATATAGAAACCTTAGCTACTTTTATACTAGCTAATGAAATAAAGCGAAGTAATTGAATTCACCAAATGTACCTGTTATTTTTAAATGTCTACTAATTTCTTCTTGTCAAATGTTCTGACCTCTATACTTGACTGATGAGTGACTGTACAGCAGTTCAAGCTATCTTTCAGTTCAATTAAATGTATGTCCATTCTTCTATACCAAAACCATATAAATGTGATGTTGTGTTTGGCTACAAAATGTAAATTGGCGGAATAACAGAGGCGTGTTATCATATGAAAACAGATGAACACATTGTGAGTGCACGAGATTACAATGGTATGATTCTAAATACATACAACGCTAAGAAAAGTGCACATATATTAATTGTGCCGTGAGTTCTACGAATTCACATGACTTGACAATAGTCTGGTTCCAACTATTGTCTTTCTTGTTTCAAAAACTTTCTTACAATCGGTACAGTTCAAAAACGAAAGCCTTATGTGCCACCAAAATAGACTTAAGGACTAATCAACAAAGTTAAAAGGGCTTGAATGATAAAAACAATTTTATTGATGTAGAACACTCGTACGTAAAATTTAGTCAATACCTTTTTGTCATTACAATGTCAATATAAATACAACCCGAATCAATAATAATAACAAATGTAATTGTTTCAGGTGCGAACTAATGGTAACAGGTTGTAAGGATTGATGTTTAGAATGTAAACATTTTCGTCGTCGTTTACGATATGAGCTAAGTTGGTGAAGCAATAGTTTGAGTCATCTCCTCTGCAGGAATTGAAGATTTAACAAATTAAGTTTTTTTAAACTTTAACTTAAACGAATAAAATTTGTATTTAATTTATATTGCACATTCTAATTAGTCGTTCGTATTTTTACCATGTAAAGAAGTTTATATAATCGCGCAAAAACATTTAAGAAGTTGTGTAAAATTATTTTATTAGTCTCTTAAAGTCGCTTTCATAGACTACAGTCTTGTGTCCTTTTCATTCAATGTATGAAAATTATGTATTAATACATAAAAAATGTATTGTTTGAAATGCCGAAAATTAATTTTGGAATTTGTTTTTAATAGTATCGTTAGGAATTAGCCACAACTTAGACATTTTTTCCAATAAAACAATAAAATTAAATACCAAGAGATATAATTTTTAAGCAAATGTTAATGGGAAATACTGTTATATACTTCTATAAGAAATGAATAAATAAATTAGAACAATTCAGTTTTTTATTATACTTATATAATAAACAAATTATTCGATTTTTCATTTGGAAAGTAAGACGAATGAAATTAGTATGTGAATGAGAAAGCTGGAAAAATGATACAAATTATAAACAATAACTATTTATTGACGTTTAAATTAAGAAATAATTCAGTTTTGTTTGGTATTTAAGCGTTTCCAATTCATAATTGTCCGGTAAAAAAATGCGCAATTATTTTAATATCGGAACGAAAATCGCTAACAAATAAGTCGAAATCGCCGATTTTGTATCAGGAGCACAGGACTCTTAAGAGTAAGTCACCAAAAATATAACCAACTTTAAGTTGGCTATCATGTTAAAAGTTACTATGCAGGTTCACCAACTTCAATTTAGTGATTTTTATAGTAATTAACATCTGCGCTCCTGATACCAAGTCTCGTAATTTCGAAAATTTCTAAGCGATTTTCCATTCAAAATTTCGAAAAGTTACCATACACGAACACCAACTTATATTTGGTGATTTACTCCTGGTATTTCTGCGCTCCTGATACCGAATCTCGTATCGTATCGTATCGTAAATATAAGTTTTAAACAATGCGAAACAAAGATCAAACAGCAGTTTAAACCAGAAATATATTGCAAGATGTTCGTAGAAGCATTGCAAATGAGGAGTAAGGAGATAATTTATAGAATGTCATTAGAGGCACCATTGTGTACAGCAATTAGGATTTGCTCGAAAACATTAATATTTGGGTAGTAACCAATGGGATTGAGTTCTCTTCACCAACAACAAATGACAGTTGGGGAAAGATTGTATCTGCACCAATAAAAACGAAATTCACCATTTAATTTACTACTACTGAACCTCTTGGGGAAGTTCAATTATGGGTGGGACGTCATAAATAGAGATTAACGCAGGAAATAATGAAAACTTTATATCTTATCTATTGGCAAATGAAGTAGAAAAGTTATTTTTACTTAAACGATTAGTTTCGACAAAGAATAATTTAAATTGTCATTTTCAGATAAATTATTATAAAGAACATGTAGAACACATTCACCTGAAGATGACAATTTAAATTATTCATTGTAAAAAACTAGTTGTTTCAGTAAAATAACTTTTCTACTGTATTGACCAATATATAAGATTTAAAGTTTTCATTATTTCCTGCGTTTCGCTACTACAACAAGTGTCAATTCTACCTAAAAATGGATATCCAGTTGTAGTTCTTCGAACAACTAAATGAAAATACTTCAAAATGTACAATAAAGTTATTTTGTTTGGTGTTTTGATTGAATCTATGAATTCCACTTTGTTTTCTCTTTCAGCAGGTTGCACATGGTAGAATTTTCACATATTCCAATTATAAACAAACCAATTGTTAGGTCGATATTAAGTAGAAAACATTTTTTATAACGGAAGGTCGCTAAAAATTGATATGTATAGTCACTCAATTGGTACGCTGAACGTATTTTTTTGAAGTAATAAAAAGTATTTTAAAATTTGTTTAAGGTTTAATTACGTAGGAGTTTATACGTGTAAAGATTAAATTTAAATAAAACCAGTTGGGAATGCGCAAGCTTGCATTGCCGGGATGAACAAAAGAACTGCTTATTTAGCTTAAAAATTTATTTTAATGATTAATTTGAAAAAAAATTTCTTCGAAAAATTTGACTGGACTTGTAGAATTTTTTTAAAATTTTTTCGGGAGCCGATTTGACCACTTTGCCGATGAGATAGACAAAAAATGATCGAAGCAAAAATGTCTTAGATTTTGATGTTCTATAGGAACTGAAAGAAAATTTTCAAAAATGTCAACAGGAAAAAGTTACGGACATCCAGACAGACAGACAGACAGACAGCCTTTGTGAATTCATAAGATGAACTTTTTGTTCATCGAAAAGAAAATGTATAGGTTAAGTTATAACAAATTAGATACCTGTAATTCGCCGTTATTCAATTAGCGCCATCTAGCAACAAAAAAACTCAATCATGGTCGCAAAAATTACAGTTCGCTTCATTAGCAGAAACATTCAAAAATATACTAAGAGATGGCTATTTCATAGAAGTTTGGTATGTCACAATTGCATCAAAAATATTCAAAATAAATACATCTTATTTCTTTGAAACTCATTAAAAATTGTATATTTCGAAGTATCTTACCTATATATTCTTCAAATTTGTTTTTAAATTTTCATATTATATGTTGTATTCCAAGAAGTAACCAAACCACCTTAGAATAGAGGACCTTCATTTATCCCTTCTTCATAGCCTGTAAAGAGCTCTTGCGCTAAAAATATAAAATAATACACAAGAATCATAAAAAGATACGACAATAAGTACACACTCTCATATAAAAAATGCATCACTCAGAAAAATAATGTTTTAAATTTTGATACAATGGTGCTTTATTATTAAATATTAACTTTGGAAAAAAATCAACAAACAAATAATAATATGTTGCTCCTTGCACACAGCAGCTGATGTCTCAGGTTGTCTAAATTTTCAGGAATCAACACATCAAGTCATGTGATCTCATAGAACAGGGCAAGAAACTTTGGCTAATGTTTGCAGTGTATGGTCTTGCATGATCCTGGTTCTGAACAGGATTGATGGGCGTTCGATGTCTCTGGGATAAACACAAAAGTGATCTTCATCCGATAGCGATCACACCGAATCATCACATCAGATGTTGAAGCTGTGCGAGTTTTTCAACAAACTGGAGATTTCCAAAACATAGATTCGGATTAAAGACAAATTTCGTTTCACTGATGAAGCCAATCAAGTTGCTTTTGACACCATGCCGAACTTGCAGCCCAAAAGATGAAAATTGTTGCCATCGACACATGATGGTCAAGAGTTCTAGTTCAATCTACAGCAACTGAGTTTGTGGTTTGAAGTCACTCATAACCACTGCTGCTTCTCTGAAGTCTTCCAGCGGGATGATGTTGTCTCATATCCGATTCTAACAACGCAGACCAAATTTATGCAATGATGGTGCGGTTACAATTGACTCTTCTTCCAATTGCATTAAAGAAAAACCTGCTTACTTCATACCAACAATTCGACCTCTAAGTGTGATCATTTCCTTCTAAGCATTGGAGCAACATTTGATCAAAGTTTCAAATTCGTTGCATTATTTTCTCTGTATAGTGCATTTTATATAAAAGTGAGAATATTCAGGGTATTGCTATATTCGACCGATAACCCTATTCCAGAGAGGTCTCGTAAATTAGTGAATCTTTATATAAGAACATGAATCCTTAAACGACTTAGTTGTTGAGATATATGGTGTTGAAAGTTTAAAATAAAAAATTGCAATAAATCAAAAATACCTTTAAATTTTTTTTATATTTGGTGACCAATATGCTCTTTAAGAAAGTCACATTTTGACATAAACTAACTTTCAAAAATGTAAGCAGGTGCGGGCTATAAGGATTAGTGACAACTATTCGCTTTCTGGGTTTTGCGACAACTACTACTACTAGGAAAAAGAGAAGTTCAAAGATCCCACAGATTTTTTTAAGTGAATCATTAAAAAGAACCTATTCAGAACTGAGTCACTCTAAAGTAAAACTATCTGAAATTTTATAACGAAGATGTTGCATTAAGTAACTATAAAAACAAAAGAAACATAATAAATAACCTCAGACTGCGTAATCCTGGTAAACTATCTGCTATACAACAATATACCTTTCTAAAACTTTCAGGTGTATTCAGAAAAGTTAAAATTTTTGAAATTGAAACAATATTATGGGTTAAATTAGTATTTCCGTACTAGCGCCATCTACTAACGAATTAGTGAACAATCATTTCAAAAACTGTAGTAGGTATCTTAAAACTAACAGACGTCACTAAAATTTACAGTTTTCTTCTATCAACAATCAATATTAAAAAATTCACTACTAGATGACGTTTTAGCAATGCTAACTTCAGGTAATATTTCTAGAACCAAAAATTAAAAAAAGGTTTGCCAATTTACTGATAGTTTGCGCTACTTGTATTCAAAATTAAGCAACTTATAAAGATCAATTTAGAATTAACTTTTCCGATTTTTACAAATCGTGCAAAGCTCAAAATATTACAATCATCAACAAAACATATTTTAAACTTAATCTATTAGTATTCATTCCATGCAATTAGAAACCAAAGGAGTAAAATACATTTTGATCTCTAATTTGAATAATAATTGAATACTAATATTGCCATTCTGTAGTGATGTTTTACGAATTTTTTCGTTTATTGTTCACAACAAAATGCAGGCTTATCCACTTTGCTTATAATTCCGTTGAAATCGGCTACAGTTGTACCTGTAGTAAGAAAAAGGAATAAATCGCCAAAATAAACATTGTTGTGAATGACTTCTAAACTGTACTACACTATTTCTTTTAAAAAATAAATAACATTTGATAATTACATTTGTCGAACAAAATTCAGGCAAATGTCGTTAACTATTATTGTCGACTGCCGCCATTGTAAAATTTAAAAAGTAAGCTAACAAGTAAATCAACCATAAATTTAATGTAAGTACCAACCTAAAATTGGTATAAGTTCGATTGTACCTATAATGTATGCAATCCAAATTACAATAAAATGCGGAATTTGCCAACTTTAAAATTTAAGTTCAATTTTCCTTCATTTATTTCAGTTTATAAAATCCAGTGTGTAATTATCACCCCTTTTCTTACTTTTGTCACAAGAAATTATTAGTTGTTTAACCCAAATTTGATTCTCATACGGAGATCCTTCAAGAGCACAAAAAAACCTACACGACACATTTGTTTTAGTATTTACGGTGGGTAATGTTGCTATGTTTAAGTTTTGAAAACCTAGACACAAATGCTTTGTCAAGACGAACCAATGGTTTTGTCAACACAATATATAAGTGTATACTGCTCATTTGAAACACAGTTTATTACACTTTCATGATTGCATTGACCTTACAAATACATAAAAACCTGAAAAATTACTCACCTCATGCTGGTGGCCATCTAATGAACACGTTTAAAAAAACTCTCTCCCGAAATTTTGCATATACATTTTCCATCATCCTTAGTAACACTCACTGTAGAAATGTACGAATTTTTTCGTTTATTGTTCACAACTAAATGCAAGCTTATCCACTTTTCGATCCTTATAATTCCGTTGAAATCGGCAACAGTTGTACCTGTAGTAAGAAAAGGAATAAATTGACCAAAATAAACATTGTTGTGAATGATTTCTAAACTTTACTACAATATTTCAATTAAAAATAAATAAATAATGTTTGATAATTAAATTTATCAAACAAAATTCAGGCAACTGTCGTTAACTATTATTGTCGACTGCCGCCATTGTAAAATTTAAAAAGTAAGCTAACAGGTTATCCAACCACAAATTTAATGTAAGTACCAACCTAAAATTGGTGTAAGTTTGATTACGCCTATAATGTAGGCAACCCAAATTACAATAAAATGCAGAATTTGCCAACTTTAAAATTTAAGCTCAATTTTCCTTCATTTATTTCACAGTTTATAAAATCAAACAGTTGTTTAATTATTAGCCCTTTTCTAATATTTTTTCACAAGAAATTATTAGTTGTTTGACCCAAATTTGGTTCTCAAACGTAGATCCTTCCAGGCACAAAAAACTTACACGACACATTTGTTTTAAGTATTTACGGTGGGTTGGTATGTTTAGGTTTTTGTAAACCTGAAACAAATGCTTTGTCAATACAAATCAATTGCCCACTTCAAATGGTTTCATCAACACAACATATAGTGTATACTGCTCATTTGAAACACAGTTTATTACACTTTCATGATTGCATTGACCTTACAAAATAAATACATAAAAAAACCTGAAAAATAACTCACCTCATTCTGTAGCCATCTAATAAACCGGTTTAAAAAATCTTCCGGAGATTTTGCATGTTCACTTTCCACCATTCCTTAGTAACACTCGCTGCAACGATGGAGTCCTTTTAATGTTGAACGAAATTTTTCGTTTATTGTTCACAACAAAATGCAGTCTTATCCACTTTTCGATCCTTATAATTCCGTTGAAATCGGCAACAGTTGTACCTGTAGTAAGAAAAGGAATAAGTCGCCAAAATAAACATTGTTGTGACTGACTTCTAAACTGTACTACACTATTTCAATTAAAAAATAAATAACGTTTGATAATTAAATTTATCGAACAAAATTCACGCAACTGTCTTAACTATTATGGCCGACTGCCGCCATTGTAAAATTTGAAAAGTAAGCTAACAGGTTATCCAACCACAAATTTAATGTAAGTACCAACCTAAAATTGGTGTAAGTTTGATTACGCCTATAATGTAGGCAATCCAAATTACAATGAAATGCAGAATTTGCCAACTTTAAAATTTAAGTTCAATTTTCCTTCATTTATTTCACAGTTTATAAAATCAACAGTGTATAATTATCAACCCTTTTCTAATATTTATTCACAAGAAATTATTAGTTTTTGAACCAAATTTGGTTCTCAAAAAAAAATAATTCTATAAAAAAAAAAAATTTAAAAAAAAAATTTGTTTTAAAAATAAAATGTTTTGTCAAGACAAACCAAAAAAAAAAAAAAAAAAAAAAATTGCCCACTTCAAATGGTTTTGTCAACACAATATATAGGTGTATACTGCTCATTTGAAACACAGTTTGCATTGACCTTAAGAAATAAATACATAAAAACCTGAAAAATAACTCATCTCATTCTGGTGGCCATCTAATAAATTCCACATTCTAAAGCAAACAGTCAGTGCAACGATGGATACTTTTAATATTTTAATGAAATATTTCGTTTATTGTTCACAACAAAATGTAGTCATAGCCACTTTTCGATCTTGTAATTCCGTTGAAATCGGCAACAGTTGTACCTATAGTAGGAAAATAATAAGTTATGAAAATAAACATTGTTGTGACTGACTTCTAAACTACAATATTTTAATTAAAAAATTAAATAATGTTTAAATAATTAAATCTATCCAACGAAATTCAAACTATTATGGTCGATTGCCGCCATTGTAAAATTTTAAAAGTAAGGCAATAGGTTATCCGACTACAAATCCTATACAATGTCTATGACAACGTGCTGGACAATGTTCATACCAACCTAAAATTGGTAAAAGAATAAATGGAGAAGAAGTTGAACCCAAATGTTAAGAAATGAAATAGATCTAGTAGACCGAGTTGAACTTTGGCCCTCTGGTAGAGAGGCTACGAACTTTTGTTGTACAAGAAATAGTACAAAATGACAGTTTCCTACAACTATATGAAGTACAATGTTATCAAAGAAAGAAAAAGAAGGTAAAATGAGAAAATACAAATTATTTTCAGAAAACTGTAATCTGTTCACCGGGCTATAGGGAGGTTTTAAAACTGAAATCGACAGGATTGTATAGAACATAGATAGCTCGATGCCTATCCTTGCAATGTTGTTCTCATCTTGACAAGTCTCCATGCGCTAACCACAATATATCGCTCCGACCAGTCTAGACTTGGATTTGCTAGCTTTTAAACTGTTTTTCTTGTACCTACGCAAGAGTGGGGACTTGTCAAGATGAGAACAACATTGCAAGGATAGGCATCGAGCTATCCTATGTTCTATAAAATCCTTGGGTAAAAACAATCGTCCATTTATGCAGAATTTTAAAATGTATTCACTTTTCATTCAATTATCTCAAAATTTATGAAATTCAAATATTCTGTGAAATTACAATTTTTTTGTAATATTTTTGGCAAGAAATTATTGGTTGTTTGTCAAACATTATTTATGGTTTGGTTTCGAACCTAGTCATCAAGATCCTTCCAGACGATAAAAAAAACTCACAAAACCATTTTGTAAATCTCAAAACAAATGTTTTGTCAACACGAACCAATTCACCACTTTAAATGGTTTATGGCCAACACACTATGTATACGCTCACTTGGGACATTGTTCATTAAACTTAGATAATAATTATGAAATAAATAAATAAAACCTCATTCTTGTTGTGATCCAATAACACAATCAAAAAAACTATGGAGATTTGTATATTCACTTGTCTTCTCCCTTCTCAAAGGAATGATGAGTCATTTTAATAATGTTGTATGAAATCGCAACAAATTTTCGGATCCTGATAACCATTTGACCATTCTAAACTAAATACTATTGTAACTCGACCACGGTCAACTAGGCGATGGTTTACTAGGCGACAAACGTCGGTCAACTGATCGACCACTTATCGGAACTACTCGGCATAGTCAGTGACTGTAAATAATTTTGAATTTATATGTTATCCGTATTAAGAAGGATTAATCTTAAGTAGTTATTACAATTGCTTTCATTAAAAATTACATTCATTAAACAATTTCAAAAACAAACTTTTTATTTCAAGTAAATTTGTTTTAATAAATTTTAGTTTTTTCATGTAATCGGGGTGAACGGTTTTGGTTGGTAGTTTACGGTTTTACAATTTCTTTCTTAAAAAAAAGTATATTCATAATAACAATTAAAAACAAACTTATGAAGACTCGCCTAGTTGACTTATCGTCTACTGGACCATCGCCTAGTTGACGTCGTCGTCTGGTTGACCATCGCCTAAGTTGTTGCGCACACGCTCTAGATTCTATGACATCATTTTAATTAAAAACTATTGCCGAAATAAACGTAGAATAATTGAATCTTTACAAAAACAGTTATGGCGACACTGCCACCATTATAAAATTTTAAAAGCAGAGAACAGCTTATCTTGTACGTTTGAAAATTTGATTACGCCATACTATATATATATACAACGTGTCCAAGATAAGGATGCCCACTATGGGGAATCTCGGAAACGGTAAGAGATGGAAGGTCGATTAAATGGAACAAAAGTTGCGCATTTGAGGATGTATTTATAGTCTTTAAAGAGCTCGGATATCTCTTTTAGTCTTTGAGATATTTAAAAAAAATTAAATTTTCTGTATTTGTTTTTATTTTTTTCTGACCTTATTTGAAGAGATATCAAGAAAAGAATAGCACATTTTCATTGCCACTTTTCTAGCTCTACCTAATGGTTTTATCCAATTTTGATACAACGTTTCGTTTGTTAGCAACCATCATCAACTTTATTTTTTAAATACACGAAAAAATATTTTTGCCATATTTAATTCTCTCCTTGATACTAAATTCAACGATATGTCACACTTTATATTTTTTCAGACGTTTCGATAAGAAAATTAATATTCAATGTAAAATATCGAAAACGTACAGTACCGAAACATTAGAAAACCGTAAAATTATAATAAAAAATATGTTTTGTAATTTTAAATAATAGACAAATGAAAAACAAATTTATTTTAAAGGTTAATAAACTCACAACAAATGTTCAAAAAGATTATATCTCTTCTTTTGTTCGGGATTGCTCTTCTTGGTTGATTTTATCCACTTGTGTTAGAGCAGACTTGAAAAATTGTTCCCAGATTTCTAGTATTTTGCTGGTTCCTATACAGATCCTCCCTTGTTGATCTTTTTAGGGCAATTGTTGACGCTAGATGGCCTTTTCTTTTCATTTTTTAAACTTTTGAAACATAATTTAGAATTTTTGTTTTTGTAGTGTTCTACAATTCTCTTTAATTTTCCTTCTTGAAATTCTCGTTTCTTAGTCCTAATAAGGTTATGTGTGTCATTTCTCGCACGTTTATAGTTTTCTATATTTTCTGGCAAGTTGGTTTTCAGCATTTTAATTCTCAATTCAATTCTTTTTTGTATTGCTTTCCGTGCAATCGTGATCAAACCACTCTTTTCTTCGTTTTATGTGCTTGTGTTTCTAGCGACAGTTTTGTACTTAGTGTTATTGTGTCTTTTATATTGTTCCATTCTGCATTCACTTCTCTTGATACTTTTTCTTAGCTATTATGTGTTTTCTTCATATTTTTAAAGTTGATGTATTTTTTAATCCAGTTTAGTTTTTCTTGTTTACGTTATTTTGTAGAGTTGGTCTTTCCTGTTGTAATTTTGCTACCAGAAGCATGTGGTCAGAATTGGTGTCGGCTCCTCTGTAGGTTCTTACTTTTGTGATTAGTTTTTCATGTATTTTTTCTATTAATATGTGGTCAATTTGATTGAATGTTTTTTGTTTGGGCTCATCCATGTTGGTTTGTGGATTTCTTTTCTTTTTGTCTAGTGCTTTTGATTACCATTCATTTACTCGCTGCAAAATCAATTAGTAATTGCCCATTTGCATTGGTTGTATTATGTAGGCTATCTCTCCCGGCTATTTCAGTATTGCGTTCTTCTTTACCAATTTGTGCGTTGAAGTCTCCTAGAACGATTTTAATATCGAAACTTGAAATCTTGTTCTTTATTTCTTCTAATGTGTCGTAGAATTCTTGTTTTGTGTCAGCATCTGTGATTTCTGTCGGTGCATGTCCGTTGATAATTGTAATTTTCCTGAATGTTCCTCTTAATCTAAGTATGCTAAATCTGTCATTGATTACTTCAAAGTTAACAATTTCTTCTTCCCAGTCTTTCTTTAGTATGAAACATGTGCCTAAAATGTTTTTTTCACCTCCTCCCATTCACCAAATTAGGTTTTCATAATTTGTTATTATTGTTCCCCTTTTATTTGTTTCTTGGATTGCCAGGATATCTAAGTCGTACTTCTTGTATACTTGTGATAAATGTTTCATGTTCCCTTCTTTGTTTAGTCCTTGCATGTTGCATGTTGCTAATTTAAGAATTTGTTGTTTTCTTCGGTTTTTTGTATGTACTCTCTATCAAGTACAAATTTTCCTTGTTCTTGTTGTTCTTTAATTATTTCTACGCTTATGTTTCTGTTATCCGGTTTTTTGTTTTTGTTTTCCTTTTACTCGTGTATGCCGTTTCCGTTGCTAGGTCTGTATCCGTGAGTCTGTCCAAAGCAATTTCCGTTATTCGTTTTTGACTCCCTTTGATGTTTATTTAGGCAAAGTTCTTCTTTCTCTTTGTCCCATATGTAAACAAGGTTATTTATAAATAATTTTTGGTAGCCTATATGGATCCGATCTCCTTCTTTTCCTACTTGCATTGCAGTTCTCTTTATTTTATTTTGTACTTCCATTTCTTTTGCAGTTAAATCGTTTTCTATCACTATTTTCGAGCCCCTTAGTTGTTTTTCTGTTTCATCACTTCCATTTTGTCCTCCCAGCTACTTAATTTAGCTATAATAATTTGTTTGTTTTCCTCCTTTCCCACTTTAAAGGCATCTTGAATTTTCAATTGTATTTGTAATTTGTTTGACATTAATTTATGTACATTTTCTGTTACTTCTCCTGGTTCATGAAGGTCTTTTTATAACTATGTTCAACTTTTTCTTTTCTTTTTCCATATTGTCCAGTTTATATTCCAGTATCGTAATTTTATGTTCGAGTTCTGATTTTTCAAGTTTCCATTTTTCCTGTTCTTTCTTCCATCCTTCCTTTATTTTCTGGAACTCTTCCATTAGCACTTCGTTTTTCTTTGTGAATTCGGATTTTAATTCGTTTTTCATTTCTTCTAATTTTTTTAACACTTCTTCCATTTCGGCTTTTTGAAATCCTCTGGTTGGGTTTTTGTCTTTGCAGGCTGTTGATTTTGGGTTTTAGTGGGAGTCCTTGGGATTTTTGGATTTCTATGGAACGCTATTCCCACTTTTCGAAACTTGTGGGGTCTTCGGATTGTCTTTTCCTTTTTAGCTCTTCCTTTTCTGGCAGACTATTTGCTCTTTGACGGTATTGTTTCTTTTGATTTGCAGACATACAAATTAGATTTTGTGTATTTAGGAGAAAATGTAAGTGCGGCAACGCCGCTTTTATTTTGGCGATCTGACACTATTGCAGTTTCACGAAAAATTTTAAAACTTAACCTCACTTCAACATCGTATTTCTTTTCAGTTAATATTATATTATTCCTTTATGTTCTAGGGCCAATTTATGCTTCACCAGTTCCCTGTTCAGCACTCTCTTGTTTGGAACACTTCCAACCAATTAAAAGCTCAATAAGGGTTATAAATAGCAAAACTTATTGGAGCCACTTTCTCAAACAATGAGTTAATTAAATTTTCCTAGACTATACTCACGCCATACTTATATGCAACCCAAATTATACTAAAATTGTTTATTAGAGCAAAAATTTTTATTTCGTTACCTCTGATAAAGGAGTGATAATTCATTTAAAAATCCCAAACCTCGATAATAAAAATTAGATTTTCTCTTTTCTCCCGAAGGAGAGAAAATATTTTAACACTAAAAAACCAAATATAATTATAATTAAAGAGAGGAAGATACCAATAGATACATCGAACATCGAAGATAACCCCTGCTGAGACTACCTGCTGTTAGAATTGTAAATGATACCCGTAAGCCCGCTTCACAATGTGCAAACTTTTGTTTACAGAAATTGTGGTGTCCAAGTTTTAAATTTCATGAGTGTACTATAATTTGTTGTTAAGTGTTCGCGATCCATAAGTTACGGGATGGTCGTCCTGGGATAATACAGCTCCTATGGCTTCATTAGATGCGTCTGTCGTTAATGTAAAAATTTTGTTCATGACCGGATATTTTAAAATTGGATCATTAATCAAAAGTGTTTTGCATTTATTTATGGTTTCTACAAATTCTTCGTCGATCTTTATTTCTGCATTTTTCTTCAATTGTTTTGTTAAAGGTCGGGTGATTTTTGAAAAGTCTTTAATACATTTCCGATAATAACCAATTAGTCCTAAAATTCCCTAATTTCTTTTTGGTTTCGTGGTATTGGGTAATTTTGTATGGCGATAATTTTCTTCGGGTTCAGTTTAATTCTTTCGCTCGTAATAACATGTCCTAAAAATTCGGTTTCCTCTTAGCAAAATTCGCATTTATCTAGTTGTAATTTGTAGTTTCTGAAATACTTTTTCACTATGTTCTTCTAAGTTAGGTGAAAAAATTATTATGTCATCCAAACAAACTAGACAATGAGTGTTTATAAGTTCATTTAAAACGTTGTTCATTAATATTTAGTACGTTGCTGGGGCATTCTTCAGTCCAAATGGCATTGTTAAATACTGCGCCATGCAAATGTAATATTACATTTTAAAAAAATAGGCATCGAAAAAGAAAAAAGAACGTTTTGACAGATGCATGTGAAATTGAAAAAAATTATCAACATTTTTACCAAAAACGTTAAATAATTGTATTTTGCGATTGTGCAACCTCGTTTTGTGTTTGTGTTCGATTTTTGGATGTGTTGTTTATGACAAAATAAACGAACTGGGTGTACGGGATAAAACGGGTAGTTTTATTTGCCGTCCCCACAGCATTCTGTTGAACTAAAATGTCCAAATTCTGTGTTAAAAGCTGTCTTTTGTTTCGATGTTGTTTCCATTTCAATTTGGTGGTATCCTGCTGTCAAGTCCAGTACGCTAAAATATTGAGGTCTTCCTAATTTGCCTAATATGTCTTTGATGTTGGGTAAAGGGTATCTGTCGTCAATTGTTTTGGCATTTAATCTTCTATAATCGATTACCATTCTTGTCTTTTCTACTCCTGATGCGTCTTCTTTTTTCTTGGTTGGGTGATTTTCTGCTATAACATTTCGTCTATGTGTTTTCTGATTTTCTCTTTATTGGTAAACGGTGTTCGATACGATCTCAAAAATATTGGATCTTCGTCTTTGGTCGTTATGCGGTGTTTTATCGTGTTGGTAAATGTTAAATCTTCGTCTGGCATTTTGAATACGTTCATGTATTTTCTACACAATTTTATTATCAATCGTCTTTCTTCGATATTCATGTGGTCCAATCTAATTAAATTATTTAGGTTTTTTAAAGATGATTGTTCGGGAAAACTAATGGCGTCACTTCTTCTGGATTAATTGATTCTTCGTTTAATTGATCAATTTCAATTTCTTGTTCTTCGTTTGTGGGATTTTCTAATATGATGTTTCGTTTAATTTTTTTTCCGGTATAAAAATGTCTCGATTTGATTTGCAGTAACTCAAGGTGTGAATTTGTTTCGATCGTGGTTTTAATTTAATATTTGATGGTTTATTATAATATAAAGAGAAATTGTTACCGTCGCTACGTGTTAGTAAATTGTTTTGTAGGTCAATATTAAATTTTAATTTTTTAAGTCGCGTATTCCGATTAGCGCATCAAAATACTCGTGAAAATTTAAAACAATAAATTTCATTGTGCCAAATGCTTTAAATTCTTCAAAACAGGGTACGCCGGCTAAAGTTTTCATGGTGCTAGTACCATTAGCCGTGTTAATTTGTAAATTTGTGGGTTTAGTACAATTCGAATAAAATTCTGAAATTATTTTAGTCAATTCGTTGCCTGTTTCGATAAGTATTTTAAAGGTGGGTTATTCAATTTTATATAGGGTAAACATGGTGTCATTTTGATTCGGTCATTGACGTAGCTTCGAAAAAATTTAGGTTTGATTCGGTGTCGTCATTTCGGTTAATTTCTAAGTCTGTTGTTGTAAATTTGATTGTGAAAATAATTCGGGTTCGATTGGTGCATAATATTGATCGGTTTCGTCGTCGTAAATAACTTATTCTGGTTTAATTTGTTGATAAAAATTTTAGTACCTAGTTGATATTTCTGACGTTGGTGTTGGTTTAGGCAAATTTAAATTTTGGTTGGGTCTAAATATGTTTGTAGGTGGTTTGTATGGTTGCGATTGGAATGATTGATTTGGTTGAAAATTAAGCGATTTAAATTGAATCGGGTTGTTAAATTTAGGTTGTGAAAGAGAATTGCAGTTTCCAAAATTTCTAAAATGATTGCTAAATTTGTGGTTGACGATTAAAATGTGGTGTGTTTTTAGAAATAGGGTTAAAAAGTGATTTTAAAAATGATTTTATTGATGGTAATGTTGTCGTTTGATTGATATTTCGTCCGGCTCGTTCCGCAAAGTTTCGTCTTGTGCGAAGTTATTACTTGTTCTAACGTAGTAGGTTTTTAGTTCTAATTTGCATTGCTATTTGATACGGTATTGTAACTAAAAATTTGTACAAAGCATTCGTGACTATAATTTCCTGCCTGATTGTTTTATGCGTTATGATAAATTAATTTTTGCGATTAATTTTCCTAAAGAAGTTCTAATTCTATAACCGTAGTCTATTAAATTTTCTCTTTTATTAATTGAAATGTTGTTAAATTCTACAGTTAATTGTTCGAGGTCTCTACTATCTGAAAAGTGATTAATAATTGCTATTTTTATATCCGCCCATGTAGTTAAATGATCTCTCGGTGATAAAATTTCAGATGCCTTGCCTTTAAATTTTGAAAAATTGCTGCTCGTATTACGGTTTGTACTTCAATAACATTTTGGTATCGCGTATTGATGTTATCGTACGCCATGCAAAAAGCGTTTATTTGCGTTGCTTTTCGTTCCAAAATGGGAATTGTGTCTAATTCTATTTTAAATAATTGGTAGTTCATAGGGTTGTTGGTGGGTTTGCCATTGTGGTTTTAATGTTAAGGAGTTTAGCGAATTAACTAAATCTTCCAGTTTGTTTTTCGTTTCTTATAACTAATTTTGCAAGCGCAAATTCCAAATTATGGAAAAATATAAAATGATATTTTAAGGAGGTACCTTGTGCGTTAAAAATTAACAATGTGGTAGTTTAGTTCCTACCTTATTTTGTTGTTTTCGGAGCTGTCATCGATCGGTACACGATGCACCTTGTGTTGATCACTAGGCTGCTCCGGGGATGGATATTTTACCCTCGTTGGTTGTCTTCGTCGGATGTTGCGTCGCCTCCTCGACCGATGCTGCGATGCACGTTGTTTGGTCACTCGGATGGCTTCTGGTAGCGTTCTCGTTAATTCGTATCAACTAAAGAATTAAAATTCACCGGTTTTCTGCACTTGTTTACAATAAACAATTAGGGTGTGCACTTTGGAACCGTGTTAATATTATCCTACCGACTGTGCCAGTTATATTTCTTATACGAAATATAACTTACATTTTTAAACGAAACACATGATATTTTTTAAGGTTTGAAAAGATCTGGTTGAGAGGTTTAAAAATACATAGCATGTCAATGTATATTGTATATGTATTTTAGAAGATATAACTAAGTATTACTAAAAATGACGCATACCTTCGCGCCTTGTTATGAAGTACCCAGAATTTTTCTTATCAAACCATGAAATATCGACCCTCGGCTGGACACTTTACTAGAACATCAGCAATCATATTGGGATGCAATAAAACGGACGGCGGTGAATCTATTTTTCATCATCGGCGGGTTGAGACTGGAACACGTGCAGCGTAAGCATAGTTCAGTTAGTTTTATACTAAAGTATAAGTTTATAATCAATGATAAAACATCGATTTTCAGTTTTCACACTTTCTTTGAATAACGACAAAATCATAATATAACGAATAAAATAATTAAGACTCAAAAAGTAGAATAATTGACATATTTTTATTACTTTATTTTTTGATACAATATGGTTGTTTTTTTCGTCGTCCACGCCCTCTAAGGCGCCACTAGGCAGTTGCCTATGCTACCTAATGGATAATCTGGCGGTGAACTTGTAACATAACAGTTACAGCACAGGTTATAGTAACAAATTTTTTTCGTGTGAACGTCTTGCGAGCCGCAATTTGTTTAAATAGAGTGGAACGAAGAAAAGTGTTTGCTGCTAACAGATTTTATAGAAACTATCCTCTACTGTGGAACTCTCTAGATAACAATTACTATTAAAAACATTTAAAAGAAAACGCTTGGGCTCAACTGCCGCACATTGTAAGCAGAAGATGGTGACCTTATTGGCGTCGTTCAGACGAGAACAATCAAAGATAAATAAAAGCTATATCAACCGGAAAAGATAAAATGTTTTTAAAAATGAACTTTTGGGTCAAGTAACGTTTTTTGACGTTTTAGTGGTTTTGAAATAAACTAAAATTTAAAAAGTAACTTTTTGGTAAACAACTAAAAATTAATAAAAAACGCAAAATTTCTTTTGTAATTTGAAACTCAAGAGTTTAATATGACATATATTTAAATTTGTGTACGTGGACTTTGAGTTTCAAAAGGAGAGTTTTTCGTAAAAAATATATTTTTTCAGAAATCAATAATACACTTTTTTTCATTTGTAGAGAACTTTTTGATGCAAACGATGTATATGATACAATTAACTTAAAATGTCGGATTTGATACCCAACATCTTTTTCCAGACAGAGATGAGATTCACCAAAGTGGATGGTTTACCTTTGAAGCTTTTACTTTTTTGAAAGATCGCAACAAACCTCGTAATGGGTTAGGTCTACAACTATGTATACAACTCTTGAAGTTAGTCCTTTATTTTTATTTATATTATTTTTATTCTAAATTAGGCAAGCAATTTGCCATGGCAACTACCCGTTGTTCATGAAATAGTTTGCTAATTCATCGCAGATACTTTCAAATTCTCTTGCGCTTCTGCGTGCTATTACTTGCAGTGGTCAACACGATGTCATAGGTTGATCATTTCGCCAACTTCCATAAGTTACCTCTCCGATAGTTTCGTTTTAGTATCTATAACTCCAGGCGTGATTGTGATGAAGCGCTACGGCTTAGAAATTTATGTAAATAAATCATGGCCATTGTAAGTGATTTCAGCTTTTTCTGGTTGTAGTAGCATCGACTTTCTAAGTACTCAGAATACAGAAGCCAAAATCCCAAAACTGTTCTCTACTACTAACGAGCTCTTGATTCGCGATAATTAAAAATTCTTTCTTTGGGCCTCTTTGAGTGTATTCCTGGATATGGTTTTATTATATTTTCTAATAACGCAAATGCTCCATCAGCTAAAAAGAGATATGGAACCCTTTTGGTTCGTGTTTCAGACAAAATCTCAGTTTCTGGAAAATTAAAATTTTGTCTTTCCATGCGATTGTATTAAGAGCGCTTGCTCGAAACACGCCGCCATCCGAAATTCGCCCTTGAGCACCAAAAGTTGTAATTGGCGTCTATTACAGCAAGTAATACAATAGTGAACCGCGATTTATAATTATAAAATTCGGTTCCAATATTGAATAGACACTGTATGATAATATGTTTTCTATCCATTGCGCCAATTGCATAAGAAAAATTCCATAATTTTTGCTTACGTTTAAGCATTTTTCTTTGGTTTGGACATCTGAAAAGAAGTTATTAATAATAACTGATGATTTTCTTACTACGTCTTTCTCTAAATCAATTGACTTTGTAGGTAAAAATATTTGTATTTCGTAAGAAATTCGTGTTTTATCGTCCAAAATTGTTATTTTTACAGACACACACTTCAGGCTCTTAATACAAAATTAACTATTTTTAGTCAAATTTAAATAAGGTGTATGAAATAAAATAAATGCTATTTTTTAGGAGCATAATGGTAAACAGCATAGGTAACAATAGATAACACAGTAAGGGAAATAGCACCGCTGCCCAAAAAGACAAAAGTGGATCCAAAACTTCAGATACTAAAAGAAGCAGTCGGCATATTAAAAGCAGTATGGAACAAATCACTGTCTACTTCTAGTCTAAACCTTAAGCTGAAGTTATCTTTCGAATTTATTTCCCAGAAATTAACAAGTTTTAGTAGTCATACAAAAACATAATCCAACAAGAAATTTTGCCAATTATATTTAAAACTGATCAAGGATATTACAATTACCCACCACTACACGGACACTTTCCTCAAAGCTCACCGTTTGACAATTATTATCGTCAGTCTACATTTACTACAACTTCGACGGTTGGATTGAATCCCTCACAATCACCAGTTTCAACACCACCGCCACAAACACTACCAGTTTCAGCTCCCATCCCATTATCTCTAGTTTAGGTCGGTTCTCCACCCACAGAAACTCAAGTTAGCTCACTCTCAAACTAAAATTATTCTTATGCTACAGTATTCCACTCCATCTTCAAGTGTCAGCAAATACTCTGAGAAATGGTTTAAAAGTTTGAAAATATTTGGATAAAAATTCACATTTGACATATTTAAGGCATCAATTGCTATCTTAGGTATAGAACGGGAGTGACTTAATGACTTGTCACCTTTAACAAATCTTTGATACCATAGGTCCAGCTCAGCTTCCAAGTCATTTTTACTTGATTCTCCTATATCTTGCCAATAAAAGGACACCAAATTATGGAAATAGTTCAGATTAGATAGAAAAGAATCTGTCCATGGCAGAAATATTGCTATTTGGTAGTATTCAACCAATTTTCAGTAGGTAACACACAAACAAGTTTGCTTTTTGCTTCGCATCGTTCAAAATTGTGTCAAACCCATCATGAGCATTTTCTCTTATCCTTTCTAGAGAGGAAATGGTATTTTCAACATTATTCATTGCAAGTACAAAATCAATCTTTACTTTGGAGAATATTGTTGAGCAGAAGAGCAAATCCTACAAGCTTTTCAAGCACAAAAAATAAATGATGAAATTAGATTGACCTAGTGCACTGATGAGAATGCATGCTCCTGAACTTAAATCTTTGTCTTTCCGTGAAGAGATTTTCTGCAACCAAAAAAGAATAGACTACACGAGCTGGACCATTACCTACCATTATTGCATCGTATCTTTATACCCATCTCGTTAGACGTAATTGTTTTAATCAATCACTGTGCGATCTTGGTATCGAGATTTTAACATGACTTTGCAGTATTGATTGTCTTTTAGGTTTGTTAAAGAAAAAATATACTTTCTCGATGCTTCCTAGACAATTTTTTACTCCTCGAAGAGAATCAAAAGATAGTTTCCAACTGTGCAAAACATAATGTACTAAAGAGCAGTCTTGTGCTGTTAAGTAATTAAAGCTTATAAAACACTAGCCGACCCCAGGCCCCTAGGAGCCTCACGAACGAAGTATCACCGTTTCCTCAATTGCGTTGCCTATCCTACCAATGCAACAAAACGCCGCGATATACTTAACACCGGTCGAGTACTGGGTATGCTTGTTCCTCTCCTAGCAACGTGAACAGAAAACCGAGGTGTTAAGAAAAATATAAGTTAAGATGTGAAGTCGCACTGATTTCATTGAACCATATACTGGCCCAAACGAAGCATTAACAAATCATACCAAAAGTTTTATTTGCCCATCCAATGATGTGTAGCATCACAATCGACTTTAATGAAGTGCAAACAGGTATAAACGAAGCACTGACGAATCGTGTATAAAATTTCATTTGTTCTTCCAATGATGCGTGAAGTTAGCGGAGACCTGGAAAGTGCTGTTTTCTCTAAAACGTCTGGGTCGCAATGAATTTTATTGAAGCACAAACAGGCACAAACAAAGCACTGACCAATCATACTAAAATTTTGTTTGTGCTTCCAATGATGCGTCAAGTTAGCGGGCATTTGAAAGTGCTGTTTTCTCAAAAACGTGTGGGTTTGGCACTCGATTTTATTGAAGCACAAACAGGCACAAACGAATCATAGCAAAAAAATCGTTTGTGCTTCTGATGGGGCCGCTAACTTCACGGACCTAGTCGATCTTGCACATAAAATTGCTTCTCTCATTCTGGTGTTTTGTTTCTTAATTCGTCGGCCCACTAAATTTATTAAATATTCGAAATCTTTTAGAGTTAATCACGTAAAATTTTGTTTAGACCACTTATTGTTTGAGAGCGTAATCCAACATAAGTGAAGCAGTTCATGACGCCACCATCTTCTAGGTTTTTTTGTGATAAATTAAATTATGTATTAATATATAGGAAGCACTAGCAACTACTTCAACTGGTAAATCACCGTCAATAATAGATTTTGACATATTTAATAAAATCAAACGCCTACACACGTCGCGGCTCAAGGCTTGCAGTACGAGTTCGCGTTTAGCTTTGCGCGAGATCCACACTAGAGCCAGGTTACAGTAATTATGTTACGTTACATATTACAGTCCGCTAGTGAATACCCGCCTTAAGGATTAAGCAATAAGCATAATATCTATAAGCTATACTTGTGTCTTTAAATGTCTTGTTACGGGAACATCCAATAATGTTACATAATGTGACTACACTTTAAAACGTTACACATGTGATATGATGTGATGGTGGGGCTTTTAATTTGCCAGATCTTGTGGCCATTTGCGCTTGATGCGTCTGTATGATTGGCTCTAATACCTAACTTGTTTGAGTGGGTTGCAATTTATCGTGATGTTTTATTGATCTTTGCGCTATGACTTCGGTTACTATAGTGGGATTTTGAGATCGTTATGTATTGTTCTATTAGAAACATACCACGGAGCATCGTAGATTGTCCTCAGAGCTTTAGATTGGAACCTTTGTATGATGTCAACGTTTGATTTGCACGAGCATCCCCATAGCTCTATGCCGTATATCCATATCGGTTTGATAATAGCTTTATACAGTGCTTCCCAAAAGTAACGGATAAATTCTATAAAATCGTAAACAAAAATATTTCATAAAAATGCTCTGACACGTCGATTTTTATTTTTAAATTACTATCCTAAAATAACCTTTCAGCCCCCACCCTTTTCCTCCTAAAAGGTGGTTGAAAATTTAAATAGCAAAATACCCCTTGCGATACCTTAATTGATATATTTTTTTATTCTCAATACAACGAAAAAAAATTATTAAAATCGGTTGAAAAATAACGGCGATATTTACCAAAATACATTTATTTTCACAAAACTGGGGATTTAATTTAATTAACTAATCCTAAATTAAATGTTCAAAGTGCTGCCCGTTAATGACAAGACAATGCTCTAATCTATTTACAAAAGCTTGTTGAACATTGTCTAACATTTCTGGAGTGATTAAGTAAATGCTGGCCATTCAATATGTCCTCGTCTACCATAATGTGGAGGCGCACCGTCTTGCTGTAACCAAATTCTGTCTTCGGGTCTATCAGGATCTTCTGCGTTAGGAAACAATACCGCTAAAGCAGGTACTAGTTCATTTCGGAGAAAGTTCAGGTAACGTTCACCATTCAACGTTACGTCGAAAAAATATGGTCCAATAATTCTAGAACCCACCACACCAGCCCACACATTAAGCTTTTGAGAATATTGTGTGTTTGCTTCCATCATCCAATGCGGATTTTGAAGGGCCCAGTAACGGCAATTTTGTTTATTGACGGTACCATTCAGAAAAAAATGTTGCCTCATCAGAAAAACGATGTTTCTAAAAGTAAGGATTTGCATTAGAGAGTTCCATCATTGTTTCACAAAATTGCATTCGTCGATCAAAGTCATCATCGGACAGTTCTTGTACCAAGTGCACTTTATACGGGTGAAATTTGTGTTTTCCAAATAATCTGGACACTGTACTTTTGACGCATTAACTTGTGAAGCGACCTCCGCAAGGGTTGAATGTGGATTTTCTTGCACCATTAAAACCGCATCCAATTGTCGGTTTTCATATAAGGCCAATGGACGTCCTGCCTTAGGCTTATCCCGTACATGTCCGAGATCGCGGTCGGGGTGCATTTCATTGAATAAAATACGAACTTCTTCATGCGTCCGGCTTCTATCTCCAATCCCAATCAACATTAAAACTTCGATTCTTTTGGTTTCAGTAAGTCTCATTTTGCTACTATTACTTTAATCACGAAAAACTTGGAATTGTGTTTGATATGCAAAATAAAAACAAGTTGCAATTGTTTTAACGATATTGTTATATCCGCTTCAACACGGCCTACTCGAATATTGACGCCCTTCTTTCATTACATTTTGATAAATATTGCCGTTATTTTTCAACCGATTTTAATAATTTTTTTTTCGTTGTATTGAGAATAAAAATCTATCAATTAAGGTATCGTAAAGGGTATTTTGGTATTTGAATTTTTAAATGTAGGGTTACCACCCCTTAGGAGGTAAAGAATGGGGGCTGAAAAATTATTTTAGGATAGTAATTTAAAAATAAAAATCGACGTGTCAGAGCATTTTTATGAAATATTTTTGTTTACGATTTTATAGAATTTATCCGTTACTTTTGGGAAGCACTGTATATTAGTACCTTATTCTTTATAGATAATGGTGATTTTCTTCCTACGAGCCAAGACATTTTTTAAAATTTTGATCCATTTCTTTGTGTTTCTTCCGGATGTACCTTTTGGGGAGCATGATGAGCGTTTTAAAGTAAATGTTATTTAAGTGGACTTTTGTTCGTTTACTCGGATTTGCCATTTTTAAAGCCACTCTTCTATTTTATACAAGTGAGTTTGTAAATGACTACTTGCAGTTAATGGTTTCAGGTCAGTGGTTAGAATAATGATGTCATCTGTAATTGTTTCAATTTCTGTAATTGAGGAGTTGAGAAGTCGCATAAAAAAGAGGTATAACATGGGTCCTAATATATACCTCTTGCGGCACTCAAGATATGGGGTAAATTTGAAACGTCACGTCATTGCGTTTGACTTGGAAGTATCGACTTGCTAGGTATGATTCAAATATTCGTAATACTGGTGGGTAAGATTATCAAGATTTTATATAAGAGATCTTATTGCCAGACTTTATCAAATGCCTGTGTGGCGTCAAGAAGTGCTGCGGTGCAATGTTTTTTTTTAAAGAGCCGTTCTTATAATCTCAACTATCCTGTGACATTGCTAGATAGTGGAATTTTTTTCCTGTAAACCAAACTGATGTGAAGGCACCCAGTTACTTTGCAGTTCAATTTCTTTTATCCGCTATGTACAAGCTTTTCCAGGAGTGGCAAATTTTCTGTGAGATTTGGAGTTGTGTGCCGTGCTGCCTTTTTAAATTGTGTTTGTGAAATAGTTTGTGACCGTTTCTAACTCTTTCAAGTTTTTTATTCTTAGATTGAGCATTAGGTGTGTATTTATGCAATCACTAAAATCCCAGTTTGTCTATCTGTTTGTTAGTCTAAGCTTTGGTGTTCTCATTATTATTGTTGTACTGATAGTAGCAATTACGGGCGAGTGGTGAGAGGATAGATCAAAATTTTGACGAGGCTTTTATGTAGTTTGGGGAATTTCTTTTGCAAATATAGTAATCCAGGAGATCTGAAATTTTGTTAGAATCCGATGGCTGCAGAGTTGGTTTTCCAGTAGGTACGTAAGTGTAATTCCTTCCTGCCTTTCGTGTTTGTCAATCTTGACCCCCAAATGGTGTGCTTACAATTAAAATCTCCTCCATCAATTAATATGTGTCCAAGTGTTTCAAAGTATGGTTTTAGCATATATTTTGTAAGTTGGTGTCTTGGAGGGCAGTAAACCGAGGAAATGTTGATGGGTTAGGAAAAAGTCTCACTTGAATCGTTATGGCTTGCAAATTATTAGATTTGTATTGCGGTAATTCATAGTATACTAAGACATTTTTATCATAATCGCTGTTCCCCATGCGTTGTACCATCTGCATGTTTGGTATGGTAGATTGTGTAGTACGGAAATTTTATAAAGGTTCTTTCGGTAAAGTGAGTTTCAACGACTAGTAAGATGTCAATACAATTTATGTTAAGAAATGTAACTACTTCATCTTTTTTTGCTTGAAGCCCATTTCGCTTTGTACAGAGTAATGCTTAAGTACTTGGACATTACGTGATTAGTTTAGATATAACATTTGATAGCATGTTCACTATGTCCTAGTGTTTCTATTTCTTCCTTTATTTCTTGTACTGGGATCGATTGATATGTGTGGTAAATTATTTCAGCTGCTTCTAGATATGTGATAAACTTCCTGTATACAGGGTATCTTTAGCTGAGTGCCCATTAGATATATCTGGAGAACCATGATAGCAAGAAAATCAGAATTTGGTATACAGCCATTTGTGACCAGCTAAAGACACCCTGTATGTCTGGGGTATTCGTGCTAATTTTGCTACACTTTTTTGTGGTATATTGTTCGTCTTCTACAATTTTTTGGAAAGCTTTGATCATATTTGGGTAGCTTGTAACGCCCTGTATAAAAATCGGTGAAAGTCTTGGTGTTTTTGTATTAGCGGTTTGTGTGGTTTCGTCATTAGTTTTGTCTTCATTTGTTGTAGATAATAACGAGAACCGGTTTGATTAGTTGACTGGATTTGTTTCTTCAGATTGAGATTTTTGTCACCTGTAGGCTTTGGATATTCTTTTTTACTTTTATTTCGTTTAACTTCTTGTCAGTTGTTATCAGAGACTATGGTTTCATCTTTTCAGAATAAAATTCGCTTAAATGTGCGTGTGTATGAGTGTATGGATGTGGTATCTGGGATGTATGTTTGTAAATGAGGGTGCTGTGGGTTACTGGAAGGGTATATTTGAAAACTAAGTTAAAAACTTTGTATAATTGTATGTTGCTGGGTTATTTGGTCATTTGTATCAGTCGAATGCGGTTGCGTTAGAAGGGTTGGAAGCGCTGGATATTGGCTATTTCTACATACATATCGGTTTGATAATTAGTTGTTTAGGATTCATATCTCGTTAGAGGGGCGAAGCTGTTGTATATATATATATATATATATATTTGTAATAAAAATCTTTGGGGTTTAAACACGTGTAATAAATATTAAAAATTACAACGTTTCGCCACGCTAACACGCAGCTTTTTCAAGTAATTAATAAATAACAATCTTAGTTTCTATGCGATTTTGACCTTGAACGTGTCGCTGGACCAGAGTAACCAATAGCATTACGTATCGGTATCATGGTAATGTTGTTTTGCATATTTTGTTGTACTATTTGTTGGATATTTGGAGATCTTCTATCCTGAGGTAAAGTTAATAACGGTTTCCAAGTGTTAGGTAAACCTTTTCCATCATCTCGTTTATTAATGCAACTAGGACGTCTTTCTATCTCGATTTGTTCTCTAATGAGGCGGTTACATAAATATTTTTCTCTTCCTAGCATTCTTGTATTTTCAAAATCGATTTTATGTCCTGTTTGGTGATGATGTTCAGCTAGAGAATAAGTTAAACATCCTTTTCGGACTGCTAGTTTGTGTTCTTCTCTTCTCGCAGAAATACGTCGATTGGTTTGTCCAACGTAAGAGATGTTACATCCTCCGCAAGGAATTTCGTAAATGCCTTGATCTTCTAAAGGAATAATATCTTTAGGGGAACGGAGGAAAGACTTAACTTTATTAACAGGTACAGAAACTACTCGTATGTTGTGTTTCTTTAGAATGTTACTTATCTTCTCTGTAGTACCTTTGAAGTACGGGATTGATACAGTAAACGTACTCTTATCGTTAACTTCGTCGACACTTCTTTGTTTCATCCTTTTTGCTTTCATAACATGATGACGTGAAAAACCATTTTGTTTAAAAGCTTGATTCAGAAGATTCATTTCTTCGTGTATATGCTCGCTGTCTGTTAGTCTAGCAGATCTAATTAATAAGGTTTTTTAAAACAGAATTTAAATGTTGTGGATGATGATGTGAATTAGCATGTAGGTATCTATTGGTATGAGTTTGTTTTCTATACACTGTATGTCCTAAACTTCCGTCTGGTTTCCTAATTAGTAACACGTCAAGAAAAGGTAGTTTTCCGTTAACTTCTACTTCGGTAGTAAATTTAATTTGTGGATGAATATTATTTAAATAATTTAAAAAGCTAGTAATGCTTCATTACCATGTGGCCATATGGAGAAGATATCATCAACATATCGTAACCAAAGTTGGTTACGATATGTTGATGATGTGATTAACGCCGGGACTGGTGATGCGACTCTCGGGGCGCAGTGGCGTTTCGGAGGCGTCAGTGGTTGCCGTAGCAGGTCCTGTAGCACGTTACGCTTGTGTTTGGCTACCGCAGGTCGGTTTTTGCTTATACCTTTTATGGGGTCAGTTCGGTGTGGTGGCTTCCGGAGTCGACCTATGCGAGATGGTCTCGGAGGAGCTGGTTGACCTACACGAGATCGTCCTGCTCTAATTTTTTCTTTCCCCGACCGGCGTACTTATAGCCGATCGGGTGGTTGTTGTGACGGGAGTGCGCGTTGGAGTGGGGTGCATGCTAGCAGGAAGAGATGCGGCGCTCGATCCTCTAGCTTAGCAGATCTACTAGGATGCGTAACGCATCCGCATGCGGCCTTGACAGTATATTCATATTGGTTTTGAAAAAATTAAAACAAGGGTTGTTCGTGTAAATTTTAAACTCTTTTTTTAAATCTACTACATAAACAGGTTGTCATCCTTACACTATACTATACATACATACTTTATTATGAGTAACAAGTAATATGTTAGTAATACCTTATGCGCAATTCCGAGCAAAAAAAACAAATGAACAAATCTTTCTATTGAACAGTCATAATAACACACATAGTCATTAATATATTAGAAGAAAATGTCAACTACCCAAACAAAGAATTTTAGGTGTACCTTTATCGCAGAAGTTTTGTAATAAAAATGCATGTTAATATTAATCCATTCAAATAAAAGAGGTATTACTGATATGCAAAAAGTTATTCTTACATAAACAAAAACTAAACTGCACAAAAAAATATTTATCACTTAATCTATCACTAACCTAGGTAAACGTAGCAAAAACAGAGAAGGTTAAAATATTGCTGTCGATTCCGCAGTTGCTTTACAGAATTATCTAAGTAATGCTTTTGGTGCATTCGTAAGTAGAAAAAGTTCAAACACGCGCCTATAATATGTGAAGCAAAAATTTTATCTAAAAATATACCACTAAACAGAAGCATATCAATTATTTTAATTCAACATGTTCATACTTTTTGCTGTTGTTATATACTGAACATTAATAACAATCTAAAGACATCAATGAAAATAGAAAATATTTACGTTTCGTACTACTGGAAAAAATTGCATCGATATACTTTTTATTAATGGTTTAATTCATTTCACTTTATTAACACATACTGCAGAAGCGTGCTTCAATGGGTCCACTATACATTGATAACACTTACAGTATACATCTCTACTTTTCTTGAACAAACGGGTCTGCGGTACCAACATGAAACGAAACCTATCAATAAACGAAACCTATAGATGTCTTTGGTCCACAACAATTCATAGTGCAATTTTATATTAAGAAAATGTGAAAAATTGTTTCTATATTACTTTTGACTAAATATCACGCATGACCATTATTATTATACGAGTTTCCATAATCAGCTTAATATAAAACTGCAATATGTAACGTTGTTGCATCAAATACAATAATACCTAAATAAGTTAACTTCATAACAACAAAATCTAATTACAGTTATTGTACATTAGCTTATAAGTTATGAAATAGAACAATTGGATTTTTCGTTGTTCATTTTTGTGTCAGCCTTTTCTATTTCCGTTAGTAGAGTGTGGAATATGTCAGATGCGGACTGAAACAAAAAAAAATTGCATAAACAACAGAGTTAATATATCTTTTAAATAGAAATGCCATTGGACTCTGTATTAATTTATCTACGTCTAACCTATAATCAGCACAGTAATTACTAAATAATTGTACTCGTATGTGAAAAATAATTGTGTGTAAAAGTACAATGTAATTTAAATGGAACTTTCATTATTGAACGATTTTTATTAAACCAACACTCGAAATAAACAAAATTGAATCCGCGTACTGACGTCGATAAAATATTGTATGAGACACGTGTGTGAAGACTTTAGGCACTCCTTGCCATTAAAAACTCCGCAACTCGTACATAAAATCCTTACTTCACACACTTGTATCATAAATAACTGTTTTATAGTATGGTCGCCAAATCAGAATTCTAGGATTTAGGTTGTATACGTTGTTTTAAAAGGAATTCGTGATGTCAAATTATATTGATTAAAAATAATTATTAATAGTGGAAATAAAAAGAAAAAAGTTTTCTGAATAATTTCGAAGATAGTTAATTATTTAGATGGTAAGTAATTCTACAATTGCATTTTGCGAAGGGTAGTAAGTAAGTAGAGTCAATATTTTGGAGGTGTCACCAAGATTTGAAAATGGGCCGATTAATCTGAAGTAGCAAGTAGTCGCCCGTTCGTGCAAATGAAAAATACAACTTCTCACGAATAATCCATTAGACCTCCCTAAAGTCAATACCAAGCATTCCTTCCGTAACAATGTGTTTGAAAGGTTTGGAAGAGTGGGTTGAAAATGGATATAGATAGAGAGTACGAAACTAACAAAGAAAATTATTTTAAGTGTGTCCAATTAGTCCAAAAACCTCTATTACTTCCCAGTAAAAAAGTCCAACTGATTCTGTTCTGTTCTGTTCAATAAAATTATCATCGTTACTTTTATGAAATACAATATGTAACAAAATATTGCTTTATTACTTCTGTCTGAGTTGCCTTTCGACAAGGACTTTCATTTTTACCTCTTGAAAAAGAACCAGTTCATAGCTTTCGTTTCATATTAATAAAAGTATTTTTACATGGAGTTATTTTAGCAGGAAAACGATTTCTGTACAAATCTTGAGCATAATTATTATTGATATTTACTGATTATTACATGTGTGTGAACTTAGCACCCCCACCACTGAAAAAAGTTCAAATATACAGTATAATTTAGTGCTAATTTATTGCTCCATTATCAAATTTTGTGATCCCACCAAACTGATATTAAAAGTGGGAGATGATGCCTTCACAGTCTTGTAGTAGTGCTGTTTCTGACTAATTTTTGCGCGCAATTAGAATTTGAACTTCGATTGCCCTCGTTTGCCGTTGTGAGCGTGCGCGCATGATCGAGGACAGTCGGGGATGTTCAGAATCGATCGGGACGGGTCGGGGGTGATCGGTCTGTTTGGGCGAAGAGCGGTAGGTTAAACACCTTGCCTTCAATTTAGTGCGCAATGCTTTGGTAATAGGGTACTTATACAGAAGTGGGGAGTGTTGGAGGAGTTCGTAATTATTCGTGATAATAGGGTGTGTAGTATTTCAAATCTTATATAAAAAGAAGGATTAATTGAGGTGATTTATTTCATGTTGAATTTGCAATCATTATTAATAAATAAATTTAATAAAACATTTGTAGATAACACTTGAAATTATTTATATCAAATCTTCAAATAGATATTATTTATTGATTGATCAAACAAATTTCGATGAATTATTTCTTAAATATTAATTTTTGTTTATGTTAACAATTGTTGTTTAATGTCATATAATTTGTCATTCTGTATTAAAAATAGTTAATTCTGACGATGACTTGCAAATAATCAAGTCGAAACTATAGTCAATTTATTTAAATCAAACATTTTTAGTATTGGTTTGACCAAAGTTATAATTTATTATTAAAAACACCAATACATAAAATGGATCTATCACTAATTAATTTTATTAGTATTTTGATTTATTAACCCTAAGAGCCTCTACTTGTGCTGAAGTGAAAGACAATGTAATTTCTTATAAAGCCATACCCCTTAAATCGTGCCCATAAGTAAGCATTTTAATGCGTCAAATGGTCTATACCTATAAAATTAGCTCAAATTTTTAAGTTTTTAGCTATATTTTGATTTAAATTGGTAGATATAAAGCTGTTTTAAAGGTACTTATAGTGCATGGTTTAAGCTGATTTCGAGCTGCTAGTATGTATTCCTTTAAAGGGTCTAAGGACACGTCATTGGCGGACATATAGCTCGAATCACCATCAAGAATACCTAGTTTTTGTAAAATTGAGCCATTTTTGTAGGACAACTTGAACTTCAATTGTCACAAATTTAATGTAGTTTAACAATCATAATTTATGGCGCTAGGATGCATAGAAGCTTAAAAAGGAAAAACAGTTCGAAAAAAATCGCAGTTTTTGGGGCCTACTAAAGCACAGGACTTTGTAAACTGCAAAATTGAGCGTAGACTACTGCAAATCTACCTAATAACCTAAAAATAAAAAACCTACTGATACATGGTTCATGTTTAGTTCTACTGGCCTATTATTTATTATTCTTAAGTAAACATTTCTGCAGCATTAAAATTCTCATTAGGCTTTACGTAGCAAGTACATAAAACCTAGTGATTATCATTCTGTTTTTTATCAACTTACGATAGCGACAATAATAACAATAAGCCATTAATTGTCGCGGGCAAGATTGATAACACTGACGAAGTTGGGTCGCAGGCCGTTGTTTGGAGACCGGTCACTAGATCTGACAAAACTAGGCTTTTGTAGGGATATGTAAAATAAATGGTCTACTATTATCCACCAACAACACCAATAAGTATGAAACAAAGAATAGTGGACGAGGTTGCAAGCATTTCACCTCAAATGTTGAAGCGATTGGAAACGTCTTTTCAGCAGCAAATTGGTGCTTCAATGAAAATGGAAGATTTTTCAAACATTTGTTGTAGTAATTTCTTCAATTTTGTTACTTTTTACTGTTATTTTAATGTATTAAGTTATTTTCGATGTTTGACCAGTAAGGAAAATTATGCACACTACAATTGCACTTGATACATTTACCAAATATTTAGCACATTTACCTCAATTTCAAAATATTTACCATATTTACAAAACATTTAGTTAATTTACTACAGGTTGTGCTAATTAACCACATTTATGAGACATTTTCACACGTTTCATAAAATTTTACGAACGTATTTACACAGTTCCACAACATTTCAAGATATTTACCTATGAATAGCCAATTATTCTCTAATTTTTAATTAAGTTTTTTATTCTATCATCATCAGTTTTTTTACTTACTTGTTGGAATCTGTGAACTCTATATGACAATGTATGAATGTAAGCTGCGGCTGTTGTCACTAAGATTATTATCTTCCGGGTTGAGCCGTGTTCGTCATCATATCGCAACAAATCGTGCAAGAAGAATCATCGAACGTAGTGAAAAGGCACTCACTGAGAAAGAGTACGTTATACTTACCATCAACTGCATATAACGTCAACAGAACTATACCAGCTACATCTACAACTGAGCAGCATACTGGATAAAGAAACATGGAACACCATAGATCGCATCAGCTACGAACATGGAGAATACCACCTACAATCAACCACTAACAGGCATATCAAGAAGTTTGAGAAATTAAGTACCAAACACCAGCAAACCAGCTATAAATTGGACGAAAACAAAACAGTTGTAAACTTGTCGGACTACCCACTCACCGAAGACTGCATATCAATTTTTGTCAAAAGGGATGAACTACGCCATTGCTCCAAGCAAGATACCCACAGAAAAGATAATAGCAGAAGTGGAAAGTGTCATCAGAAAGCTTCCAGTTGAAGAAGCAGAGGAAATACGCCACGAGACTTGCCGGATTTTACAACGTTCCAAAGCTCCACGTAGAACATCACTCGCGCAGAAGAAATTGCATTGAAAGAACTCAGAAGCAATCAAGAAATCATGGTGACACGCGCAGATAAAGGCAACGCTACAGTAGTCATGAACACCGAAGACTACAAAATGAAAATCAAATTGCTACTGGATCCACAACTTTACACCAAGTTAAAAGGAGATCCAACCAACAAAATTGAAAAACAAACGAGAGCCGCAATCAAACATTCAGCTATACCAGTCGATCAACATCGTCAACTGCTACCTTCCGGGACCAGACCACCTAGACTATACGGATTACCAAAATTCACAAATTTGGTAACCCCCTAAGGCCAATTGTCAGCACATGTGGATCTCCAACTTATGAACTGGCCCGTTACGTGGCTAAGTTTCTACAACCGTACGTGGGAAGAACTGAATCTTTTGTGAAGAACTCCGAACACTTCGTCGAATTACTGATGACTCTGGAAGTAACCAATGACGATATACTAGTTAGTTTTGATGTAGAATCGCTATTCACTAACGTACCAGTCGACGATACACATAACATCATAAAACAACTGTGCACAACCCATGGGTTAAGAGAAGACATACCAGAGCTAGCAAGAATATGTCTGAATACAACTTACTTTCTATGGAACGGAGATTTCTACGAACAAAAATCAGGTGCAGCCATGGGATCACCATTATCACCGGTTATTGCGAATATCTTTATGGAAGCATTCGAGCAAGAAGCCATTCAATCCAGCGAACAGAAACCGAAATGCTGGTTCAGATACGTGGACGATACCTTTGTCATATGGCCTCATGGGAAAGAAGCACTTACTGTATTTCTTAACCACCTCAACACTCAGCACGAAAAGATCAAGTTTACCATGGAGACAGAAGAGAATAAGGAGCTTCCCTTCCTGGATGTTCTAGTGAAACGAGGGGATAACAACAAGTTGGCTCATAGTGTATATCGTAAAAGACACACACCGACCGATACCTCCATGCCACATCACACCATCATCCACAGCAGAAGCGGTCTCTAATCAAAACTTTATTGCATAGAGCTAACAAGATTCCTGACGAGGTTCACAAGGCAGAAGAACTTCGACACGTCCAACAAGCCTAATGAAGAACGGCTATACCAGAAAGAAGTAAGAGCCGCCTGTCGCAGGAAATCCGAAAAAGAGAAGGAACAGGTCACCACCTACGCTCGTTTGCCATTCATTGCTGGAGTAACTGACAAATTAAGAAAATCATTGGAGAAGAAGAATATCGGTGTCAGGTTTGGAACGGTTAGAAAAATCCAGCAACTACTACCTTCTAATAAAGATAACCTGCCGAAACTCTCAACAAAAGGGGTCTACCAAATTGATTGTTCATGTGGAAAGGTCTACATTGGTCAAACCGGACGCAACATAAAATGTAGATTAAAAGAACATCACCGAGACGCCAAGTCCAGAGCGGTAGATAAATCAGCAATCGCAGAACATCTACACGAAAAAGGAAAACACATCATCAACTTCGAGGAAGCTAAAGTTCTATCAGGACTAACAACTACTATCCAAGGATAATCAGAGAATCCTTAGAAATTATGAAAATAAAAACTTCAATCGAGAAGATGGTTACCGATTAAGCAACACGTGGAAACTAACTCTTCACAAAAACAAAGAAAACAAATGTCACCACAAAATTAGTCAACACCAAACAGAAGATCAACCAACCATCGAAAACCAACCACCCGTCACTGATCGACATCAACCAACCGTAACGGAACATAGGTATATAACGAGGAGCAGAAGACAACAACATCAGTCTTTAGAGTAACTTCTGAAGAAGCTAACAGCATGGTTAGCGAAACGTCAAGCAGAGAACGTAGGAAGGAAGGACGAACACGGCTCAACCCGGAAGATAATAATCTATATTACAAATTGAATGAATAAGAAAAATAGTGATCAATTATATAAAAATTAACTTTGGACATTCTAAGCGGTTTTAACTTTGTAACCAGATTTGAGTGATGTATATAATTATGTATAAAAATGTTACATCGCAAAATAGTCTTACTAAAATTTAAACTATTATTTAGGCTAAACGTGCAATTTTTTTTTGTAAATCTCGGAGGTGTTAAAATTTTAATCAAACATTTTTATTTAAAAATTTTAATCTTAGTTTCAATCCCTTATTATTATAATTAAACATTTTTTTTGCGCAACTTTTAATAAAAAAAGTGAAAACAAACTGTTTTAAGAATAAACCGTAAGATGGGTTCAGGTACCTTGATTAAAACTTAAAAATTTGCTAAAAGAAAAAATTGCGTTTTATAGAAATAAAAGTTACAGACAATCAATTTTCTGTCAAGCTTCATAAAAATCCGATTCGGTTGTATGCGTTCGGTACGATGAAGACGTGTTTTTATTTAGTTCTGAAATTAGTAGTGTTTTGTGATATTATGTGATTATGTGATAAATGGTTAAGTACAGTTTTAATATTCAGTTTTAGTACATTAACAAAATAGTGATAGTGATATGAAAAGTACGCATAAGAACAAATAAGAAATAAAAGTAACGTTATTTAAGTTATCGGTTATCAACAGTACAGAATTTAATAAAAGGATATTAATGAATTAAGGTGATATTTGCAATTAAATTAAAGAAGTGAAATTAAAAAAGAAGGAGATTGAATTAATGATACTGATAGAGCAATTATTACTGGTATAAAAAATTGATTTAATTTGGTGGGCATAGATAAGGAAGGTTTGTTTAGTACGAAAATGTCAGACTCAGAAGGTACGGGATCTGAGACGAGAAAAGACGGAAAGAAGAGGAATTATATCAAATATTTAGAAAATCACAAAGAATAGGCAGATCGTCCAAAAAAGGAGGAAATAATTCGGAAGGAAGTAGAGCTAGTGTTGGCGAAGAAGAAAAGGAACAAAGAGGAATAAGAGAGTTATGCGAAGAGATGTTAAAAGAAATAAGAAGCATAAAAGCAGAGCAGGAAAATGCGAACAAAGAGATGAAGGAGATCAAGAAAGAATTAAATAGGATGAATGACAGATGAGAAGAAAAATTTAAGAAAATGCGAGGATAGAATAGATAGTCTAGAGAAGAGAATGGAAAATGGAAGGGATACAAGAAAAAAGAATTTAGTGATAAAAGGATTGGAGGTACAAGGAGGAAAGAGGGAAATAAAAATCAGGTGGAGGACATGTTGAGAAGCAAGATGGGACTAGAAGAAAAGATAGAAGAAGCGATAGAGATAAAGAAAGGGATTGTGTTAATAAAGGTAAGAAGTGTAGAAGAGGAAATAAATATTTTAAAAACAAATTGTGAGGGACGAGGATATACATTGATGAAGATATGACGAAGAAAGAAAGAGAGATGCAAGGATACATCAGGACAGAAGCAAGAAAGCTGGAAAGAGAAGGGAGGAGAAAAAAGGAAAAGAAAATAATTTACTATTTTGGAATGTTGCAAGGGTAAAAATAAAGGGGAGAGTTTTGGGATTATGTAAAAAAGTTTGGGATGATTGGGCTTGTAGAGACATGGTTAGAAGAGAAGGACTGGAGAACATGGAGTGAAAGATTGCCGGAAGGGTACGAATGGAAAGTGCAATTTGCGGAAAGGTCTGAAAAGAAGGGTAGAGCAAAAGAGGGTATAATCACGGGGTTAAAATGAGTGGAAGAGTGAGGAAAAGGAAGGGCAGGAAAATCAAGGGGTTGTAAAAGACAGATAATTACTGAGGAAGGAGAGAAATATGTAATTATTACGGTGTATCGAAAAGAAATGAAAGAAACAAGGGAAAATATAGAAAAAGTGTTAGGGGAGGGAGAGAAGAAAAAAATAATTATAGGAGGGGATTTTAACGCAAGGATAGGAGAGGAAGGAGGAATGATAGTCAACGGAGAAGAAAGAAAGAGAACATCAATGGACAAAAAAATAAATGGACAAGGAAGAAAATTGTTAGAAATGTGTGAAGAAAGAGGATGGACAATTCTAAATGGAAATATAGAGCAAGGGGGGAGGGGACAGTACACATATATAAGTGAAAAAGGTCAATCGGTAATTGACTATGTGATAATTAATGAAAAAAGTAAAGAGGACATTGAAATGTTAAAAATTGGTGAAGAGGTGGAGTCAGATCACCAACCATTAGAAGTGATATTAGAAGAGGAAGGGAATGTGGAGGGCATGGTAGATGGGGAGGAGTGGAGAGAAAAGAAAATATGGACAGAAGAGGTTATAAAAAGTATAAAGAGAAATTGGAGGAAGAAACGGAAAAACAGGAGATTGGTAAGAGGCTATAATATGTCCTGTATACAAGGGAGGAGAAAACTACAGAGGAGGCGACAAATGTGGGATATAAGGTTTATGCAGAAATAACGAGGGAAAGATTAGAAAAGGAAATAGAAGCGAAAAGAATTATCCCGACTGGCAAGCCGGATTCAGAAAAGGAAGAGGGACATATATATATACATTCTAAAGCACATGGTCAATAAAGAAATTTCGAAAAAAGGAGGGAGAATGTATGGAATGTTTATTGACATCAAAGCAGCGTTCGATAATGTAGATAGAGGGCTACTATGGAAAATTATGGAGGAAATAAGGATAAATGTAGAAATTAAGGATGCAATTGAGAAAATATATAAGGAAACAAAGTGTAGAACAAAGGTAAGCAGAAAGTTGGGACGTGAATTTTGGACGGAAAAAAGGATTAAACAGGGATGCCCATTAAGCCCCAGTCTGTTCTCATTATACTATAAGAGATTTGGAGGAAGAACTAGAGAAGCATCAAGTGGGAGGAGTAGTAATAGGAAGAAAAAAGGTATGGGTGCTGGCGTACGCAGATGATAAGAATGGAGAAGAAATGGGAAGGGTGATTAAGGTTTTAAAAGATACTTAGAGGGAAAGAAAGCTACAGGCAAATGTGGGAAAAAACAAAAATAATTGAATTTAAAAAGAGAAAGGGAAGACGGAAAGAAGAGAAATGGTGGTGGGGAGAGAAAGAAATAGAGAAAGTGGACAATTACAGGTACCTAGGTTATAACATTAGGTATGATAATAAAGATGAAGACCATATAAGAGAACTCGGACAGAAAGGAAACAAAATAGTAGGACAAGTTTGGGGATAGGTGAAAGGACATTTGGGAAGGATTTAGAGAAAAGACGATGGATTTTCGACAAAATAGTTAAAAGTGTGATGTTATATGGAGCAGAGATTTGGGGATGGAAGGAATGGGAACTATTAGAAAGGACACAGGAGAAATATTGGAAGTGGACGTTAGGGCTGGATAAGGAGACACCTGGTTATATAGTGGAAGAAGAAATGAAATTAGAAAAATACGGATAGAAACTGGAAAGAGAGCGTTGAGATTCGAAGAAAGGATGGAAAACAGGAAGAACAATGAACTTTTATATGAATGTTGGAAAGAAGTGGAGGCACAGAAAATTAGTTACGGGAAAGATGAAAGGAAAAATATTATGAAAGGTGTGGATATGCGAGAGGAGATAAGAAGTTTGAGACAGGAAGGAAGATATATGGAAAAGGAAATAATAACGAGAGATAAAGACACGCAAATGCAAGAAAGAAGAGCAAGAATAAAAGAAGGAAAATACAACGAGAAATATGGACAATTAATAACGGGAAGAGTGCCAAAATACATAATGGAGGGAAAATCGCTGAAAGAAAAAAAATGATAGCAAGGTTTAGAACAGGAAATGAAGAAAGGGAGAATAAATACTGGTTGGAGGATGAAGAGAGGATATGTAGATTGTGTGGGGATGGATGGGAAAGCATAATGCACATGAAAGAAGGATGTAGTGAGTTAAGAGAAGAGGAAACGAAGTGGTGGGTGCTATTGGGTGAGAAAGGAGAGGGAGTACAATGGATGAAGGAAGTGATGGAGAGAAGAAGAAAAGATGGACGAGAGGAAAAGAAAGATAATGAAGATAAAGGGATAAAGATGAAAGAGAAGAAAAAGAAGATTTTGTTAAAGGAAAGAAGATGAAAGATGTTTAGAAAAGAAGAGGTAGAAGAGTTAATTTTGTTAAATAAGAATATTGTTAGTTTGGTGGTAAGAAAATATATGGTTTTAGGTTATATTTGTATAGAAAACCGAATTCATTTGTTATTTGTATAAAAGGCAAAATAAATAAGATTCATTCATTCATTCATTCATTAAAATTCGACCGATGGTGGGATTGGGATCCCATTAGATGATAATATTGTAAATATACTGGGTAGCTCAAAAGTCGTGAATAATGAGTGAACTTTAAAAACATGGAAAATATAAAAAATAGTTTTCAAAAAGTTATTTGGTAGTTTACTTCAAATTTTACGGGTAAAGTGCTAACTTCGAAAAACTATGGAACGTCCCAGAGAGCCAACCTTTTTTAACTTCCTTTTTGATTTCAAATTTTGGAAGATGCTGTTTTCTAGTTACAACGGTGTATTACTTTTGGTATGCTACATAATAATATTTTCGAGAAAAATAACCTGAAATTCATCAAAACCTTTATTCATCAAATGTCGAAAACATTAAAAGATTAACTCAAGTACCTCCAAGTTCAGAATATTCGCCGTTAACCGCAAGACAGTCCAAACGTCTTGAACATTGTGAATTCCATTTCATAAAAATAATCCGAGGGACCTAGCAGGCCACTGTACTCTCGTCGACCAACCCACGTGTTCGGAAATATGTATCACTTATATTGCATTTAGTTGTCGATAACATATTCTACTGTTTTTTATCAGAGTAATGTTTCATTGTTTATCTGGTACCCCTTTTCTACTCACAGATTTATTCTTTTCAACAATTTTGATTGAAAAAGGTTTTTGTTGAGTTCCAGGCCCATTTTCTCAAAAATATCATTACGTAACATATCAAAATTAATACACCGTTGTAACCATAAAACAACCCCTTTCAAAATTTAAAGTCAAAAAAGGAAAGTTACAATTAAAAAAAAAAGATTGGCCCCTGTTACTATCAAATACTTTTATTAAAACGATTTTCCATATTTTAAAAATTACACGCATTATTCCCTTACTATTGAGCCACACTGAGTAATGTGTGTATAAAATTAAGTTGCAATTATTAATTCATTCACTGTGGTAGAATAGGCGTTTCCACTACTATCGGTTTGAAAAAGCAAGAATGTTATAATTTTTTTAATTTGGCGTTGGATTGTTTTGAAAGTTAGCTTGTATGTACACTCATGAAATTTAAAACTTGGACACCACAATTTCTGTAAACAAAAGTTTGCACATTGTGAAGCGGGCTTAAGGGTATCATTTACAATTCTAACAGCAGGTAGTCTCAGCAGGGGTTATCTTATAGAAGGACTGTAGAATGAATCATTACACTAAGCACGTTTTAGAAAATAAGTAATTTACGTTGCTTACTTAATTTTTTTTCTTTAAAGAATATATTTGAAGGTATCGCTAATTAAACACCATAGCTCGATTAATTATCGAATCAAAATTTTGTTTAGGAAATGTTTACAAAATAAAATTAGAAATAATTTTGATTTAAAAAACGTCTACAAGCAATAACTTTTAAATTAAATCAAAAACTAAACATGGTTATTTGGGTTGACTGATTATTACTTATTTTTAAATAAATCTAACCTACTAATTATTGTAAGTTATTAAAAAAAATCATTAAACTCTCTATTCATAATATTTAGTCCTTACAAAATGTATATTTTATGACGTTTCATTTTTTTTCTGTAGTTAAATAAAAAAACTAAGGCAATTCTTATTGTCAACGTATATATTTAGTTTTTGACAAGAATTTATTACATAATTATAATTAAGATACCAAGTTATAGTTTAAAATTAAATGAAAACTTTTTTTTTTTAAATAAAGGTATTACTATATAAATAAATATAAGAAATCAATAATGGGTGTGACCTCCATTATTATTGATACATTCTTGGAGGCGTCTGCTCATTGACGCTATCAAGGTATCAATATAATTAATATTAATCGTTTCCCATGCGGTATCAATGGCTGCAATTAGTGCATTACGGTTTACTGGTATAAATTTGGCCCTTGTTGTCTTCGGATAACAGCAAGTATTCGAGCCCAAACATTTTCGATAATGTTAAAATCTGGGCTTTTTGCTGGCCAGGGTAACAGCTCCAAGTTATTTGCTTGTATCCAGTTGCGCACAACCTGCGAAGTATAGGGTCATCATATCCCGATAGTTAATTATCGAATGTTCCAAGAAAATATGTGTAAATAGTAAATGGAATCTACTAACGTAACGTTAAGTCGTTAATTATAGTTACATAACTCTCCTTTCATAAGATATAGTTCATATTAATATGCTTATTGTAAAGCTTCGTACACACCTGAACAACAAACCGAGAAACAAACAGAACAACGAACCGAACGGCAATCGGAACATTAATTTGGACGGTGCTACGTACGAATTTTAGAACAGATTCGCAAGTCCTGATTGTTCCACAAACGGTTTGCGGCGTTCCCCGACATCAAAAGAAAATGCGCGCGAATGCGTTTGCAGGTTTGGACGAATCTAAACAAAACGGCGAACAAACTTATGCGGGAGAATTAAATTATTTATTTTTTAATATTATGGAGTTGACAGAAGAAAAAATGTTTTAAATTAATCAGTGTTTAAGAATGCAAGAAAAAATGATGTCCCTATTAGCATCATTTGGGCGGGAAATTTCCAAAATAAAAAAGCGAAGTAAATTATAATTTTTACTCTTCTTTGTGCGTAAAAATTTGGTTGGCACTATCTTCTTGTTTTCCGCAATTTTCTCTTCTCAATAATAAATATATATGAACTGAAAACTACTGAAAATAATTATGGGAACAGCACAAACGTTCCGTTTGTTGTTCGGATTGTGGAAATCATAAAAGATCGTTTGTCGTTCTGTTTGACTTTCGGTTCGTTGTTATGTTTGTTGCTCGGTTTGTTGTTCAGGTGTGTACGAAGCTTTACAACTTAAGCAACAATTTTTTGGCGAATAAAGATTAGTTTGTGATGTAATATTAGAAACACAAATTTATATCATATCAAATTTATGACAACTTAAAAACCAAGAACGTGTATGTTATTGCTAAGAAATTATTAAGGAAAAGCGCAATTGCAGTGTAAATATTTATAATTAGATATTTTCGAAAGTTTATAAGTCCTCTATTGTAATCTTAAGCAACGTAAATTACCTATTTTCTAAAAACGTGCTTAGTGTAATGATTCTTTCTACAGTCCTTCTATAAGATAACCCCTGCTGAGACTACCTGCTGTTAGAATTGTAAATGATACCCTTAAGCCCGGTTTACAATGTGCAAACTTTTTGTTTACAGAAATTGTTTTTTTGAGAGAAACTCATTGGTGAACTAGAATCGGCTATCGTCTTTTGTTTTCGAGTTACTACGAAAGAGATCGATTTTTCTATATTTTGAAAGGTGTCTATATCCTAGTTAATTTATTTATTAATTTCAAAAAAAACTAGTAATACCTTCTTAAGACACTTTTTTGAGAGGAATTGAATGGCGTTGACGGATTTTAAATATCCACATTTGTTTACTAGTTATGAAATAATTTTTTCACTTTAATAGAAACCTAGTTAACTGTGATTTATTTTGATAGAGTTTTTTTCTCTTTACGATGATATATTCCATGTAAGGTCAATCATAATTATATTTAGTCAAAACTCATATTTTCCAATATCAAAAAAAATTATCGTAGTTACCAAAGACATTTTGTTCTAATTTTTATGACGATGTCATGCATGTATGTATGCTTACCTCTAATTACGTTACCACATTTTCATTCTTCAATCGTCTGAAAAGTACGAAATGGCTTACGTAAACTATGAAAAGTATGATATTATGTTAGAATGCTTTATTCAAAATAATAACAATTCCAACATTGCATTGGAAATATACTGCAATCGTTATCCAGACAGAAGACAACCTCATAAGGGTATTTTTGTTAAATTAAAAAAAAATTCTATTACGTTTATAGCAACTTCTTCAGCATCTTGAATGTTGTACTTTTTTGGTCTTGACTTGTTAAATCTTCCATGATTCGTGATATTTTATTTTCATTTAACAAAAATAGACTTATGAGGTTGTCTTTCTTGAGGAACTGTAAAGAAATAGACTGCTGCCCGACGAGGCGCCACCTGCTGGGTAATAGAAAGAAATAAACCGACCAACAGGAGTTCAATAGGTTTTACTAAAAGGTCTACTACACTAAAAACGAACCCAAATCAGAGAGACAAATAGGACAATTCAATATAGCAAATAAAACTTACAGTACTAGGAGAAGGTGAGCAAAAATAAGAGAGGCTGTCGCATAAGATTTACGGGTGTTAACAACAACAATATAATTAAAGCTCGCAATTAAAATGTGTGTCGAAGTTCAGTTAAGCTTTTTTGTTTGTTATACCCCAAATTAAAGTTCTGTTCCAATTGAGGATTGGTTACTAAGGAAACCCGACGCACACACGTCACTTACACACGGTGACTTAAAAACTAACTTGAACTCGGATAGCATTGCAAGTAGCTCCCCTGCCAATCCAAAGACCTTTGTTTTTAGCTTCACCTACTTTTATCTGAAGCGCCCAAGCCTCTATGGAGCTAGTTAAAAATTAAAAACTGAACGTCGGTGGTAGAGCTCCACCCCTGAATAAAATTTACTTAAATGCTAGAGATTCAAACCGTTCAATGTCACATGTACGTGAGCTTCATACGCATGAATAGTGAATAGGTTTCTTAAACATTAAAACTCGGCTGTATTCTGTAGTATTCAGTATTTGACAGTTACAGAAGATAGTTAGCCCCAGGATTTCCTTTTGGGGAAGTATACAGCGAAGAACGGAAGGCAATATACTCCTCGAAGCAGCAAGTATGCAGCGTGAACGAACCCTCAGCCTGCTGAGTTCATCGGCCGTTGGCAGCTTAAATGTAGGCGAATCCGTGGTAGTCGTCGAGTTATATAGCGAAGGATTCTTAAATAGCCATTCCAGCACCCCCAGGAATTATCCAGATTGTAATACACGAGTAGAGTGGCGAGGGTCAAGAAGTACTTGCGGCGAATGCGGTCGGATTTACATTTACACACCAATTTAACTTGGACCATTAGTTGAAGCACACATTAAATAATTATTACGTGTAAAATGTTTAGCTTCACGAAGCACGCCAAAAACACCCAATAGAAGAAAGTAGCAAAATGTCCGCTTGTAATGTTAGAAACTTTTCGTGAATTAATCAATCCACCAATGAAAAAATCGCAACATGCGCGGCAAATTCAACTTTCGTCGTAAAGTGTTACACCGACACACGTTTCTAAGAAGGCTCTCGGACGTACGTTTTACTTTTGTAAATAAACCCGTAACAGTTCTAATTATTCAGATACTGCGTTTTCAACTCTCAATCAATAATGAAAAGTTTAATAAACAAGGAAATTAGTTTATATTGTATTCTTTAAGATGACGAAAAGGAAAAACCATTTAACAAATTAAAATGTTTAAAGCTGTTGACGTAAATAGATTTTTTTTTATATTTGTGCAATATTTAGTATTATGTTTTTAGGGGCAGTATAATATAATTTGCTAACGCTGAAGAATGTGTAATGTCAAAGATTATTGGGATAACTTTAGTTACCGCTGTAGATCGAAAGGGTAGGGAGGAAGGAAAACAAAATACTAATAATTATTATAAATTAACGTAGCCAATATTATGTATTTTGATATATGTTACTAATGTTTATTTTACTGGGCTATATTAATTTTTTTAGTTTAAAACTAATGCGATTTATGATTGAAATAAAATTGGTCCAATATTATTTTACAACTTGGCGTAATACTATAACCAATATATTTAGCAATATAGGACTAATATTATTTCTAATGTCGAACCAATATTGGTACGATATTGCACTTTGTTTCATTCATATATTGGTCCAAGATTAAACTGTATATTGAGCCAATATAGAAAAATACTGAACCAGCATCGGTACAATATTGCATAGCTACTTGAGATATAATTACAAATATTCCAAAAGTTTTCAAATTTTAATAACCTGATAACTTTCTTTAAAAATGCAAATTTTTCTGTTTCGACTAAATCAAATTGTAGATATAATTGATAGTAATAATCATTAACAAATTGAACCTATTAATTATAACACTGTCCCAATTATTAGAAACTTGAATTTCACATGGCAATGGAGACTGCAATACTAAGTTTTATTAATTGAACGAAGTTATGTAATTAATTAATAGGTCTACAAACCACCAAATTACAACAGTTTAGATGAAGTATATGACGTATATATAAAAATATATATGTATGGCCCCCGAAGTTGACTGTGTAATGTTAGTAGGTGATCTAAACATAAATGTATCAAATATCCATGGTCATGATACAAAAATACTTTCATAATATCTTAAACATTTCAATCTAAAAACAAATTGTTAATCAACCACAAGGATAACAAACGATAGCGTGTCTCTAATTCATGTGATATGTTCAAATAATAAATTGTTGACAGACGTGTAAATGTATCGAAACATATGATATAACTGATCACATGATAGTACTTTTTTTTCCCTAATTATCCGCGAGGGTCTTGATGACCATTGGTCCGGAAACCAAAGTGGTGATTCTCAGGAACAACATGTTTTATTGTTGACCATGGAGTACAAAAAGTAAAAAATAATTTCACAAAAACACAATCACATTTACACACTTAATTAATATTATTACATGTAAATACTAAGGTGGGTAAGGGTTGGCATGTTTAGGTTTTAGTGGTTTTCCTAAAACTTGAAGTAAATGTTTTGCTAAGACGAACCAATCCAAAATTGCAACACGGTTTCGAACCACACTGTACAGGTTTATACTCGATCTTTTGGGACACCATACATAACACACTTACATCACAATACAATATTTAAAATGTACCATACGATTAAATAAATAAATAAATAACATGATAGTTAGCTGCAACATAGTTATGCATCCGAGAATGGAAATTGATTTGAAGTATCACCATAGCTTTGGCAATATAAATTTTAGGTCTTTTGAGCAGGAAGCATCTACTTTAAATTGAAACAACATATACAATCTTGCAGGTATAGAAGCCAAAGTTCAATTACTGGCTATTAACATAATGTATCTGTTTAATAAATATGCTCCCTTAATACAAATTAACAACAAGAAAAGAAGTCCTCCACCGTACATTACATATGTTATTAAGAAAATGATCATGTTAAAGAAGAAAGCCTTTAAGAAATACATGAAAACGAAGTCAGCAGCAGATAGAAACTATTATATCGAATTGAAAAAATATACAGGTCAATCAATCAAGCAAGAAAAATGCGTATATGAAATATGAAATTCAGACGTCCAAAGGTAAGTCAAAAACAATGTGGAATAAGTTAAAAAATGGGGTGTAACTACTAAATCTTAAATTACCAGATAATGCTAACCTAGAAATAATTAATGAATTCTTTGTCAATACAGCAAGTGGCCATAAAGCTGATAATAATTTGTTTAATTCTTGTAGATTTGAAACAGATCAGAATTCCACAAAATTTGTTTTAAAAGCATTGTTCATATGGATGTGTGCAAAGTAATTAATGAAATACGCAGTAATGCTTATGATGCAGATAACATCAACATCAAAATGGTAAAATTTATATTACCCTTTTATTATTGATCACTTGGTACACATTTTTAATATATCTTTAGAGACAAGCAAATTCCTTTTAATTTGGAAAACAACAGTCATTACGCCGATTCCAAAAACATCTAATCCATATGATCTAAATGAACTACGCCCTATTTCTCATCTTACCAGTGCTTTCAAAAATTCTTGAGAAATTAGTAGCTAAACGATTGCAAACATATATGGACTTAAACAACATTCTTCTAGAAAGGCAATCTGACTTCAGGAAAAATTATAGCACACAAACGGCTCTACTCAAGGTAACAGATGACTTTGCCAAAGCATTAGATAACAACCAAGTATTATAATCGTCTTACTAGATCAAAGTAAAGCTTTTGACATGATAGACTTTGAATTGCTAAGAGCAAAATTACAATTCATTGCACTGGACAACATCTCCCTACGATGGTTCAGAAGTTACATTTGCAAACCGTTTACAGTGTGTCAAATTTAAAGCCCTAAACTCAAATTTATTAACTACAAAAGCGGAGTCCCTCAAGGAAGTATATTAGGTCCTCTTTTCTTTACCATTTTTACATCAAACATCAGATATGTTATAAGCCATTGTTCATATCATTTTTATGCAGATGATGTGCAACTAAAACTAAAAGTCAATTGGAATGTGCATTGCAAGTGAGCATAACAAAAACTAATTCACATAAATAAAATAAACATTAAAATAAATAACACCTCATTAAATATAGTAACGCAAGTAAAAAATTAGGATTATTGCTTAACAGTTTATTATAATTTCCTTACTCAGAACTACAAGAACAAATTATATATATTACTAAATTCAGCAATGAGATTTGTGTACCGCATACCTTTCACAGAACACGTGAGAAAATATTATCATTCCTCTTAAAGAAATAAAAATAACCAAAGATTTTGTTATAAACTAATCAAAACGAATAACGAGATCACTTACGAAAATTCTAATATTTTGTATCCATGCAATGAATGGAATATGCAAAATGTTCTATTCACTTGTTTCATAAGAATGTCCCAGTGTGACTTATTACAATCATTTTCAAATAAGCAGTTGAAGAAAATTAAGAAGGAAATTTAACATTTAAGAGTGGCGTTTACCTTATACAAAAAGTACACTTTAGACCTTGTCGTTTTAAATCTTGGAAAGCCGTTTTACTATTTTTAACTTGAAATTTTGTAATAGTGTGTATGAAAGTTGAATTTAGAAGGTGGCGCTCGACTTTTTCTTAATTTATTATTTTTTTTAATAGTTATTAGACCTCAAAAAATCAAAAATAAATGCTTAAATTTGAACAGCATTTGCATTACTATTACAACAGATAGAAAGAAAATACAAACGTGAAGGTGTAGCTGCATGTTTTATAAAACAGGTTAAAAAATTAAAATAGTAATCATTAAGATATAAAAGGGTGATAATTAAAGTATTTTATATAATGTCTAGGCGATCGTCTATCCCCACGTCATTTGTTTGCAGTGTGATCTAACAACGACAGAATTTCGTCGGTAGTTGTCAATTAATAGAGATTTACTTCGTTTAATTTTAAAAGTTTGTATTTTTAAGGAGCTTTTCTATAGTTTTTAGCTTCGGAATAAGTATCATATTACCATTAATCATATCCATGTTATGAAAGAGATAAGAAAATCTTAAGTAAAATTACGGATGAACCCGAATTGTCAAGTTTTAACACGTGCCATACAACCAGCTTAACGCTTTCTGTCTAACCCCTCTACAAGTTATGTGTGTTGTATAACTTCCTTAATTCCCCGATATGGCGTTAGGTAAATGCCCCTCTTAAGCACAATCGTATAATTGACAAAACATTAAATTATTCAAAACAAAAGAGTAAAAGCAAAACTAATAATGAGATCACCCTCCTCTTGCTCGGAGAAGTTCAGTGCATCGACGAGGCATAACCCGCAATCAAGTTGGAAATGATCTCTTTGTAGCAGTATTTCCATTCCTGAAGAAGTTCTTCAACTTCAACCTAAAGCTGTTAGTTATCTTTCTCCAGACCATAATAAACCCCACCAATTGTGCGGGGACACTTTCTTGAACAGTATCATCGTGGTAACGTTCCCTTCTGCCGTCTCCATACACGTGCAGACGTCCATCACTGGATCTGGCACAAGATGCCGGACCGTCTGGAAAACATTACATTGCTCGACTGTTCCATGGTCCAATTCGCTATGGATGTGAACAAAGTTTCGTCGCGCTCTGGTGGTTGGCTACGGCTGCTCAACCGAGGTACTTTTTGCTGGTGTTCTGCATTCAGCTCAGCTGGAGACTATTTCACCGGTTGGCGAAAATTTAGTTCCAGAAGCGGCTACCAGTGGTGATTTCTGGAAAGAACCTGCGCCGTAATTCTGCGTCCTCTGATTGCCCAACGAGCCAGCAAACAATCTTCTCGAGCAGTAGCGACCCTTTGTCTTTAGGATAAGGATCGTCTTTGAACGATTCCATGATCAAAATGCTTGAGCCAAGCTCTAGATATGGCAGAATGACTCTACACCCATTAACTGTGCAACTCTGTCTTCTTGAATAGCATTCTTCTATCAATGTAAACTGCCTTCTTGATAATTCAAGGTACACTCTTTGAACCCTTCTCCTACCTAACATGTCTAATTCCATGTTTTTACATGAAAGTGAAACCATGCCTAAAAACTTTAAAATGAGTTCCAAAATGAAGTTTCTTTTCAACCGAAAAATTTGGTGTTATTTTGTTTTTGTGCTTTGTCTGGCAAAAGGCACTATTGAAAGCTGTGCCTACTATTGCTAATCTTTAATTCAAAGTATCTTTTAATTGCTTTTTGGACAAATTTATAATTGATTGTACCAGATGTTAAAAAATACAGGTAGAAAAAAAGTGTCACCTTTTTTCGTTTTGATTAATTTATTTATTATATCTTAGTGTATAAAATAATAAGATTTAAGTGCCCATCGTATTTGTACAACAATTTATCACGCAGGTTAGATATACATAATTCTAGATTTAAGGAGAAACACGTTCACAATACCAATCTATTAATGCTATTAAAGTTTAGAGGATCATTTTCATATAATTTACTACATTAATAAAATAGACCTGTTAGCAATGAATTGGAAATGCCTTGAAACTGTGTTAATAAACATGTAAAAATATGTTATGCAATCCATAGAGACTTCAGAAGCTCTTTATTGTATCTTGTATATTAATAATTAATTTTTTGGTTAATGTTACTTATACCATTGTTGCATTGTTTCATTGGAAATTATTATATATACATTCATTATTCCTAAACTTTTTCTTATATATATTATTGTTAGTTTATAGTCAGTTACATCTATGGGTAAAATCGGTTTGCCTAGTTTTTACCTTATTAGAATAGATAGTATATTAATTAATTTATTTTATATTACCTAAGTTTTATTTCTTATGTTTCTTTATGCTATTCTATTCAATAAACTTATTATTATTATTATAACTTGTTAATGATTATTTACTATCACTTAACATCAACAATTTAGCTTTAGTCGATACTAAAATTTGCACTTTTAACAAAAATTTAGCAGGTTCATTCTTAATCAAAATTTGAAAACTTTGGAAAATTTCTAATTGCTAACCCACTCATCTAGGATGAATGCATTACTGTTTAAAATTTCATGCATGTTAAGTTCAAAAATAATGAAGTTACACTCTCCCTGTTGTAAAATAAGTGCAAAAGCAACCCTGTTTTATTTATTTATAAATAACTGCTGAAGAATTTGACATTCATTGACCGCTAGTAGATATGTACAGGGTGGGCATAGGGTATCTCGGTAACCATAAGAGATAGAGAAAAATGGATGTCGGTGTCTCGAAAGAAACTCATTGGTGAAAACTAGAATCGGCTATCGTCTTTTGTTTTCGAGTTACAGCCAAAAAGATCGATTTTTCTAAATTTTGATAAGTGTTTATATCCTAGTTGTTTATTAAGTCAGAAAAAACTAGTAACACCTTCTTTAGACACTTTTTTAAGAGGAGTTGAATGGCGATTGACGGATTTTAAATATCTACATTTGTTTAGCGAGTTATGAAACAATTTTTTTTCCTTAATATACTAAGTGACATAGAAGGAAGAAATCAATTCCAGTAATAATGAATTTATTTGAACAATTTTTAGTATACTACTGTATACGAATTAAGATTAGTAAACGATCACAATTTGATAAAAATTAAACTGTTAACTCTTCAAAAAAACTTAATAATGGATTGCTCCACCACGATGTCTTTGTGAACTCATTAACACGTCTGGGCATACTTCTAATGAGGTGATCGATTTCTTCTTGAGGTATCTCATCCTATGCTATCTGTAACTGATGCTGCAAAGCCGCCAGAGTTTGTGCAGGGTGAGGTAAATTGAAGTAATCTTCTTCCCATAATATCCCAGACGTGCTCGATGGGCGAAAAGATCGGAGATCTTGCGGCCAAGGCAACAATGAAATTTGATTGGCCTCAAAATGAGCCAAAGAAACCCCTAGCAACATGAGGTCGTTCGTTGAATGTGCTGTTGGGGATGGTCTGAACATAGGGGGATGGGGTTCCGACTGGAAGCGCGCAGCGGTCAAAGTAGTACTTCTAATGAAGACCAAAGGTGACTTCCTTACTAATCTTCACTGGGTGCACATGCCTATTGGTCTGCAAAATTGGAGATCTTAGCCTTTTTCTCCCTTGCACGACCCCTCATGCATACCCAAATCAAGTTCTAGCGTGGTGTAGAGAACGGCTAAATTGGGACCAAGAATGGAATTCAATTGTCTTTAGTGATGAATCCAGATTCTATTTGGGTATGCATGAGTTGTCGAAGTAAGGGTGAGAAGACGAGTGGTGAAAGACAAGATCCCCTAATTTTCTGTGAATAGGCATAAGCAACCACAAAGTTGGAGTTATGGTATGGGGAGCCATTGCTATTAGTAGTAGGTCACCTTGTTCTTCATTAGAGGTAGCTGACCGCTGCGCGCTACATCCAAGAGGTCGTAGACCTCCATATTATACACTCATGAAATTTAAAACTTGGACACCACATTCTGTAAACAAAGGTTTGCACATTGTGAGCGGGCTTAAGGGTATCATTTACAATTCTAACAGCAGGTAGTCTCAGCAGGGGTTATCTTATAGAAGGACTGTAGAATGAATCATTACACTAAGCACGTTTTAGAAAATAGGTAATTTACGTTGCTTACTTAATTTTTTTCTTTAAAGAATATATTTGAAGGTATCGCTAATTAAACACCATAGCTAGATTAATTATCGAATTAAAATTTTGTTTAGGAAATGTTTACAAAATAAAATTAGAAATAATTTTGATTTAAAAACGTCTACAAGCAATAACTTTTAAATTAAATCAAAAACTAAACATGGTTATTTGGGTTGACTGATTATTACTTATTTTTAAATAAATCTAACCTACTAATTATTGTAAGTTATTAAAAAAAAATCATTAAACTCTCTATTCATAATATTTAGTCCTTACAAAATGTATATTTTATGACGTTTCATTTTTTCTGTAGTTAATATAAAAGTGAAAATAAAAACTAAGGCAATTCTTATTGTCAACGTATATATTTAGTTTTTGACAAGAATTTATTACATAATTATAATTAAGATACCAAGTTATAGTTTAAAATTAAATGAAAACTTTTTTTTTTTAAATAAAGGTATTACTATATAAATAAATATAAGAAATCAATAATGGGTGTGACCTCCATTATTATTGATACATTCTTGGAGGCGTCTGCTCATTGACGCTATCAAGGTATCAATATAATTAATATTAATCGTTTCCCATGCGGTATCAATGGCTGCAATTAGTGCATTACGGTTTACTGGTATAAAATTTGGCCCTTGTTGTCTTCGGATAACAGCAAGTATTCGAGCCCAAACATTTTCGATAATGTTAAAATCTGGGCTTTTGCTGGCCAGGGTAACAGCTCCAAGTTATTTGCTTGTATCCAGTTGCGCACAACCTGCGAAGTATAGGGTCATCATATCCCGATAGTTAATTATCGAATGTTCCAAGAAAATATGTGTAAATAGTAAATGGAATCTACTAACGTAACGTTAAGTCGTTAATTATAGTTACATAACTCTCCTTTCATAAGATATAGTTCATATTAATATGCTTATTGTAAAGCTTCGTACACACCTGAACAACAAACCGAGGAACAAACAGAACAACGAACCGAACGGCAATCGGAACATTAATTACGGTGCTACTGTTCAAATTTTAAACAGATTCGCAAGTCATGATTTTCCACGGTTTGCGGCGTTCGGTTTTTTCTCCGACATCAAAGAAAATGCGCGCGAATGCGTTTGCAGGTTTGGACGAATCTAAACAAAACGGCGAACAAACTTATGCGGGAGAATTAAATTATTTATTTTTTTGTCCTCCCTTTTGTGGGTTTGTTGTGTTTTAGGTAATATTATGGAGTTGACAGAAGAAAAATGTTTTAAATTAATCAGTGTTTAAGAATGCAAGAAAAAATGATGTCCCTATTAGCATCATTTGGGCGGAAATTTCCAAAATAAAAAAAAGCGAAGTAAATTATAATTTTTTACTCTTCTTTGTGCGTAAAAATTTGGTTGGCACTATCTTCTTGTTTTCCGCAATTTTCTCTTCTCAATAATAAATATATATGAACTGAAAACTACTGAAAATAATTATGAGAACAGCACAAACGTTCCGTTTGTTGTTCGGATTGTGGAAATCATAAAAGATCGTTTGTCGTTCTGTTTGACTTTCGGTTCGTTGTTATGTTTGTTGCTCGGTTTGTTGTTCAGGTGTGTACGAAGCTTTACAACTTAAGCAACAATTTTTGGCGAATAAAGATTAGTTTGTGATGTAATATTAGAAACACAAATTTATATCATATCAAATTTATGACAACTTAAAACCAAGAACGTGTATGTTATTGCTAAGAAATTATTAAGGAAAAGCGCAATTGCAGTGTAAATATTTATAATTAGATATTTTCGAAAGTTTATAAGTCCTCTATTGTAATCTTAATACTTAAAAAATCCTGTCCATTAGCATTATAAGGAAATGGCTTTTACTTTATGAATAAGTTTTAATAACAATAGAATATCCTTGCTTGTTTAATTTACTTCCTTTGAGTCATATTGCTCTAAGGGTTGTTACATTGGTCATTAGAATATGTAATAAATAAACAATTACCTACTGAGATTATTATAGGACCAATAGAGCCGTGTTAGTCCTTCTTTCCTACGTTCTCTGTTTGACGTTTCTTGCTAACCATGCTGTTAGCTTCATGAAGTTACGTTAAAGACTGATGTTGTTGTCTTCTGCTCCTCGTTATATACCTATGTTCCGTTACGGCTGGTAGATGTCGATCAGTGACATACATTAGACGCCTTCTGCTATGGGAGGATATCTACCAGAAAACCAGGAAACTGGATAAGTTACGGAAGAAGAAGAATCAACTGCTATCCTCATTAGCATATCTACGACGATGCCGAGACCAGGAGCTGACGCCTACTTTTTGTGAAAATTGCCATCATATCGCAACAAATCGTGCAAGAAGAATCATCGAACGTAGTGAGAAGGCACTCACTGAGAAAGAGTACGTTATACTTACCATCAACTGCATATAACGTCAACAGAACTATACCAGCTACATCTACAACTGAGCAGCATACTGGATAAAGAAACATGGAACACCATAGATCACATCTGCTACGAACATGGGGAATACCACCTACAATCAACCACTAACAGGCATATCAAAAAGTTTGAGAAATTAAGTAACAAGCACCAGCGAACCAGCTATAAATTGACGAAAAACAAACAGTTGTAAACTTGTCGGACTGGCCCACTCACCGAAGACTGCATATCAATTTTGTCAAAAGGATGAACTACGCCATTGCTCCAAGCAAGATACCCACAGAAAAGATAATAGCAGAAGTGGAAAGTGTCATCAGAAAGCTTCCAGTTGAAGAAGCAGAGGAAATAAGCCACGAGACTTGCCGGATTTTTACAACGTTCCAAAATCCACTGTAGAACATCACTGCGCAGAAGAAATTGCATTAAAAAAATGTCAGAAGCAATCAAGAAATCATGGTGACACGCGCAGATAAAGGCAATGCTACAGTAGTCATGAACACCGAAGACTACAAATGAAAATCAAATTCGCTACTGATCCACAACTTTACACCAAGTTAAAAGGAGATCCAACCAACAAAATTGAAAACAAACGAGAGCCGCAATTAAACATTCAGCTATACCTCTAGTCGATCAACACAGTCAACGCCACCTTCCGGGACCAGACCACCTAGACTATACGGATTACCAAAATTCACAAATTTGGTAACCCACTAAGGCCAATTGTCAGCACATGTGGATCTCCAACTTATGAACTGGCCCGTTACGTGGCTAAGTTTCTACAACCGTACGTGGGAAGAACTGAATCTTTTGTGAAGAACTCCGAACACTTCGTCGAATTACTGATGACTCTGGAAGTAACCAATGACGATATACTAGTTAGTTTTGATGTAGAATCGCTATTCACTAACGTACCAGTCGACGATACACATAACATCATAAAACAACTGTGCACAACCCATGGGTTAAGAGAAGACATACCAGAGCTAGCAAGAATATGTCTGAATAAAACTTACTTTCTATGGAACGGAGATTTCTACGAACAAAAATCAGGTGCCGCCATGGGATCACCATTATCACCGGTTATTGCGAATATCTTTATGGAAGCATTCGAGCAAGAAGCCATTCAATCCAGCGAACAGAAACCGAAATGCTGGTTCAGATACGTGGACGATACCTTTGTCATATGGCCTCATGGGAAAGAAACACTTACTGTATTTCTAACCACCTCAACACTCAGCACGAAAAGACCAAGTTTACCATGGAGACAGAAGAGAATAAGGAGCTTCCCTTCCTGGATGTTCTAGTAAAATGAGGGGATAACAACAAGTTGGATCATAGTGTATATCGTAAAAAGACACACACCGACCGATACCTCCATGCCACATCACACCATCATCCACAGCAGAAGCGGTCTCTAATCAAAACTTTGTTGTATAGAGCTAACAAGATTCCTGACGAGGTTCACAAGGCAGAAGAACTTCGACACGTCCAACAAGCCCTAATGAAGAACGGCTATATCGAAAACCAACCACCCGTCACTGATCGACATCTACCAACCGTAACGGAACATAGGTATATAACGAGGAGCAGAAGACAACAACATCAGTCTTTAGAGTAACTTCTGAAGAAGCTAACAGCATGGTTAGCAAAACGTCAAGCAGAGAACGTAGGAAAGAATGACGAACACGGCTCAACCCGGAAGATAATAATCTTAGTGACAACAGCCGCGAAAGCTTACATTCATAAATTACCTACTGTTTGAGAAGGAGTAGTGTGAACCAACAAAAAAGTAAGAAATGTAAATTCCATTTTAGTTTAAAAATTACAAGTATTGTGAAAATGCCACCTCATCTCGGTGCTAATTTGAAAGCGCGGATTGTTTCGGAATTAGCGGCGGGCCGTAGCGTGCGTGAAATTTCACCTATGTTAGATATACCAAAAAGCATGGAATCTTGAACATCATTTTGGAAAGAGAAATCGGAAGTGGTAGACCTAAAGTATCTACACGTGCTCAAGATCTCGAGTTGTTTCATTATGTAACAGAACAAACCATTTGCTGGCATACTCCAGGGCCATAGCAGATACACATTTTCCCGGATGCCGTATAACTGCACAAAAAGATTAAAGGAGATGGGAATAAAGAAGTATAAGCTGCTGCGAAAGAAGTTCTCAGTGACGAAAATATGAGACGTCGTCTGAATTTGCAAGGCGATATATGAACGAACCTTTGGAATTTTGGAATCGAGTGATTTTTAGCGACGAAAAACGTTCAATAGCCGCAACGATGAACCACTAAAAGTTTTAGAATGGAAGGAACTAGTTACGAAAATAATCACATATGTCCTAAAAACGAAGTGCGTTATTTTTCTGTGAATGTGTGGGTTGGCTTACAAGCGGGTCCAGGAGTTTGTTGGGCTATCGATGGACGCCTTGATTCTGTTGCGTATTTAGATATTTCGTTATCCAGAAGTATCAACAAGGGCCAAATTTATACCAGTAAACCGTAATGCACTAACTGCAGCCATTGATACCGCATGGGAAACGATTAATATTAATTATATTGATACCTTGATAGCGCGTCAATGAGCAGACGCCTCCAAGAATGTATCAATAATAATGGAGGTCACACCCATTATTGATTTCTTATATTTATTTATATAGTAATACCTTTATTTTAAAAAAAGTTTTCATTTAATTTTAAACTATAACTTGGTATCTTAATTCATAATTATGTAATATAATTCTTGTCAAAAACTAAATAGTATACGTTGACAATAAGAATTGCCTTAAGTTTTTATTTTCACTTTTTATATTAACTACAGAAAAAAAATTAAACGTCATAAAATATACATTTTGTAAGGACTAAATATTATGAATAGAGAGTTTAATGATTTTTTTAATAACTTACAATAATTAGTAGGTTAGATTTATTAAAAAATAAGTAATAATCAGTCAACCCAAATAACCATGTTTAGTTTTTTTTGATTTAATTTAAAAAGTTATTGCTTGTAGACGTTTTTTAAATCAAAATTATTTCTAATTTTATTTTGTAAACATTTCCTAAACAAAATTTTGATTCGATAATTAATCGAGCTATGGTGTTTAATTAGCGATACCTTCAAATATATTCTTTAAAGAAAAAAATTAAGTAAGCAACGTAAATTACCTATTTTCTAAAACGTGCTTAGTGTAATGATTCATTCTACAGTCCTTCTATAAGATAACCCCTGCTGAGACTACCTGCTGTTAGAATTGTAAATGATACCCTTAAGCCCGCTTCACAATGTGCAAACTTTTGTTTACAGAAATTGTGGTGTCCAAGTTTTAAATTTCATTAGTGTACCTTATGTTCAGACCATCCCCCAACGGCACATTCCAACAAGACAACGCACGACCTCATGTTGCTACCCTGAAGATTTTTAAATGTGTTTGCAGTTGTAAAGCAGGAGCAGGTGAAAGATGCAAACACATTGTGGCTGCCTTATTATTTATAAACAGGTAATTGTCCTAATTTTTTATTTATTAATTGAAAACTGAAATTTTAATTTATTTCAAACATTTATGCCTAATTAAAAATACAGAAATGAACTGTAACAATTGAGCTGTACAGATGTAGACCAACTATGGGGAAAAAGAAAGCGTTTACATAATTATGAGGACGTCATACATTTGCAAGGGTTTTACCACATAAAATAAACAAGGGGACATAAAGACGTGTGATACTGCCTTTCTTCAGAATGTTGTTCGGGAATTGCTTTGAATGTGAGATAAAAACCTTTTTTAAAAAAGAAATTTCTTCTTTAATTTCCGTAGTTAAAATTTTACTACTATAACGAGTTGCCCCAAGCTCAGTTAAATTTAATCTGAAGTAAAATACAATCATATCCAACGATTTATCTTAGAAATAATTGTTTGTAATGTAAAATTAAATTTAACCAAAGGTTGGTGCAACTGGCCTTCAAAAATTTTTTAATCGCTATTTCTAAATCAGTATTTACTTAGTTTTATGCTCGTAAAAGTCTACTAAAATTTATTGCTATTTTGTGTTAATAAAATGTATTAAGTCCTGGGTGCATTAATGTTAAGTAAATTTAATAGTAGGTCAAATAGAAATTGTATTTGCATGGCCCAGCCGTTGCATCCAGCTCCGTTAAAGTTAATCTCAAGTTTAAATACAATCTTATCCAAGTTTTTATCTTAACAATTGTTTGTAAACTAGAATTCAATTTAACCAAGCTTGGTACAACCGACCCTAAAGGAATAACCTTAGCAATAATTATTTATAATCTGTGACTAAATTTATTTGCATTATGTGTTATTAGATTGTTTACGAGTATATTTATAGTTTTATTGCAAAAATCTGATAGTGCAGTGCAGCACTAATGAAGTCATTAATGTCCAATTGTATTGTTGCAACCATAGGAACAATTTTCTTTAACTATTCATTAATTTTAAGTTATTGTGGAGCAATAAAAATAAAACTACGTTGCATTTTACTAAAATGTCGATAAAGTATGCAGGTGCACCCGATTCAGAAGCTGAAATACATTTTAGCATGCAACGTACTTGCAATAGCAATTTTAATATTCAAGAGGCAGTAGTCGAATCCTCAAACTCTGAAAAATGTGTTATAGCAAAGGCACTGTGCAAAAATCTTTCAGGTACAATCAACATAAATTTGTTAGAACCATACTTAACAGATTCAGAAAAAATATATTTTGATGAAACCATCAAAGTCACTCTGCAAGAAGCAGTGGATATGGCGTTTGCTACAGTAGATCAAAACCAAATGTGGAAATCTGCTCGACGTTGTAGGATAACGGACAGTAGGTGCTACAACTTGTTCACATATTGCAGAATATTTACATCCATCTTTTAAAGGTAACAAAGCTACTGATTATGGGAATACACACAAACAAACAGTACAAACAATTTATGAGAATCAATTCGGAAAAGTGTTTAAAACTGGTCTAATCATAAACCCTTCGTTGCCCTGGTTAGCCGCTAGTCCTGATGGTCTGAAACTATTCGGTCAACAATTCTACAGGGTAATTAAAATCAAATGTCCTATATTAGGTGCAACAAAATCAATTAAAAATATTATTAGCGACTTTACCATATATAAAATATGACAAATCAAAAAGTTTCCCTATGAATTAAACAAACACCATATGTATTACGGTCAAGTGCAATTAGAAATGGCACTTTTAAATTTACACTTGTGCGATTTTGTAATATTCAGTAAATTTGACAATAACATTATGGTCATCCAAATTGAAAGAGATGAATTATTTATTCAGCAACTAATAACTAAGTTGCATTTTGTATATTTTAATTATTTCTTAAAAAATTAGCGGTTCTTTAAAATAATTTTGTAATAATAAATTTACTTCATACTAGATGTATATTGTATTTGTGTCAAAGTTTTATATAAACTTAAATTAATTAATCCTACTATGTACATAAACTGTATTAAGCATTTAAAATAAATTGTTTAACCTAAATTAATTAATCAAATACACTTACATATGTACACAAACTATATTAAATATAAAAAATAAACTAGTTACAAATTTTTTTTTATTTAATATCTAAGTAATTTTCTTATATTTATTTTCTGCTAATATTGGATATCCTAAAATGTTTAAACCTACAATAACATTCATTATGTCATCAATGTAAAGGCAGCATCGTCCAAAATATTGTCGATTTACATACTTTAAATGTTTTAATTCTTTGAATGGCACGCTCTAACGCTCTACATGTACCCTGGCCTCGCTATTGATGCAGTTTGTTCGGCATCCAATTTTGAAAGTTGTTTGTTTTTTCTTAAGAACTGAGGGCGAATCAATTTTATAAAATTTTCGGAAAAAAAACCCTTGTCGGCCATGATGGCATCCCCTGGGTCAAGTTTACTGATTAAATTTTCGGCATTAAAATACTCTTAAGCTCTTCCTCCATATGACTTACTAAGGTACGTAATCAAACCAGAAGGTGCAATACCAATTAAAAATTTGACAGTGTGTTTACCTTTATAATAAGAGTAAGGATTTTATTTGACATCGAACACATTTGCTCTTTTCTATTGAAACTTCTGTACAGTCTAGCACTATTCTCGTAGAGCTAAATGACTTAAAACATTCAGGCATGTTTCTTATGATCTCATCTTTGGGAGGGAATCTAATTAATTGTTTGAGATAACACTTAAATAATGTAATGTTGAATAAAAATAAGTGCACACAGTTTTTAAACTTATTTTAAATAAAATTGACAAGCTGCTGAATGTTATGTCCAGCTTCAATTTCATCAATGTTATTAAAACTTGTTTTTTAATAGACAAACTTGTTTTAGAATTATTCATTTTTGACACAGCATTCACTAGAACTCGAAACACTTTTATATTAACTGCGCCATTTAAATTGCGGCACTTTCTTTATCACTACACCTTTCTTGAGACACTTTTGTGATTTCTACACAAGCCTTTTCGAACATTATGGGGGTTTCTTTTTAAATATAATAAATTCTCCGCAGCTTGTAAAATATCATCACTCCTAAACGTTGTTGTTGCCTCCGAATCAGATGATAGAGTTTCTATATAATATTTTTAGTCCTCTGTCGATTAGATAATCTCTCTGCTCTCGATTTGTGTCGTTCAGGATCTACTATCTTATCGAGTGTTCTCAGTGGTACATTTTGGCTGGGTTACAGCATTTTTTTAAATCCGGCTTCTAATAGCATGAACAAAGAATGTGATCCCGACGATAATAGTTCGCTATTCGGCCACAACATGTCGCGCCGAGCTGTGCCTAACCCGAATTGAACGCCAAATAAAAAAATTATACCATTTTAAACTCAGGTGTCTTGGTTTTGAAACCGATAGTAAGTTTACAGACGTCACGTCAAATTAATATAAACAAAACCAAGTTCTCCAAGAGCGGGTGTAAATTCATTGAACGCCTTATAAATTATTGTGTTCAGTAGCATATTGTTATTATATTAACTTACTTTCAGAACAGTTTTTTAGGAAAATGTTATAGATCTAGTTTCTTTAATAAACCTCTCATTATACATGATGTGATTCTCTTGAGATAATTATTATTCTTAACATTATTTCGAGTGTAGCTGCAAAACGCTCACTATAAAATTTAGAACTTCTAACGCATGTAGAAAATATTAATTTAGAACATTTCCAAATCATTTCTCATATTTAATATTAATAAAACATTTACCATATTTACAAAACATTTCATATGTTTGGTCACCTCATTTATCAAGTGGTCAACCCCCTCGGTCATTTTGTTGTGTAAACAAGTAATTAATACAAAATCCTTAATTTATCGAAACCCCAAAGTGGCAACTTCAAATTCTAATGTGTATTTTTAACGCAAGATTTTTGTAATTTTTCATTAAATCATCACCATTAAATATCTCAAAAACTAGGGGGTTAGGATACCTTCAGTAAAAATTTGTTCAGAAAAATAAATATGTTGAGGCTGAGAAGCTATGCCCGAACACCTTGAAAGATACAGGGTGTTCCATTAAAAAAAAAACATGTTTTTGCCATCCGTAATAATTGGATACCCTGTATCATTAAAAATAATTTTACAAAGTAGATCATTTTAAAAATAAGATTAAATTTTGAGAGTGGACAGACATTAAAATGAAATGCATCAATCTAAGTAAAATAGAATAGGCATATAAACAAGACTTGCAATGATTGATAACAAAGTTGACCTTAACCTCTTATATAATAAACAAATTGAAGAAGAAAAGTTTATAATAAAAACTTATTAACACTTACCGTATTTTGTTTTGGCCGACGTTTCCAAAATGTTATGCTTCAATTAAGCTAATTTCCTGCCTACCTCTGTGGATATCATTGGTTCCATATGTAAATCAGACTTATTGCCCACTAAAACTATTGGAACCCTAAATTTACAACAATTACAACTGCCCACAATTTACTTAGTACATTAACTACAGGGAACTTTCCCTGTTATATCCAGTAACTTGTCATAAATCAATTGAATAACGGCAAAAGATTTTTTCGCTAGTTATACTGTAAACAAGAACATAACCATGAACATCTAGGCTGTAGTGCGAGGAAATATTGAATATTCGTCTTGACCAGCCGTGTCTACCAACTTTAATAGATAGTCTTGGGAATTGAATCTTGTAGATTTTGTGAATGCTATTGAGAATATTGTATTTGAGTATCGAATTTCAATTAAAAATAGAAGACATTAAAAAATTGTATAGGATAATAAAACTTACTGTTTTTCATTGTTGGATCGTAGGAATCGACAAACTGTCCCTCTACAAATTGGATACTTAGAGATGATTTTCCTGATAGATAATAAATTGTCTAATTTAAGAAATTTTGTAAAACTATATTTCTTACCCACTGATCTATACCCATTACGGCTATATTGCGTTGTTTGGAAGGCATCCCGCTGGTGGTAGATGAAATAATTTTTTAATTAATTAGCGAAATCACCCAAAGATATTTAATAAATAAAACCGCGTACAAACAAAATTAGAGGACAAACACATACAATACGCACAAATCTCAATATTTATGCTGCGCACGCTACGTCGTATACGTTCTTACTGTTTTGGTCAGGTTATGGTCGTTTAAATGTAATAGGTGGCTCTGAACAGAGCTTATGATATTTATACTCACAACCGATCAGTGGCGTAGAAATAAATTATTTCAACTACAATTCGTAACTGGAATATTTATGTAATTTGTTTATAAGAATAAACAGTAAAGAATTTAATTACAATTGCATTTAAGCATTGTAAGAATAAATATTTGAAACTTTTAATAAAGAAAAATAGGATATTTAGAAGAAAAAATAAACTGTATAAAAAGTACTGCACTGACATGCTCAAGTTAAATAAGTATTAATTTAAGACATAAAATTTCAAATGAAATTAGTAATTTACGATACTTAAACATGGAAATAAATATGGAATCAAAATCAACGACTTTAATATAACTATGTGACAAAGTTAATAGATTTTGAATCAAATGAAATAAGAATTTTAAATAAAATGAGTTTTGTATTTTTGTATTTAAAATTGCATTCATTGTTCTTGTAAGACGATGCGAAAAATAAAAATCCTTTATACTGGTCAGGACATGCATCTATAATCCCTTGAAAGCTTCTAAGAATTCCACCACAGTATACATTCTACCTTCTGTACGAGTGAACAATATAATACAAACTGAATAATTTTTTGTGATGTTGTATGGAGAAAAAATATCTAACAAGAATCAATCAAAAAATAGCAGGGTGTCATTTGAAAAAAGTTGACTATCGTGTAATAACTTTGGCATGCATCCATAGTAGGCTAATTCACGTAGCCTATCGGTTAGAAAGTGATCGACTTCTTAAAATTCCATCTATATGATATTTGGTATATACCCATATTCGACTACTTGAAGGCTAACTAAATGGCGGCATTTCCGGATATACTGAAATTGACGCAATCTTTGTTTTTTTTTAATGAAATGATCCTAGTTTAACCCCATATATGAATTCTACATTAAATTTTATGATCGCACAATCGTATTGTCAAGACATGTCATAGTTTTTGACATTCTTTCATTTTTCATCAATCAGCTATCGATGTCCACTGCGGAACATAAGTCTTTTGTTACTTCTCCAGATTTTCTATTTTGGGCTAACTGCATCCAGTTCCGTGTATTTTTTATGTCGTCTAGGTGTCTCCCACGGCTCCTTTTGCCTTTTCTAGGTCGCCACTGCAAAATCTTCTTCGTATATCTATTATCAGTAAGTCTCGCTATATAGCCCGCTCAGTGGTTCGTTCGGCCACTCTTTGTACTATATCACATACTCCGGTGTGGCGGGAAATTTCTTTTGAAATTTGAAAAAATAGGAATAGAAGTAGAAATAACAGGGGCATACGCAATAGGAAAAGAAGTAGAAAAGAGAGCAATAGTGGTGAAGTTGGGAAGCTGGAAAGAGAAAATGAAAATAGTAAAAGAAAAAATAAAACCGAGAGGTGCAGAGTAATAGGTTGCCAGAGGAATTTAAATGGGAAATACAAGTCGCGAAAAGAGAAAAAAATGAGGGACGGCAAAAGAGAGAATAATCACCGGAATAAGAAAAGAATGGGAAAAAGAAGAGATAGGAAACAAAGTGAGGCTAAAGAAAGTATGAGCACAAGAGTAAGGCCAGAGAAAGAGACAATAAACGATATAATTACGATATATGGAAAAGAAATGAAGAAGACGAAACAAGTACTAGAGAAGACAATTGAAGAAGGGGAAGAAAAAAAATTATTATAGTGGGAGAGTTATTATGAGAACAGGAGAGAAAGAAGGAATAATAATAAATGGAGAATAAAGAAAGAGAAAGTCAAAAGATAAAAAATAAACGGACAGGGTAGAAAATTATTGGAACTATGTGAAGAGAGAGGATGGACGATTTTGAATGAGAATGTGAAAGAAGAAGAAAAGCTAACATATATAGGAGGAAAAGGAGGATCGATAATTGACTACGTTATAGTCAACGAATTAAGTAAGAAAAGATAGAGCATATAATAATAAGACAAAGTAGATTTACATCATCAACCGATAGAAGAGGACAAGAAAGATAAAGAGGCGTTTATAGAATGAGGAGAGAAAAAATATAGAATGACAAAAGTATAGAAAATATATAAAAATGGAGAAAGAGCAGAAAGCAGCAGAAAAAGTCGAAGAAGAGTTGAAAATAGTTATAAAAAAAATTAAGATGACAACGGCAAAACGAAGATTTAAATAGACGAAAACAAAGGAAAATAAAGTCAGAACAGTGGAACAGGAAATGTGAGAAAGTAAAACAGAAATGAGAAAGGGAAGAAGAAAATGGAAAAAAGTAAATATAAAGGAATATTCGAAAATAAGAGCAGAATTCAAGAATAGATGTGAAAAGAGAAAAGTGATATATCGAAAACTCATGAAGAAGAACTGTAGGAGGTCTTAAGAAAAGTAGTGATGGGAAAAACAGGAGGCACAGATGAAACACAGAGGAAAAATGAAAATACACAGAGGAAAAGATGAGAGAAAGAATAATAAAAAGTATTACAAAAATATGGCAGATAGAAGGCTTTCCAGAAAATGGAAAGAAGCGATTGTTTGTCCAATATACAAGGGAGGGATAGACAGAAAGTAAAAAAACCACAGGGGAGTTAGTTTAACAAATATAGGGTATAAGTTATACGCAGAAATAATAAAAGCAATAATAACACAATTTCCTACAATAATCATATTGTCAAGACATATGTCATAGTTTTGGACATTTTTTCATCTTTCATCAACCAGCGTTTAGGATATTGGAATTAAAACCTTTGTTGTCGCTACCTGCTACCACTAATCCCCCTGTCTAAGGTTGAACTTGGGTCACTGTCATGAACATGGCCCCGGCTTTGAAAGATATTTCAATACCTATAGCCTTGACATTTACTAAATGATATTGTAAACAGTAAATTCAGATATTGAACATAAACTATAAAGACTGCTACTACTACACATGCGAATTTTACTGACACTAGTTTGTTTCGAATAGAAGAACTAAAATGTTTCGCACTGATCTTTTTAGAGTACTACGACTCGCATTTTTGACTGTGACAGTGCGCACTATTCCATCTTCTCTAGGGTGAATTTCGATGATACGTCCGAGTTGCCACTGGAAGGGTGGCAGTTGTCTTCTTTGATGATGACTACTTCTCCAACTATAAGATTTCTGGAATTATGTTTCCATTATGTTTTTTGTTGAAGATTGGAAACGTATTCGTAAGACCACCTCTTCCAGAAATGTTGCTTTATCTGCAGTATTCGTTCTAAACGATCTAATTGGTTCATCTTCTGGTGTGTTAAATCCTCTTCGATTGGGTTTGTAAGTGTGTCACCAATTAGGAAATGACCAGGGGTTAATACAGTAAATTCGTTGAGGGAGCTGGATAATGGGATTAAAGGTCTAGAATTTATTCAAATCACGATTTGTTTGATATGAGTTTTAACGGATTTCACACCAGCTTCCTAGAGCCCTCCAAAATGAGGACAGAAAATCGATTACGTCTGACTTAAATTGATCTGATTTAAATAATAATTTAAAATCTTTATTCAACTCTTTATTTGCTCCAACAAAGGTTTTTGCATTGTCAGAGTAAAGATTTGCAATTTTTCCGCGTCGAGAAATAAAACGTTTTAATGTATTTAAAAATGACTTTGACGTAAGATCGCAGACTAACTCGATGTGAATCGCTTTAGTAGACAAACATGAAAAGTGCGATACGCCTTTAATGTCCTTTTTGAAAGTCGTTGACCTTCCTTAATTACAATTGGCCAGGCATAGTCAATGCCAGTGTCAATAAATGATCTAGCATGTTCTATGCGATGTGAAGGTAATTTCCCATCAAAGGGTTCTACAAATTTTGGGTTTGTTTATAACACGGTGAACATTTATGGATCACACTTCTTACAACCCTGCGACCTGATAAAACCCAATATTTTGTCTTATAACAGCAAGTGTTGCTTCTAGGCCTGCATGGAGTTGTTTAAGATGATAGTATTTTACGAGTAATTTTGTGACGTGATGTTTGGTGGTAATAGCAACGGATGTTTTTGATCGAAACTTATTTCTTAACCGACCGCCCACTCCAAGAAGATTGTATTCATCTAAGTATGGATTTAAAGACAAAAGTGTACTGGAGTTTGAGATCCTTTGTTGTTTGATGAGATGATCAAAACCTTCCTTAAAGGTATATTTTTGTAACTATCTGATTATTACAACATTTGTATTTCTAATTCGACCCAAGTTAGATTATCTACACGTTTTGTTAAATTCTTTGAGTTGTTTATGAATTGAAAACAATAAGCTATAACTCTTTGGAACTTAGTGTACGCTGAATATTTATTTAAGAGGGAATTTTATATGAGTCAGTTCTTATAAAGTTACAATTGATGATTTTCGTTCTAAATTTTCAACTTCGTAGTCGTGATTGACACTTACGTCATTTCCTGGCCAGTTATGATATTCATCTTGCAACCAAGAAGGACTGCAAAACCAGAGCTCATTATTGATCAACTGCATTAGACTAAGTCCACGTGAAATTAAGTCTGCAGTATTGTCTTGGCTTCGTACATTTGCCAACAATAGTACGCCGCACATCTCTAGTCTAGGGTGGTTAGTTTCTTTATGGGGGCTACACGTGATTTCACACAATAATTGAACGTAAGTACTGTTTGGATTTATTGTCTTAATATATAAACAGGCTCCATAAGCTAAATCAGATGCATCACAGAATACGTGAACTTCTGTTCTTGATACGGGTTTATTTCCAATTACGTATATTGGAATACGCAAATCGTTTAAATAATATAAACTTTCAAGGAATTGACTGAATTTTATCGCAAATTCATTTGGTACTCTTTATCCCAATGAAGTTTAATCGTAATTTTGTAAAATCAATTTGGCATTAATGGTTACTGGACCAATTAAACCTAATGGGTCGTAGATTTTGGAAATGAAAAATAAAATTATACGTTTTGTAATAACAGTATTTGTTTTGGGATACAAGTTTATTACATATTTGAAACAATCAGATTTAGGATTCCACAATAAACCTAATGCCTTTGTATCTAATTCTTTGTTAAATTGCAATATAAATGTGAGTCATTTTGACTTATCGCAATTTGAAGAAAAATTTTCTTAATTCAAAACCGCTTTGGATAAAATTGACACGATCTGATACTTAATTTCTACTAGATTGTCGATCGCATCCGTTTCGGTAAGTAAGTCGTCTACATAGAAGTCCGAAGTATTATTTCATGCCCTAATTGGAACTCTATTTTTGAATCGTTAGCAGCTGTATTTAATGAATTAATTGCCAAGAACGGTGAACATGCGATACCGCTTCTTGGTCATAAATATGAACTAAGACTGTTGATAGTAAGACCAGAGCTTGGGTTGAAATTTGTTTGAAATGATTGACGTTTGAAGTTGAGGTGCTTTGTTCTACACGTGCCGGTGCACTTTGGATATTCGGATTTTCTGGTAAATGTAATAAAGTGTGATGCCTTTTACAACGAAAGAAAGACCTACAAATTCCTGCATGATGGTTGTATCGAAAACAATTTGCGCAGCACTTAACGCTCCTTGACCTTTTCAATTCTTTCTGTTATAGTTAGTTTCAAAAATTGCGGACATTCAATTAATTTGTGGGATTCATTACAGGCAATACATTGGATATTATTCAAATTTGTTGCAATGTGAATCTTTTTTGTTCGAATTATTTTGGTAATTATAATGAAAATTAACATTGGGTTTGGATCAAAGGAAAGGAACACCAACTGCAGAGTCTATTTAACCAACAGAACACAAACTGCACCAAACTTTACTCGGACCCGTGTATCGATATCGTTGATGATAACAGCAGCTGTTGAAACACGGGTCCGAGTAAAGTTTTTGGTGCACTTTTGGTGTTTTCTGTTGGTTATTGGGTTTGGATTGTGAATCGATTTAAACATTTGACAACGACGTTCTAAAAATGATTGCATCTCCATTAAAGTCCGACAATCCTCTTTCATTAAAGTTCCCATTTTCTATTAGTTATATAATCCAATTTTAAGGTAATGATGTGAATAGTTATCAAATCCCCAGTGTTCTACTGGAACTTTTAATGTGCTTAGGGATCACAAATCGGTATTTATTTCGTTTAGCAGTTGTTGTAATGAGGTAGGTGATTCCTTCGTAACTCTACCTTTGAGTTGAGTGTGTTTAAAGTTTAATTGTGTTAACAAATCGTTTTCATTATCATTGGACATGATTTTAAATATTAGATAGGAAAAAGTGAACGCCACTTACCCAAGATTGATTTGTCTTCGTGGTTTGGATTATAAATTTCGCTGTCAGCATCCGGCTCTTCCGAAGGACCAATATGTTTAGGATAATAGAATTAAAATCTTTGTTACATTACTTATTTTATTAAAATACTGTATAACTCAATTTTAGTGTACAAAGTGTTTGATGTTGATGTTACGAATGCTTTAAGGATACTACTCGTTTAAGAAATGTTAGCACGGTCTCTAACTGCTACCACTAATCCCCGGTCCAGGGTGAACTTGGATCACTGTCGTGAACAGCCAGCGATTAATGTCCACTGCTGAACATAAACATTTTATTATTTCTCCAGATTATCCTATTTTGGACTAACTACATTTAGTTCCTGCAATTCTTTTATGTCGTTGAGTGTCTCCCACATCCCCTTTTGTCTTTTCTAGGTCTCCACTTCAAAATCTTCTTCGTCCATTTATTATCACTAAGTTTCGCTATATGGCCGGCTCAGTTCCCCTTTACTTTTCGTACTATAATACGGTATGTTAGTCTTACTCTTAGCATCAATCTCTCTATGGCGCTGCGCAACTATTAGTTGCTTGGTCAATTGTTCTGTTAGCGTTCGAGTTTCAACTCTATAGATCACCACCGGAAAAATCCACTGGTCTTACACTCTTCTTCTTAGGCTCCTTAGTAAATCTTCATTTTTAATATGTTTCTTATTTTCTATATTTTCTATAGTTTGTGTCCGAGGTATTTATATGTATCCACTTGCTCTACTAGTATATTGTCTACTTTTGCCAAATTGTCTTTTAATTGCTTTAGCACAGCTGTTGCTTCTTTAAAGTTGTAATCAGAACCATGTCGTCGGTAAACGCAGTTCATGTAGTTTTTGCCGTCGATGTTTATTCTTTTGTATGACTTCTGAGAAGAGCTTAGGCGATATTGGGTCATCTTGGCGTACACCTCTTTCAATTTTGATTTTGTTACTACGTTCGTGCAAGTTGATACTAACGGTAACGTTTGTATAAATGTAATTGATTAAAGCAGTATGACAAGAATATGTTCTGCTTTTTCTAATGCCCACTTAGCCACTGTGTCAAAGGCTTTTTCGAAGTCGATAGAAATTAAGATGAAATTAATTGACTATTAGAACGATGGGATTCCTCAAAGGTGAAAGTTCAAAACCACGGTCACGATTAAAATAGTTCAGATGCTTAATGATTTCCATATTCTTTCTGATTTTCTTATTTTACAAAATCAAATATACATAAAAACTAGTTTTTAAGCAAAAGCCTACTTTCAAACTAACTTTTTTCACGGAATCATGTAAAACACAAAAAATCAAGGTGAGATTGTAATGGCCAAAATGTCACTGAATATGAGGAGAACCCTCAATAAGAGCAAAACCTGTAAACATTTTTAAAAAACTACTTTTCGAAATCGTTTTGCATTAGAACCGTTCTAGCTATTTAAATTTTAAAAACACATTTATGATTGGAAAAGACTGATCTCTAAATTTTCGATTAAAACCTAAGGTCAAAGATATAAAAGACGTTTGAAAAACTTTAAAAAGTCATTTTCAAGTTATACAGTATATCTGTAAAAGTTGGCAACATATGGGAAACTTTTCATTATTAATTTTTCAAAAAAAAGTTATTCTTTATAAAAAGTTCTGCATGTTCTAAAATCTAAAATACAATCATCAGATATTAAATTTTTACAGTCGTATACGCAGTTTGTCAAAAAATATGAATTTTACTCAAGAGTAAAGTACTTTCATAAATTGACAATATCACAATTTGTTATTAAAAAAAGTTCACAAAACCAAAACTACGTTCAAATATGAAATTACATTCAATTAAATAAGAAAATATTTTTTTTTGCATAACAATGCAAAATTAACTGAATTGACAGAAAAGGCGGATATATTGAATCATTTCGTTGACGTATTTTTGTTTTAATGGTGTATTATTTAGATTTTTTATAAATAAATTTGTTTAATATTTTCTGAACGGACCTGAAATGTAATAATGTTTGTAATAAATAAAAAATCACGGTTCGGTATCGATAATTTGAGTAAAATTTATAAAATACAACAAAATTGAATTTGATTTATTATTTGTACAAACAAACTACATAGTATACAAAAACGTAGGTATTATTCTTAGTAGTTTAGAGTTTAAAAATCCAGACCAGCTGTCATTACAGAGAATCGCCGTTTAGCTAAGACCATATTTGCTGCACTAGTTTCAACAAATACAACAAAGTTCAATTTGATTTATTATTTGAAACAACAAACTGCATAGTAAACTGTAAAAAAGTTGGTATTATTGTTGGTAGTTTAGCATTTAAAAATCTAGACTAGCTGTCATTACCAGAGAATCATCATTTAGCTAAAACCATTGTTGCAGCGTTAGTTTCAACAAATACAATAAAATTGAATTTGATTTATTGTTTGTAACAACAAACTACATCGTAAACTGTAAAATACTTAGTATTATTGCTGGTAGTTTAGGTTTTAAAAACCCAGACCAGCTGTAATTACAGAGAATCACCGTTTAGCTAAGACCATATTTGCTGGAATAGTTTTAACAAATACCACAAAAATTGTATTTGATTTATTATTTGTAACAAAGAAACTGCATAGTAAACTGTAAAAAGTTGATATTATTGCTGGTAGTTTTGCTTTTAAAATCCAAACCAGTTGTCATTTATTTCATTGCATTTAACTAGTTTTTTCATTAGAGCTTTTGACCAGAAATTATTTAATTGTTTAACAATTGTACTTTGTTTAAATGAAAAACTATAGTATGCAAGTCAATTAAAAATAACTAATTTAGTTTATACTTACTGGTGCTCCAGAAGATCACTGTGCTGTATAGTGTGGTAACTAAACCATGTGCAATTGTGGATTGGTTCGTCTTGGTAAAGCATTTGCTTCAAGGTTTACAAACATCACAAAACCTAAACATGCCAACACTTGTTAATTATTGTGGTAGAAGAAATTTAATTTCCATAAGCGCAATGTAAAGTAACATTAGAAAGAAAACTAAGAGAGGTCGGTAGGTGGTCTGCTTTAGCACACATCGTCGTGCAGGTAGTTTTAAATTACATATTTTGTCGAATTTTCTTGGATACGCCTATAGTGTAAGTTGTGTTTGCCTACGTAGTGGATATTGCTTATGCTGCTATCTAGTGAATTCCCCAGCTTTAATACGCGCTTCTGTAGAAAATGTTGAATCGTCTTTACATAAGGTTATTTGAAAATTGTAATAAAATCATTGTTTTCCGTATTTTTGATAATGTAATCTAAGTTGCCTATCTGCTTTCCGGAGGAGCCTTAGTAACGGTTATCATTGAATAATTTTTTGCTTTATAATTGATTTAAGTTTGTTTAGCGTGCTTCTAGGCATCTGCCTTGTTTTTAACAGTTTGAAGGAAAAATGTTTATTTCTACTCTATCTCTCTACATTTTTATCATGAACTATGTATATAAAATGTAAACTTACCTTTATTTTATACGTTCTGTGATTGGTTTCTAGGGCTCGACTCATCAAAAAAAACATGGCGTCGCAACCAAATTAAAGTACAAAAACAAAATATTTTAGCAATAAAGTGGGTATTAAATATATTTTTGGAAAAAAATAGCCCACGTTAACAAAATTAAAATGCATTTTTCAATACCTGACACAAAAGAATTAAATGATGGAAATGGTTCTATATTTGTGGTAAGTCGAATATTTGGTTGTTGCATTCACTAAATTTTGTTGAAACTTTCAGGGCTATAATATTCACATAAACGGTGTGTTTCACTGTACCGTACGCTATAAACAATTACACAACTTAAATGAACAATTACGTAAGGAGTTTTCTCCAGAAACATTACCTTTATTTCCTCCCAAAAAGATTTTACTCTTTAACAGGCGGTCAGTTAGAAGACAGAAAATTTTGTTAGAGAAGTACATTCAAACATGTGCGCAAGATTTAAACAATTTTGTGCTGGTTATTCTTCAATGTTTTAATGTTATTAAATTAATAACTTTAATTTTGGTTAGTGGGACAAGACTCGCGACTCGTTTCTTCACAATTATTAATAGGATTTCTGCTGTCTGCTCAACAAGAAACAACATGCGAAAAGAAACAAGAAATGAAATTAGACGTTTATACCATGAACAATTTTCAAATAATAGTAAGAGTGTTTCTACTGACAGGACAGAACAAGTGCTGTTAAAGTGTGTAAACAGATACAGTTACCTCATGTGAATATGTTCGTTATTTCTCTGTTTTAATTAAAAAGAAGAAAATGGTGATATTACTATTTTACGTAAATTACAAGATTTTGAATCTCCCTACATATCTCATAAGACTATGCAACAATCTCAAAAGATAGTATTACGAACCAGGTATGAATAATGTGACCACTTGTTTTAATTTAATTTTTAGATTTTAGTTATTGGGACAGCAATTATGACTTAGAGTTAATGACTGACCCAGTTGCATTAAACTTATTGTATGTACAAACAGTATCCGATATCGAAAGGGGATGGATTATTTGCTCAAACGATGTGAAAATGGAACTAGTTCAGTTCCAAGCAAGATTAGAAAAAAGGAGTTTGTTGATATTGCTCGTACATTAAAATATATATGGTTATATACAATTTAACGTTTGTTTTTGGCGATTATCCCGAAACCACTTACTCGTGTTTTGGTTGCAATAGGGGTGCTTGAGAACCTAATTTAAGACTTATTAATACTGGACAGCTCGTTAAAGAAGGTAGCTTTAAAGTGACTGGGATGAGGTGTTGGAGAATTACTGCCACTCACGTAGTGTGATTTTCATATAAATAAAAATAATAGTACAATTTTCCCACGAAAGTACTAAAACTTTTTATTACTCAAAGTTGGTTTTAAACCGGAAGTGCTGTATACAAGATAAGAAAATTTGATGTTGGGGTCCAGAGCTCTTTTTAGAGATAAACTTAGATTTAAAAAAGCAAAATCTTATATGTCTAACCATTTTCGAGTTATGAGATAAAAATGAAAATTTTGAATAACACTCTTATTTACAAGCATATTCAAAGTTGTAAAGAAAGTTCTTCAGGCACTTTTTAATTAGAATATGTTCATATCAGATAAATTTTTATTGTCTAAAATATTATAGTTATGGCACAAAGTTTGTTTAAATACAAATCATAGTTCGGCATGGCATTGTTGAAAAGTGTTAATTTTTTGCTTTTCAAAAAATATGGGTTTTCCGAAGTCGTCACTAAAGTAACAGAAAATCGGCAGTAAAGTGAATAAATCGGGCACAACTTTGGTTGTTTAATGACATCCTATATATTTTTGACATTTTCAGATTCTTTGTGTCTCCATCTAAATAATTGTTAATAATCAATTTTTTTTTTATATTAATTGTCACGCATTTATGGACTAA